>VWZL01001927.1:0-313647 GCA_013396915.1 Stercorarius parasiticus | reverse complement strand
AAAAAAAAAAAAAAAAGGTCCCTGCAGGGGAGGGCTGGGAGGAATCAAAACTTGTGAAGTTGGGAGAACATCCACTGTTTAGGGGTAGGGCTTGACCAAGAAGGCCTCATAAGGCTCTGGATATGCAGAAAAATGCCCCCAGAAAACAGTTAGTAAAATAGGTTTGTCTCAGAAAATATAATATTTAATTCTGGTGTGGATTGGTTGTTTTTTTCTTAGCTTGGTTGAAGTTTTTTTCAAATGTGTATTTGTAACTGTAAATCAGTAGGAATTCTTGCTTTTGCTTTCTTTATACCTACACTTTGTTATCATTACCTGCAAAAGGCATACTTGACCTAGCCAACAGGCTCCCTGTAAATGCAGGGTCTACTTAAGCAGTCTTGCTTTCAAATTTGAGAGAATTAATCAACTTGAAAAAATTGTTGTTCGGGAAAGCTTTCAAATTCACGTATTCGTCATTCCTGGCTTTCTCTGAGCATTCACATGCGTCCTCTGAGATGCGTGAAGATTTTGTTTGCCACTTTGCCATCATTTGAAAAGTTATATTATCTTCCACTTCTGATGCTCTAACACTGAATTAGTACCTTTCTCTGCAGCTGGACTCACTCTGGTTGGACAAAGTGCAGCATCTAATTCTTTGGGCAAGCCAGGGCAGTAGTTCTTGACAGGGAGTATTTATTAACTTCTTGGCAGTTTAATTAGATTTACATATGTCTCATGGTGATGATTCGAGAGTAAAGCCAGCGCAGACCAAGTAAGACTGTGCTATGGTAAGGAAGGGGACATTGACGAAGGAGAGACCTTCAACCTGTGCTCTCAAGAATTTCTTGTGTCTTCCAGCCTACTGCCTTGAAGCTGTTCCTGTTTGATGGGCAGAGCTGAGCAGAACGGGCTGACGGGTGCTTGCTGTTATAGAATCATAGAATGGTTTGGGTTGGAAGGGACCTTAAAGATCATCTAGTTCTAACCCCCCTGCCCTGGGCAGGGACACCTCCCACTAGGCCAGATTGTTGTTCTTCGCTTCCCTTTCTTACCCTTCTGGCAAAGTGTCCTGAGACTCCACCAAGGACATCTCCATATTTTAGAAGAGTTGACAGTGTTAGTTGTCCACATCATCTTGTTGTGGGCATTTAGCTTAAGGCACCAACAACGGGAAGCTGGTTTTTCTCAACTTTATCTAGTCAATGGGTGGGGGTGGCTTTGCAGAAAATGGGTCTGTATTGCCTTTTTCAGGTGGAGAGACTCTCTGTGTAATGCAGGTGAGTGGGTTAGGCTGATGTAAATCTCCCATCCTCCTGGCTGTTACACTATTAAGTGGATATTAATTCTGTATTAATACTTTCAGCCGCTCATCATTATGGGAAGAGGCACTACCTAAAGCTGGGATGGTTCTACAGTTCTGTGATCTATCCTCCCAGCCATACACTAATGTTTCTTACGCGTGCAGAAATATGAATTTAAAAAAAATTTTTCTTCTCTCCTGACACTCACACAATAGCTGCATGTGCAGCTCTTGGATGCAAAATTGGTTGCAGAAAGTGAAACTTGCTAGTTTGGGGGTTAATTCCCATGTTTATCTGAAATGGGAAGATCCATATGTAAAAGTGGATTATATCTGTATTTGTCAAAAGGCAGCAAAGCCACTGTGAAGAGGGCACAGGCAATCTTGAGTCATGTCAGTACATCCAAAAGAGAAGAAAAAAAAATTTCCTCTGTTGAACTGTGAAGCTGTTGCCAGCTGGGTGTGTTAGAGCAGAATGTTTTTTTTTTAACTTGACCATTTACCAAAAAATGCAGTAAACATTTATGAAGTAATTGATTAAATGATGGAAGTCCAAGTCCTGTTCCAACCAGCTGCAGCTCCCCAGTGCATACTGCAGGCTCGCCTGGCCCCCTCGCTTGCAATATCTGAAATAACATTGTCTCCACAGATCCTGACATTCCTGTGGCAACTACATTCTCACGAAGTAAAAGCAATAGTAGGAATGTATTCCTCATGCTACCTTTATTAGTCAGAAGATGAAAGGCAAAGCGGACAATACCGTGTGGCCACAGAGAGCCCTGGAGAGCCATAGCTCCTGCAGAGGGTACGTCAGCTCCATGCTTCCCGGTTTATCCCTTTCCTGTCCAGATCTTTTAAACCATTGGCATTGTTCCAGAGGCTTCATGTTTTTCTTTGTATCCTGCGATTGACTCCTAATTATAAATGGTTAAGTTTCACCAGCTAAATTGTAAACAGCTTTATGTGTGGCTTGTAAAACTGCATAAAATTAGAATTTGTGGTTTTGCTTCCTTTGCAGACCAAACCCAAGCAAACTGGGGGTGCAGTTATACAGCAACTAAGGCATTTACAGAAGTTTTTCTGGATGTGTAAATAAATGTCACAATTTGGAGAAAAGGCCAATGGCTTAAAACACATGCTTTCCCTATCCTGCTCCAAAACACTGCTCAGATAAACAGCATAGTAAATCCTTTCCCTGGGACTTGCTTTTATTTATGTAGCAACTGGAGCGCAAATTCTGGGACAGTTTTTCTGAGTACAGTTAGCTGTTTCTAAGACTCCTTCACAGGGGCTACCATGGCTCTATCCTGAAATCAATTACATATATTTTACCCTTCCCTATGGCCAGGCTACAGTTGTACCACCTTCTAAGAAGCCAGCCTGGCTGCAGCCATCTAACAGTGATCTTTTCTGGAAGGCTTCTGACATTCACCTGAGCGCAAGAAGAGAGCCTCAGGAGAGAAGGGCTTGTTGTAACAAGCAGCAGGAGGTACCAGGAACCTGGTTTGCTTGGAGGAGAGCGGTGGGAAAAGCAGGGAAAGGGAAAAAGGAAAATGAAGGGAACAAAACGATCTTATCGGGGAGTGTATTACTGTAAATGCCTCTGATTCATTTCATCTGCTTCATATGTGCGCACCAGCAGGACCCACAGACCAATCCAGCCCTTGAATGCCAATTTACCTCCTAGGGACAGAATTTGGAGCAAAGCCCAGGTGAAGCATTACTATCACCTGCGTGATATGAACATGCTTATGCAAAACCCAAGAAATAACAGTGTGACAGATACTGTGGTCCTAGGTATGGGCAATGATACCTCAATTCCTTTGGTTCCTCAGTGCTAGTCTTAAGGGTAAATGGAAAATATACTCAACAGCATAGGTTTCTAGTGAATAAAATAGGAAATGAGTGGTAAGTGGCTGAACACAGTGTTCCTTATATTGTAGAAAGTTGATGCAGGATTTAGGTACTTTCTGCAAAGTGCCAGAGTTGCCCCGTCTCATTGCTATCATTACAGAATCACAGAATTATTACGGCTGACACGATAAGATAAGCCAGGTCCTGACCTCTTCTGTTTGCAGCAGCTGGCCATAGGATTAAGAGAAGTCAGAACAAGAGATACTGAAGGTGTTGTGATGGTGTTTTTTTCAAATGATTTTTTTTTTTTCTCAAATGATTTTGGTGTCTAAAAGCTTTTTGCTGTGGCTTCATCGCTTGAAGGGGCTCTGTTTGTGGATTGTCTGGCGTTAAAGACTAAGATGTGAATGCATGCGAGGGCACTTGCTCTCCTTTTGGGAGAATTAAACTCAGATACAAAACCAGAGAGCATCATAAATCAGAGGAAAAAACCATGGTATTTGAGATTAGCATGATGTCAGTTATTTGATTTACATGATAAATGACTGTTACAGCATTAACTGTCCCGATAGAACAGTTCAAATGTGAATCAGTTTGTAAGAGCCTCATTTATTGATGTGTTCTAACAAGCTCCCTGAAGAAAATCAAATTATAACTCATTTGACTATTTAACGGTCGATAAACACTAGTTTGGTCTGTATGAGAGCAAATCTATATTAATTCCTGTATTTTAAATATGTTAGGAGAGTCTTGGATGATGCATCAATATTCATACTAAACAGAAGAGAATCATAAAATTATAAAGTCCTAAAATGACTGGTACTGTATTTTAAAGAAATAGCCACTTTCTAAAATGATTTCTTAAGTCATCTAAGTAAGATCTGGGTACATGCATTGTACTTGTTTTGTTTACCGTAGGTTGTGATTTACTGACAACTCGGTTCGGTGGCTGGAAACCCTTTTTGGATGGACTACAGGATTTAACTAATCTTGAGAGGAGGGAGGCATGGGTAACGGGAAGAAAAATTTGCATTCATTGGGAGAGGCAGTCTACTGAAAAGCAAGGAGTGCCTGGAGGTGACTGTAGCATGGGCACTGAGGAAGTCCCCAGGGTCTACATGCACTGCATATAGACCTCAGATGGTCAGTGGCTGGCGTGTTTCCTCATCTGGTATAGCCTGACCCCTGCTAACTCTTTCTGAGGGGTTACTTCATCCTGTTTGGCTTAAGTCTTAGCAAGCTTATTTTTAGCTGGGCTGTATTTTCAAATGTGCCTCTTGCCTGCGACCAAATGCGATAAGGAACAAAATAAACCTGGAGAGCATCCCAAGTACAGGAGAACGAAGGTGAGCAGCTGCCAAATGCCACCTTCTGGGATCTCTTCTCAGGAAAGAAATGAGGTCTCCCTGCGACCAGTTTTGCATATCACGGGTTCAAAGGACAACACCACTGAACTTGATGGTCAACAGCATTGATTTGCTTGGATTTAACTTAAAATTTTCAGTGAAGGCATTTCATCATTGCATGCTTTCAAAGAGGTGAGATCCAAGGCTTTATCTCATAATTTCTTGCAAAACAGTCTCAGTTTGATTCATTTAAAAACTTGAAGACCATCTTGAGGGATTTCTGAGAAAAGGAATAGCTAGTATCTTTACTGATTTAATCATAGACAGCATCCCTGCTATAAGGAGGAATGGGAATGTGCGCTTATCTTTGGGAAGCACCGGAGGCAGCTATTTTAATACGATTCCAGCAATTATGAATGAACACAGAACTGCAATTATTTTATTTGATACTTTGTATCAAAATGACAAGACTTTATTATAACATGCTTTCATCTCAATTAAGATGAAAAATTTAATTCCATACAAAGCAACTTTCCTTAAGATATTGCATAAATGGAATCATTTAAGAATATTATGATCTCATATTATGAATGACTGCTATACTACTGAAATGGCAAGGATATGCAAATAGAAACAAATTTAATTTCAAGCTGACATTTGGATTTATTACTTTAATGTTTGAAAAACAAAGATACTGCTTTTGTGGAAGTTCTCATCAACACTGAAACAATTAAAAAAAATAAATCAGTGAAATAGTTTTTGTTAAGAAGAGCTTTGATAACATATTTTCACCTGGCTCTCTGCAAGACCTGCCAGCCATCAGTTTTCTATAAGGCTGAGAAAGACCAAGAACTGAACCTGCTGGCTGGCGTGGAGGAGCTTAGGCTGAAACCACTGCTGCTGTTCCAGTTCACAGAGCCTTACTCAGATGGATGGCTTAGGTAACAAGAGTGGTAATTTGGAAATTTCTCGGAGGGGTTTTGATCATGTGGATTTTTATGAGGCAGCAGGGACTTTGCTCAGAGCAGCTGAGGTGGCTCATTAAAGCTTAGCTTAGCTCTCTCCGCGGGAATCATCGTTTCCGCAACGTCGCCATCCCTTCATCTGATTGAATGCATTGAGAAAAACTATATGGCATTTTCTCACTGCGATTTAATGCACTTTCCTTCTTTCTCTTCTGTTTTCTGTGGCTGTTAACAGTGGAAAGGGTCCTGGGTCGTCAAAACCAGTTTCTTGTTTGGGCAGGCAAATATATGGGGCTATTTTTCAGGTTTATCATACTTCCTCTACTTGTTGTTGCCCTTATCTTGCATGCTCGTCTGAAATGAAAATGCTAATGAAAAATGGAAGTGTTTAATTTGAGCTTTAAAAAAAGAATTAATACAAGAGGTGTCATTAATTTAAAAAGTCTTTCACTTGAAATAGTTGTAAGGGACTTTTTTGTTTTGTTTTGATTTTTGTTCTTTTACCCAGAAAGGGCTATTCCCCTAATTTTGGCCAACTCTGCTCATACCTGGTATTGGGTAGACCCCATTTCTCTCTTTTGTTTTATGTTCTTCTACTCAGAGTTTTTTGATATCTTCCTTCCAGTAAGCAGCAGAATAAGAATTGCTCTCTACTTGGATACTGATTGTGAAAATTGCTCTACAGGTTTCACTTGAACTCTGTAGCACTGAACGTTAAAGGCAAAAACTGGTGTGTGCTTGTTGCAATATAACAGAGTTCTCTGTGTTGATATATAGCATGTTCCAGCTTACATTTAAATCAGTGAGAAACATTTCACCGTATTGAGACTCAGGCTAAATCTTTGTGCTCGTTCAAGGAATTCAGAATTAAGGTTATAATTCAGTCTAACTGTGGTTAGCCATATGACTTAAAATGAAGCCTGTTGTGTAGTTAAGATGGGATAGCACTGAAAGCTAGTTACCAGACTCTCCATCTGAGTTCCCTGCATCCTTTTGCCATGTTAAATGTACCAAATCATGGAGGCAATCTGATTTTTCTTTCCTCTCATTGCTCACTGGTGTCTAAGCAGGGTGCTGTATGGTCTGTGGAGGGGTTTCTGTCCAGAGCTGGTTTGTGGAATATGGGTTTGTTATTCTGGTTTTATGCCACTAGCTATCTGAAAGTGGTCTAAGAAGACAAAAGTCTAAAAGACAGGGTGAAAACTTAAGGGTGATGTAGATTTTTTGTAAGTTCTTGTGTCTTCTGCATTTAAGACTATTCTGAAATTGCACAGTCTCTGCATATAGTGAGAATCTCAGCCGCCTCTAACGGCAGTTAGTTCACAACTGATCTGTCTAATCCCTGTAATCCAGTCCATTCAATATTCATATTGAATTCATATTGAATATTCAATATTTATTGAAAGTTATTTCCGAACTGAGGCACAGCTACTGATTGTATCAGTCAGGCCCTTTTTTCTGAATTGGTGCTCTCTTTGCTCTTTTGTTTTGGAGGCCTGGAAGGGCGCAGGGATGTCCTTTAATAATGTGATTGACTCAGGAAAAAACTTTGCAGTTGAGATGAGGATATGGACAGATGGCATCATAAGCATTTTGAAGATGTAAAATGCCTGTAGGGTTTTTGCACTTTGTAAATTCGAAATAAGGGAGCCCTGTGATGGCTTCAAGATCCACTGCTGCTCGTGATAAGTTCCCTTTATCACCGGATACCAGTAGTTGCATATACTGGCATATAGCAATCATCTTTAGCTATGCAATTTGCTCCCAAGTTGTATTATTTTGATTACTATCTTTCATTCCCTAATGCATTTCCCCGTGATTTTAGCTGTGCTGTAATTAGAATTGCTAGGATTAGACATTAATATTTATAACAGAGATCAGCTTAAAATCCTATTCTGAAATAGGATAAAGTATTCACGTATAATTCTAGCAATCTGGTATATATCACCTGCAGAAGACTGACTTCATGTTCAAACTGTCCCCTCCTGTCAAAGTAGTTTCAAAAAACTTGTGAAGCTGTTGATTGCGAAGATCACATTGTTTGTGTAAGCAGATTGGAAGCAAGAATCCAAAATGGAATTTTGCCCCGAGGTTTCTAGACCACTTAGACCTGCACAGTTCACAACATGCTCATCATCTGGGGGATCTCAGCTGTAGAAAGCAATCTCTCAGTATCAAAAATGGGGGGTTAGTGGGCTGTGATATATACTAAGTTTTTTTGTTTGCTCATGTTATGGTTATTTTCTAAGGATTCACACACACACACACACACACACACACACACACACACATATATGTGTGTGTGTGTGTATATATATATATAGCTGTTCTTATGTCCACTGACAAATCCAAATCTGAGTACAAATGACAAAGAAGTGCCACTGAGAACAGCAAAATACTGGTAGGTAAGTCAAGCAGTCCCTGCATCTCCACTGAACTGTGGACTCGACGATTTTTTCCATTGCTGTCGATGGCAGATTGCCCTCAAATTAGGTACACTCACCAGCTAGACAGGCACATTTTCTTCATCTTTTCATGTAACACATCATTTATACCTTTAGTTACATACTCGCAACCTGCATAAAATTAACGCTGTCACACCAACTGCATAGTGAAATTTCTTGTCCAATACATTTGGCTTATTATTCTTTCACACCAATATTTATACTTACCAAAACATTCTTTTGCAAAAAAACAATTCTGAGCCTGAAATTAGATACCCAGGTAAGAAGGATTTATTCTAAAGTTAGGATTTAGAGTTTCTTGGAGGCTCTGAAAACGATGGACCTAGGCATGAAAATTTTCTGGGCATTATCCCAGACATTTGAACCCTTCACTCACCCTTCCCCAGAGCACACAACTTCATCCCAGTACAGGCAGAAGAAATGCCATGTTTATATTCTCCTGCAGATTCTTATATACAGGTTACTACTCAAAGACAGGTTACAAAAGAGCAGAAATCCCACTTTGAATTAAAACAGTGACAAAATCAAATAAAGAGAGACAGGATTCCATGCAAGGAATATAAAAGTCCTGTTAAATTAGACATAGGTGTCACTT
This sequence comes from Stercorarius parasiticus, assembly GCA_013396915.1. Taxonomy (NCBI): domain Eukaryota; kingdom Metazoa; phylum Chordata; class Aves; order Charadriiformes; family Stercorariidae; genus Stercorarius; species Stercorarius parasiticus. The sequence goes on along the minus strand of VWZL01001927.1, from coordinate 305,140 downwards.
CCAATAGTCTGGGCACCATCAGTGCTCAGGGGTCAGATTTCTAATATATTTCTTCTTCCCCAAAATTACTCCATCTGGCGTGAAGCACCACTTACTGTCCATGCTAGAGCAAGTATTTATTTAAAGCATGCTTAACGACAACTCTTGTAGCTTGTTATTCTCAGCTTGATCAAAACAGCCTGCTAAATTAATAACTAGAAATCTGGCATTAGTTTTTATCTCAACACCTACATTTCAGCCTGAGGCCAAAGGTAAAGTTCTTCTGAGAGACCGCATCAGTTAAGTTTATCTATTAGAATGCTTAATACAGCACTAATAAATTTTAGCAGCTGTGGCCATCTTTGAAACACCATATTTTATTCCCGTACTAAAATAAAAGTTGAAAGGCAATCAACATACAAATCACTACCTGCGAGGCTCAGTTGCTCAGCTCTGCTTTTTCCGAGTGCTGACAAATGTCCTTGGTGGTTTCCAGGAGAGGAGCTGGATTACAACTGACCACAGATAGACCTGGTCTCAGATTTACATCTCTGTGTAGTGATGACCCTTGCAGAAATAGCTTTGGACAGGTAATAGGATTACCAAAAGGGAATTAGAAAATTCTGTTTATTAGTTTGAGCCAATGAAGTTGCAGACTGGATAGAGGTTTAAAGGATTTAGTGCATAGATATAATTGGGAAGGGAGAAAAACAACCGAGCCTGAAGAAGAAATACAGATGGCACCTTAGTATTGCACAGCAAGGTGTATTAAAAATGCTAAAGATACGCAGATGGATTATAAGCGTGGTGTAAGAACCCGTTACTGTACGCAGCAAAGCTACCCTTACAGCCCTGGTGGCCTTTTAAATATTTCTGAATTGTGAATGTGTGTTTATAAAAGGGATAAAACTATTCATGGAAATGATGCTAATACTTAGATAAATCACCCAGTCATACCTAGCTACTCATTAATTTAAAAAATTAAGTACTTACAGAGTGCAAATGAAAAAAGAGGGAGAGAGAATTTTATTCTATGGAAAACGGTAAGTATTGTATGTGGCATTAAGAAACATCACTGTCTACGACTCCCTGAAAGGACGGTGTAGCCAGGGTGGGTCAGTCTCTTCTCCCAAGGAACAGGTGATAGGACAAGAGGAAACGGCCTCACGTTGCGCCAGGGGAGGTTTAGGATGGATATTAGGAAAAATTTTTACACTGGAAGGGTTTTTAAGCATTGGATCAGGCTGCCCAGGGAAGTGGTTGAGGCACCATCCCTGTAAGTATTTAAAAGATGGGTAGACGTGGTGCTGAGGGACATGGTTTAGTGGTGGTTTTTGTCAGAGTTAGGTTGATGATCTGAAGTTAGGACTAGGTGATCTGAAAGGTCCCTTCCAACCTAGGCGATTCTATGATTCTATTAAATTCAGAGCAGCTTCAAATGGAAGACTTGTATTTAAACACCTGCAGCTGTGGCTCTTACACATAGTTGGATGCTTTGCAACCACGAAGGTCCCATCTCTTGCCCACACTGTTGCTCAGATGAGCTTACGGAGAGTGGCCCTGTGGAAACACTGACAAGTAATAAACAGAGGTGGGGAAGGGAGGGGACCCTGGCTTTGGTGTCCATGCCCATGCAGCTCCTGGTGGGGCAGTGTGGAAATGACCAGAGTGCAGCAAGGTACCTGAACCGAGAGTCCTCCTCCCCTTGAGCTTGTTTCTCATTTTGGTCGTGCAGTCGAGGAGAAGTGGGAAATGCTGCTGCTGATGTCCCATGGGGTGCCAGGAACTGCTGTGCTCGAAGAGGTTTGCCCTGTCTCGCGGCACATTTCTTTTAGAGTTCTTCCTCTCTACTGAATTAGCTGGTGGGTTTATCCCACTGTAAGTTTCATAACATCTGCTGGGATAAAGCTAATCCAAAAAAATAGTGTCAGCTGCTTTCCTGTTATGGACTCACAGCTTTAGTCCATTGTTAGCCGTCAGCTCATTCAAAGTGCTTACGCAGCAGTAATGGAGATAGTTTATTGTTGCACCAAAATCAGCAAATTTCATCCAGTTAAAAAAAACATATATATAACGGGGAGAACATGCTACATAAGTGCAAGGTGAGGTTTATTGCCCCGTGCGTATGGTGAGCAAGACTTGCAGGGTACCAAGAGCTTTTGGAAACCTGGCTCTGAAGAGGTTGCTGGAGTAGCCGTCTGGTAGCTTAGGTTAACTGAGTGTGTGTGTCATTTGTGACTAGTATTAGTGATAAAGTACTGACCAGCTTTCAGTCAACTGCCAGTCCTGTTTTCATCCACCCAGCAGTGACCCTTGATAAAACTGACAGCTCACCAGAGGTCTGAGTCCTCATTAAGACCAGACTTCATTAATCCCCATCCTCCTGAGCCCAGAAAGTCTGGCACAAGGAAGACTCCTCCTTCTCACGGTGGAGGAGGATCAGGTTAAGGAACATTTAAACAAATTGGACATGAGGTGCACCCACGATTGCGAGGCCACTGCTGCTTATCTCGGCACTGGAGAGGCACATCTGGAATGCTGTGTCCAGTCATGGGTTCCCCGGTACAGGAGAGATGCGGGCTTACTGGAGCAAGTCCAGTGAAGGGCCACAAAGACGATTAAGGGATTGGAACATCTGTTGTATGAAGAGAGGCCAAAAGAGCTAGGAGTGCTCAGCTTGGAGAGGAGGAGGCTCAGGGGGATCTCCTCAATGTTTATGAATATCTGATGGGTGGTTATAAAGAAGAGTGACTGACTCTGGGCAGTGGTGCCCAGTGACAGGAGAAGAGGCAACGGACACAAACTGAAACACAGGAAATTCCTATGAACATAAAAGAATGCTTTTTTACCACAAAGGTGGTTGAACACTGGCAAGGGAGAGATTATGAGTATCTCCTTGGAGATACTCAGAACCAAGCTGACCAGTCCTGGACACCCAGCTCTAGCTGACCCTGCTTGGACGATTTCCAGAGGTGCCTCCGACGTTGGCTAGTCTTTAATTTTTTTAAGTTGTTAACACTGTAACAGTGATTTAAGGATCAGTTGCAAATTATTGAAAAACGGGGTGGCTGTTTCCTTAGAAATAAGATTATAGAGAAGGATAAGAGAAATCAGTTTTCCCCTGTATCGATAAACTCAATTTCATATTAAAGTTTGGTTTATCCTCAAAAAGAACATCACAAATGTGTTGGAGACCTGCCAAAATTCCTCACTGAGATTATTGCAATGAAAGAAAAAAGCTCTGCATGATTGTATTTTTTTCTATAACTCAAAATTTAAGTTGCAGACAGCTGAAACAGTGGCTGTGTATTTGGTGTAGCTGCCAAGCGGAGAATGCAGGAATGCTGCCCAGGAGGAAATGCCCCCATGCTGGAACTCCTAACCTAGGCTTGATGGAGTATTATCGAGGTAACAGCAGTACCAGGAGTAAGGGTCACAGCTCTCCAAGCATTGTGTCCGGATTTAAAAAAAAAAAAAAATCATAATTTTGAGAAGCTGAAATGATAAAATTTCCTTTTAAAAATAGGCATTCCACTTCAGTGATGTTTCCCCCCCAACTTCTAGCATTTATGTAGGAGTTTATTTACATTTGTTCTTTGTTTGGTTGCCTGTTTTTATTTCCTGCTTGACTATGTCTCTATTTGCTAAGCTGGTCCTGAGCTATTTCCTACCTGACACACACTAGCTGTCAGAGATTTCAGGTACTTCATCTATTTCACTTCCTTATGCAATATTTACATGTCTTTTATGAGATAATTGTTAATTTTAATGGAAGATCCCATTAAATTGGGAAGCTCACTTAGCTCTGTTCCAAAGCGCAAAAGCAAGAAATTTCATACCCTATGGAAACATGTAATATCACTGTTTTCAGACAGCAGCACGCAGGCAGAATTCCATTTAGCAGTTGATGGGGCTTTTCCAAGGCCCAACAAGAGGAGGACATATGGATAGGAAAGAGGGCAAGCAGGGGATTTTAAATACAAACTTGTCAACGTCCATCTCTTTGAAGAGAGAGGGTCGCATTAGATTTGAGACTGCTTTGTATTTGAGTGTGATAGTTAATATCATTGCTTGTGAATGTTTAACGTTCTATGTTTATCTGTTCCATCTATTTTTATAACTTCAGACTGTGGGCATTAATTTCCTTCTGTGTGACAGCATTAGGCCTGCGTATGTCTTAACTGCATCACCCTCTAGCTTTCCCCTGCTGCAAGTAAAAGGAAAATAAAAACATTTAAAAATTCGCAGTATGCCTTGTGCAGGTAACATCTTAAATTGGTACGTCCAAAAAGCTTCGTAAGGCCTAAAAATGCTATTTTGAAACAATTTACAGTGTTGTACAGCACGTAAGTTTTCATACATTTTTAGGTTTCCTATTTTTATTTTTTCCTTCCTCCCCCCCTTGCTTTTGGTGAGATATCACTTCTACAGTTTTAGGTTAAAACATGCCCTTAGTATCTTTAATTTAAAATTACTTTTTTTTTTTTTCTGCTACCATGCTGTAGTGTATATGCCATGATTCCAGAAAAATATCTATTTAAAAAATTGATTGCTAGTGTTATTTTGCGATAGTTTTATATCTAATGGTGAAAAATTTATACTTGCGAGAATATTTATGAAATTGCAGTTGTTCATCATTGGCTTAAAAAGCCCTTTGTTGCAAAAACATGGATTAAATCTTGACATGAAAACTGATCCTAAACCAATTAGGAAAACTCCATTTGTTTGCATCTCTGTCATTAACTTAAGGAAGATTAAAATAAAGAGCAGGAAGAGGAGCAATGCGTTTCCTGTGTCCTGTTCATCACGGAGCTGTAGCGTCTTGCCCTGTTGTAGCTCTGAGGCATAGCAAACCTTAAAATTTTGGCCTATTTAATTACTTTTTTCATAGAAGAGTTTAGAACAATTGTCTCCTGCAGTCAGTACGAAGGTGCTGGGGGACAGCCCAGACCTCTCTGTCCTCACACTGGTGGGATAAGACTTGTCCCATCGTCCTGCTGCCATGCACTGCCATTTCATATTTTTGCATTTTGTGTCATAGTTTGTGTCTTGGTTTTTCTCCTGGTGTGGACCAAGTCTCCATCACACAGAGAGAGATGGTTCTGCACCTGCTGGCAGCGCTCTGTCTTTGAAGAGGGACAAGGAAAAGCCATATTCCCAACAGTCCATCCTCTGGCACCATGACATCTGCTCCTTCATCCTGTTTGCCCATCCTTACATTTTTTGTGTGACCCCAGGGCCAGGGCGGGACCACCCTCACAGCCTTAGCAAGGAAGATCTCAAATCTTGGCATGCAGGTGAGACGCCTGCAATCTGGAGTGGTTCAAGCATTGTGGGGTGTCTTTGTGAGTCATTCCCTTGGTATTAATAGTGCTTTGTATGTTGAATTAAGTCTGTTTACAGGCAAAAATCTGTTTCACTGAAGGACGATACAAAACTGATGAAAGCCATTTTGGTGAGGGATGTAACTGCTTCTGAAGTTCATCATTGCATCCAGAGAAAGGATCCTGATCCTTATCCTTATCCTTCTTCAGTGTAATACTTCGTCTTACAGAAAGGTGCACAAAGATTTTTGAAATATTTTTGCAAACACATTTGGCCTTTCTTTAGTAAATCTATTTTGCACCGTTAGGTGTTGCCCATAGAGGTCGGTGTTTGCCTTCAAAAAGGAGGAGAGCCGTATTCTCAAAGCACTGTAATACCTGTCACATAACATGCAGCTGGCTTTCATATCTGCTTCTACACATTTCCCTGGGTTAATAATGTTACATTGATCCCTTTTGAGGTTCTAAAGATGTGACTGAAAAGGAAAACGTTAGTATGTTTTTTGGTACATCATTAGGTTTTGCTATCTTTAACATATTTTAAAAGATCAAACATTGTATTTCAAAAAAACCCAACAACTTGACATTTCATAAAATATTTGCATATATAAAAGAGGAATACAGAGGACCATTCAGAGTGAGAACCGTATCTGTAGTTAGCATCTTACATATATTTCATGCAGTCATTTACTGTCTTGTAGAACGAAACCCTCCCTCTTTATCATGGGACCTGTCTACTTCTATTTGTCGATAGTAGCAACATTTGCGGCTGTATGAGAGTAGTTACACGAACTAGTTGCCTGAGATTATGGAAGATACCTTGGGAACTAAAGTCTGTAGAGTAGTTTTGAGTGAGTGCTGAGTGAGGAAAGTATAAAAGCAGTCACCTAAAATACAATGTCTGCATTTTGTAAAGACTGTCTTCTCAAATGTTCTTTAAATGAGCCGTAGCTAGTGTTACCTAAACAACTATAAAAAATGTTACTTTGAATTAGTTTCTGTATGCTTTCACATGGAAATTGAGGTAAGAATTGTGTGGATTGCACCACCCTTGGTTGTCTCCTCAACTGTATTTGTAAACCACCCCTAGGTTGTGTGCATTGCAGTTTACTGAACCATCTAAATGCCTTTTAAGCAGAAATGTTAAATGAATTTACAGGCTGGATAAAGGTCCTAGATTATCATATCAAGACACGGAAACTTTGTTTAATACCGTAAGCATTTTTTAGCTTCATTGTGTGTCATGGTTGGAAATGGTTTTGAGCAGTATGCCTTGCTGCAAAGTAGTCTGAATTCTTGTATTTCACACCTGTTGATAAAAGGAAAACTACCATTAATAGTTCTGTGTGTTCCATTAATTAGGTTGGCCTAATCCATCTTTGAAGAGTGACCATTTTTCTACAAAAATCAAAGCAATTTAGTTTGATAGTATTCCATTCGTTGTGAAGTTTATATGAATGATAGATTATTAATGAAATATTTGCAGAAAGCATGGTGCAACTAGTGCTTTTGGAAATGTATTAGTGGAAATGTTCAGATTATACATTTGTTCTGATATTCTTTTTCCTGCCTTAAAAAGTGTTTTCCCTCCTTAACTGTCTTGGCAGTGGGGTGAGGGGTTCTTATAGTGTTGAAATACTCTGTTTGCACCCAAGTGTGAGTCCTAACATTTTTATTTTTTTTAAATGAAGTGCACAGGACAATATGATACATGACTTTCTCAATTTATGTCTGGACAAACGAAGATCACTTTTGATTTTCTTCTTTCAGACCTGTAGCCAGAAGGGAGCACTCTTACCTAAGGTATAGTAATGTTCCCCTCACCCCTTAGTTTCTGCTGGCTGGGTGCGTGTAGGCAGCAAATTCTTTCACCAGAACAATGGGTAAAGGGTGAGGCTGGGAACTGTTTGACGACGCGCTTGCAGTCTCTATACTAATTTGTTGCCATGTAATAAGACTTTTATCTCTCTTTCATTACTGGCGGTAGCCTTTGCTTGCTAAAATTGAATGATAATCCGGAATCAGACGAAGCAATTCTCCTATTGTCTTCTTGTAGGCATTTGCCACATACGTTTTTCCAAAACAGTGATATGTGTTGCTCACGTTGCCACTCCTCAATATGATCATAGAGTGGTTTGGGTTGGAAGGGACTTTAAAGATCATCTAGTTCCAGCCTTCCTGCCATGGGCAGAGACATCTTTCACTAGACCAGGTTGCTCAAAGCCCTGTCCAACCTGACCTTGAATGCTTCCAGGGAGTGGACATCCACAACTTCTCTGGACGACCTGTTCCAGTGTCTCACTACCCTCACAGTTAAGAATTTCTTTTTAATATCTAATCTAAATCTATCATCTTTCAGTTTAAAATCATCACCCCTTGTCCTGTCACTACAGGCCTTGGTAAAAATCTCTCTCCATCTTTCTTCGAAGCCCCCTTTAAATGTTGAAGGACGGCAATAAGGTCTCTCCAGATCCTTCTCTTCCCCAGGCTAAACAACCCCAACTCTCTCAGCCTTTCTTTATGGGGGAGGTGTTCCAGTCCTCTGATTGTTTTCGTGGTCACCTCTGGACCGGCTGTAACAGGTCCAAGTCCTTCTTGCGCTGGGGACCCCAGAGCTGGACGCAGTACTCCAGGTGGGATCTCATGAAAGCAGAGCAGAGGGGCAGAATCCTCTCCCTCAACCTGCTGGCCATGCTTCTTTTGATGCAGCCAAGGATATGGTTGACTTTCTAGGCTGCAAGGACACATTGCCAGCTCATGTCCAATTTGCCACCCCACCAGTATCCGCAAGTCCTTCTCTGCAGGGCTGCTCTCAATTCATTCATCCCCCAGTCTGTACTGATATTGGAGATTGCCCTGGCTGCCTGATATTGGGGACCTTGCACTTGGTCTGTTGAACTTCATGAGGGTGTGATGTGTCTCTTTTTCTAGTCACTGGGGACTTCACCTGACTGCCATGACTTTTCAAATACGATGGAGAGTGACTTAGGGACTACATCTGCCAGTTTTCTTGGGACCCTAGGATGCATCTCATCAGGTCCCATAAACTGGTGTATGTTCAGGTTCCTCAGATGGTCTTGAACCTGATCAATATGGTGTCATCAAGGACGTTAGCAACTTGATAGTCCCAATTCATTCACCATGGACTAGGTGTAAAGGGTGCATTCCAGAAATCTGTTGTGAACATGTAGCACAATTAAAATGTTTGGACAGAGAAAAGGGTCAGGTTCAAAACTGAATTGAGTAAACTGACCCGTCAGTCACCCCATTATTCAAAAGCTTTCATCAGTCAAATGCAGACAGCTTGCACGTGTTTGTTTTCCTTCCCAGGGATTAACCAGAGCTTCATGCATGGTTCAGTGAAAGCTTTAAAAGCAAATAGGAAGTTTTCCCCTAACAGAGTCCAGGCAACGCAGGTAATCTCATGTAGCTATTGATTTACTGTGTAGACAATAGTTAAGATGACAGCTAGCTGCAGGCAGTAAGTAGGTAGATGTTTGAATACAGGAAGTCACAGTTCCTGGTCCAAAGAGTTTGCAACTGAAACAGCTGTTTCCTGGTGACAGGCTATGTGCCACCCTTTGCTTTGGATGGTGTCACCAAGAAGCAGAGTACGCATGGGTCTCATGGTAGAGAGCCACACTGGCTGTATGGTAAGTCCCCCACTAAGCAATGTCACTGAGACCCCAGAAGAGGTCTTTCGGACCTCTCTCCTATTTGCCTGTTTTGAAGAAAACCCAAACAAACCGTTTCTAACAGCAAGAGAAGTGCAGTGCTTGCTGGTCTCCTTAAGCTCCTTCTCAGATTTCTCTCCAGTGGCCAGCTGCTCCTCCAAAGTTTATTTAAAGTTGAATGCCATAGGCAGCAGTGAAACTTTAATTGCCTCTAATAATGTTATGGGTTTTTTGCAGTTTATCAAGGGCATCTTTTTGGCAGATCTTCGGAGAATGCACCACGGGAATGTCACACTGCTTGTGCTGGCTCTCTGCATGCAGGGGCTGGGTGGGTGGTCTGTGTGCAAGGGCTATGGTTACAACATGGAAAAAATAAATTATTATAAAACCAGGGGGAAGGAAAAAAAAAACCACAAACCAGAAGTGACTGGGGCAGACACAGAAAGGAGGCGGGCAGTTATTCATAGGTCCTGATACAATACTGGACGTCATAAAGTGATGCAGATCCAAGTCTGCCTGATGAATTTTGAGCAAAATGGGGAAATAAGCTGGTGATACACACAGGTATTTAATCAGCATATAATCACAGAAGAACATTTGGAAGGAACCCTTTGTTGGTCACCAGGTCCAGTCCCCTGCGTCATGGAAGAGTTTAATTACACTGAGCCGCTCCTCCTCACATGGAGGCCAAGTAGTCATTATGTCCAGCAAAGATGTTTCTTGGCAGCTTACTGCACTGTCCATGTCTTAGAAACAAAAGCACTGCAGCATAATGTTGTTAAACTCTGGAAAAAAAAAAAAGACAGTAAAAAATGGCATAATTTGGGCTCCATGGTTACTGCTTCTCAGTAACTTCCATCCAAGTATTTTCAGTGGGTAAGTAAACTTGTAATTTTGTTTCCTGAACAGGAGTCCTGGAAAATGTCCTCTGGGAGTTGAAATTCTGGCTGGGATGTGCTTTTTCTGTCTTAGCTTTTTACTAAAGAATATCTGGCTCACATGCATGTGCTGGTTTATGTTGTCATATATCTACACATGTATATATATATCACCTGTGTATGTTCATGTTCCACACACATATTAGACATCAGAGTGTGAGCTTGAGTTGTTCCTGATTCCTTAGAGGAACTGAAAAATTACAATAAATGTGTAATTCATTGAAAATTACTTTTCCAGTAAATATTTGCCCTTTTGGTGCAGTGAATTATCTGAACAGGCTGTGCCTTATTCATGTGCGATCCTAAAATTTTGCAAAGATTTTTCGTGCTTTTAGGTCCTTTGTGCACACTTTGCTTTGGGTATTTGAGATTCAAATTTCTTTTTTGTGACTGAGTAAGCAAATCTGGTTTCCTCTTTGATTGGGTGAATGTAACTTCCCTGTTGGGGAGAGACAGCACAAGGCACATCATTCACTGGCTGATGCCAGCAAACTTCTGGCAACCAGCAGCATAGTGCAGCGTCACCTGTGCCCAGCATCGTGATGCTGGTACAACTCTGTTTCTATGCAAAGAAACAGAAAAAAGACACACGAGGCTTTCCAACTGCATATGCTCCATGAGGCTCTGCTGTGAAGGACATGCAGAATAGTTTTTCTTGGTTCAAATAACCATACCCCTCTTCTGTTCTGGATTTTTAAATCTGTTAACAGCAAATACCAGGCAATTTTCTGTGCACTTAGGTTCTCTGCTTCTGGATTATGAAATTAGTGTAGATTGAGTAAATGTTAAATACTGGCCCTGAATCATACTTTCCAAATGATGTTTTTCTATATCTTTTCAAGGTAATACTGATCAATTGATCTATTACATTCAACAGAAGCAAGAGTTTGAAGTGTTTTTTCCCCACATTATGGTCAAAACAGAGCCTTAGAGCATAAAGACCTTGAAAATGCAAGCTAAGTGCATTGGTTTATCAATTAATTTTTCATTGTCTCATCAGAGAAGAACTTAAAAGCAAAACATCTTAAGACAGGTAATAAAAAATGGTCTTTTTCTTTTAACACGCTTTTGTTTTTTAACACTCATGAATAGACAGGGATTTCCTCAAAATGCTTTTGAATTCGATTGTGTCACCTAAGCTTTCTTAGCAACGGTAGTAACATTTCATGATGCTTTTGGGCTAGTGATGGCTGTCTGATGGATTTACAGCATTTCTTGGACATTTTGTGAAATGGCATTAGATTATAATCAACACTTTCATCCACAAAATCTATTATTGCCTCTTGGCCTCTAGGGCTCATTTTTCTATTTAGAGGGTTTTAAAAAGCAGTAGTTGGATGCTGTCCTTACCAACTGGAGAGGAGAAAATGAAGGTGTACCTACACAGACAGTAACGTCTCTGAATTTGCTCAGAACAGGTAGGTTTGGACCTGCTCAGATTAACGAGGGCACAAGGTTATGCTCAAATCCTGTGTATCATATAGTGAAAGAAAGGAGTTTGCACCTGCTTGTACCTTTCAGCCATACTGTGAGTGGGGCTCACAAATCACTTTTCAAGGGTCTTGAATGTTTCTTTTACTGACCCCTTTTCATGGATATGCAACATTTCTTTTTGCGTAATAGCAAAAACTACAGGGAAAAATTTGTGTTAGAAGACAGTTTTGGGAATTCATTCATGAAGTGTTGGAGCACAATAAGTTATTTCAGTTAGAATGAGAAGTTGGCACAACAATCAGATGTGCTGGATGTTATCTTGTGTAAATGTATTGGTTTTAACCTAAGAGCAAAGGAGGCAAGATATAATTAAGTTTTGCTTTGGGAATTCAAAGTGTGTGGTTCTTGTAGAGAGCACAATAATTCATCAAGAGGTAGCACGAAGATTTTGATCAGTCCAAGAAATCTCAGCATAGTCTTTGGCTTTGCTCAGGTACTGCTAAAGTAATGGGCTAATTGTCTTCATCTGATTCACTGGTATGTCGGATTCATAAGCTTAAACAGGTATGAACGGACTATAAATAGTCGCCTGGCCTTTTCTGATTTCTTTGGATGTTTATGTTACCTCATTTGACTTTTGAAAGAGTTCCTTTGTTGAACCTGCCAATCATTGCCCGAGGAGGAGGATTCTTGCCCAGTCTGGCATGGTGTAAATGGCACTGAGCCCAACAGTGCTATAATCTGGCACAATCAAAATTTTAAGGGAAAGACATCGCTTTCTCTGTGTCCTGGGGCTTTCACTTTCTCTGTTATTTGAACTAATGCATTTCTTAAATCATACTTGTGTTGGCTCTGATTCTTGCCTGATTTATGTGATGTTAACATGTCTGTGCTGAAGGCTCTTTCCTTTTTCCATAAACCCGTAAGGGTTTGGTTTGGATCTTTGCTCTACCAGCCCTGTAGCCTAATCAAAATTATGTCTTACGATATTGCAGTTCTAAAAACGTTGATGTAAAATAATGCAAAACTAGCTACTTTATTTTCACTGGCTGTGGAGGATGCTTGCAGCAGTTGGTTTTTCTATGTGAGAATTAGTGTTTGTGAATGTCTCTCACAAAGTTTTATTTCCTGAATAGTGGGAACAGTGGGAGCGATGTGTTCCTCTGCTCAGAAATCCTCCCTTGTGCCATTGCAGCAGGCTGGGTTCAGCTGCAGAATATATCAAGACATTTTATTTAGATTAACAGTTAAATGCTGAATCCAAAGAAAGAGAACGATTTGGAGTAAGTTTCCAAACATATCCTTGGTTACTTAACTTTCTTAAAAAATATAAGGTCATGCACATCAAGAATGTTTTATAGAGTTTCATAAGTGGACCTGTCAATATCTGACAGGGGTCCTTCTAACATGACTTCCTGAAGCGGTTTCAGAAATGCATATTGGAATCAGTCTTGGCACTACTTCTTCTGTTATCAATTGCATTATAATGCATCCATGGAAACATGGAGAAATACTGTTGCGGTCATTATCTTCTTGTCAATAATGATTGTTTGGCTAATCACCCTGAGTATTTAAATCTCAGCTTCTCTTCCACAAAAAAAGATACTTACCATCCAGTAGGAGGGAAAGGATCTACCTAGCACAATAGTTTCCTCATTCACCAGTGAGGTCCTCCAGCAAAATAAAATGCTTTTAAAACTGAGAGAAAAATCCAGGGTGTAAACTGCAAGAATTCTTCTTTCTTATATTTTTGTGGCTTTGAACTTGCCAGGTTGGATCAGATCTCCATATCTTTTGCACAAAGAACTTAAAATACAAATTGACAGGATAGAAGGATGTACGTGGTCAAGACTCTCATGTAGTTTGGAGTAGGATCCCCAAGTGTGATGGCAATGTCTATTTTGGCAACCTTTCACCTGACACTGGCTTGCTCAGGAAAAGTTGGACCTGTGCCCATCTCAAGATATAGATATTAAGGGGAGTTGCCCTTTTAAATTTCTGTGCTGTGTATGATCTGTGTAGCTGCATGTGTTATTTTAAAGACAAGAACCTGAAGCCTATGACATAAGGCACAGGAATTAGCTTGTAAGATGGCAGTCTGGTTAGGAGACACCACAGAACATAAGATGCGTGTGTAATATTGGTGCTGAGTGCCCGTGGAAATCCACTGATCTTGCCACCTAATTCCCTTAGCCTCCTTTGAGAAATCCCAGTCTGTGTAATTGATTGGATGAATTAAGAGTTCACCATCATCAACTGCTAGATGAGAGAGGAACATGCATTAAGGCTCACGCCATCGATCTCTTATAATAAATAGTGGTTCCTGAGGTACAGCTGACCTCCAGAGTATCCCAAGTAAACTAAATGCATTCAGAGAAATCTCACCAGGATATGCACTGTAGTTTTGTGTGTGAAGGAGAAGCTGAGTATGTAAAACATCGTACAGCCACGCTGGGATGCTCTGAATGGAGAAATCCAGGGGGTTTTAATAAACCCCCACGGTTTATTGTCGCACTGTCCCCTTATCGCACATCTACTGGGGGCAAGAGGAAAATGTCAAGTCAGATTTCAGCTCCATTCACAGTTACGATCAACAGGCAAGCTGAACAGGAGGCATCGTCATCACCTTGGATTGGGTTCGCTGGTAGCCTGCAAATGATTTACGGAAGGAACTACGTGGAGACAGAAAACTCTGTAAACTTTTGGTTTATGTGAAACAGTGATCATTTTTATCTCAAGACAAGTGTCGATGAAATGATGTTGCAGAAATGTAGTCCTTTCAAGTGATGGGACTTCTAAGCAACAAGTGAAAGGAGCTAAGGAGGAAATACTGTGCAGATGATGCAAGTCCTTCAAAGGAGGATGAAAGGGAAATGAAGACTTAAGGTGAAACAAACGTATCTTACTCTTTCCAGATGTAATAAAGAATCACAGTTTTGCAAGCAATTCAAAATAGATTAGATGCTTTAAGAAGACATCATCATCTTGCTCCGTTCTCTTTCCATCTTGGCAACAGGTAGAGAGAGAGAAAGACACGGCAAGGGAACACCTGCTGCTTGCAATGATCTCCAGTAGCCCCTGGGGTCATCCGTAACGGCCTTAAATTATAGCGGGATGCTGTGAGTTATGTTACATGACTGAACAGGCTCATCTGGCCTGGGCCTAGGGGGCCGTGGAGATGGTTAAACCTTCTCCTACGTTACCCCTCTCCAAGTTAAATACCTCGCACAGCCGTTACTGAAGATTGCGGTCATTATCTTTTCCTGTATTTTTTCTGTCTTTGGAGTTCACTGTGTGGTTTCATACAATGAAATAGTCGAAGCAGGGGCTTGCTGGAAGTAGGCTTTCTCTCATTTTTACTGACCTTCTCCTAACCTCACTGGTGGAGTTTGAGGATCTTTTCCAAACTGATAGATAAAACACTAGTAATGGAAAAAACTCATTACCATGTTCCAGTGGTTTAAGTCTGAACTCCTTCCAGCCCTGTATTTTGGCTTCTCTCTACTGCAGCAAGAAAACAAGTAGATGAAGGAAGTAGAACTGGCTGTCTTCTCCAGTTTCAAGGCTTTTTCTGTATACACTTACATATTTCAACAGGTTGTTCCAATATAAATATTTAAAGAAAAAGGATGGAAACCCCAAACTGGAGAGGATAGCAGTTTCCAGAGCTGCTTCAGAGAATGTCTGTGTCAGGAAAGCTCTTGACTGCGAAGGAGGGTACAGCATGTTATCAAAAGATAGAAGATAATTGCTAGGCAAAATCATAAACCAGTCTGGCACTTGCATCTGTTGTCCTGATATCCAGACGGTAGGAAAACAGGCTTGGTGTCAGACCAGGGAGGGGGGGTGATGAAGAAGGGGTGGGAGGAAACCCGCAAAACCGCAGTCTTCCCTCCCCGCTCCTCAAAATGTCAAATGCCAGGATGGTTTTTTCCTCGCCTTTCTGTCCCACACGCGTGCGTCTGTGCGAAAGTGTGAGTACCTTAGAGCGCATCATGGCACAGTCATGCCCGCGTGGCTTGTCTGCCCGGCTGTCATGCATTGGGCTGCGGAGGGTGGGGACGAGGAAGGGGATATCTGCAGCATCCCCCCGGGGCGTCTCTCCCATCCGAGACTGCTGAGGGATTGAAAATCACCCGAACTATTAAAAACTCAGTGGGGAAGAGAGACTTTCCAGATAGAAAATTAGAAACAGTTACTCCCATAATTCTTGCATAGGGACGTTCCAGTAGATATTGCCAATGATCAATGAAGGGCGTTGATGTAACTTTATACTTACAGCCGAGGAGTACACCAGGAAAGAAACTTTGCCTTTTACTTGCTTGTGAAGCCTCAGCACATGGTTTAGGAATCCAGTGCAAAGGAAAATAGCGATTTCTATTTTTGTTTCTCTTCCTACTGACCTGCTATGGCTTCAGTCTCTGAAATGAAAAAAAAACACTTGTGCTCTCAAAACATCTTTTGTTTTGTTTTGGTTTTTTTTTGGAAGAAAAAGTACTTTAATCTCCTAAGTTAGCTGTGTGCACGTATAATGTAGTATCTTCAGAAAATTCAATGCAAGCGTCTTAGCTATGAATCCAGTCTTGCATGCCACAGGGATTCCTGAAGAAACATTATGAACGTATGATTTTTTAAAACAAGGACATATAATTCTCTTTTTTCCTTCTGTTCTATTTGTGAACTTCTGAAGCTGAAGCAATGCTGCTTTTTTTTTTCTTGCTGGAAAACCCCTGATCCAATCTACACTTGCTATGTTAGTTGCTCCAATCTATGTTCTGTGTGGACTTTACAGGTCCTGTTTCCATAGAGTTGGGCTGAAGAGAGACATAGCTCAGGAGGGCAACTGAAACTTGAAAAAAGAGCTTTTTTTTTGAGTCAAAATAACATCTTCAATGCTTTTTGTTGAAATGAAAACATTAAAAAGTGATTTTGGCTTAACTCAGTGCCACATGAAGATGTCTTATTTAATTTTGAAATCACTGATGCCTTTGGATGATCTTTTAATTTTAATTTTAACTGATTTAAAAAAATTCTTAAAGATTTTGCTGTGTTTGAAGTGAAACTTTTCAGTTAAAAATGCCCAAATGGTTCTGAACTTTCTAACTCTTTTACCCCACCAAGCAAAAATAATCAACAGACCCAAAATTATGGGCATTTTAAAATCCTCGCCTCAACCCAAAGTTATCTTCTATTTTGTTCCTCCGGGGGAAACTAAGGACAGTGGCATTCATGTTGCAGTGTGTGCACTCTACAAATGTTTTTTTGGCCCAACCCTGCTCTGCATTGACTTTCTTTTCATTCTGCCTGACATTTGAGGTCTGACCGTCTCTGAGGAGAGCTGCTGGCCGTTGTCCCCAGGAGGCACTGGGAGGCAGGAGGGAGGCGCAGACATGCGTGTTGTGTGCCCAGAATTTCTGGATGGCTGGTGGTTGAACTGAGAGAGTCAAATCTCCCTGCGCTGCAGGAGCCTGACTTGCAGGTCCCATTCAGCCTAAAATAGATGAAATTTCTATGAGAATGAATGAATTTAATGAATTAATGAAATTATGTGGATTTGTAGGACATATGACTGTAGTTTGTAGACTACGAGACACTGTCTTACAAGTAAATTAATTCTCGGTGGTCATTAGACCACGCTACCACTAATCATGAACTTGTTTATATGGAGCCAGTGATTGATGCGATTACCTTGGATGTTTTGGCAAGATGGATGTTTGCAAGAGCTGGCTGCCAACTGTTGTTTTATTACATCATGCGGTAAAGGTGTGATCCATATTTTTGTGTCATACTACAAAACAACCAGCCTCTGTTGTACAAGTTGGCACTTTAAAATACGTGGGTTCAAGATGGTATAAGCAAAGCACGTTTGGAGTGATTGCATGTTTCTGACAAAAGCAATTCTCTAAATTCTCCTTCCCTACTACAAAACCATTGGTATTAATATGGAAAATGGTAAATCTTCCTCTTCAGACGTAGGGACCATTAGTTAGCTATGCTGTGCCTACCAATATGATGCCTCTTCACTTCCCTGCATCTTGCTGGCCAGCACAAAGTTTCTGCATAGTGATTAGTCAATGTCTACCTGTATTCTGTTCCAGGCTTGAAATGAAAGGATTTACCATTTTAAATGCCAAATGGGGCTTGGAAAAACTCTCGACCCTGTTATTCATTATGTTTACTATTTAACATCATCCTGAGTAAACCATGTTGCCTAATGTCTAGGAGGAGATTCCTGCCTTGAAAAGATGACTTCTTCAGCTATGATTTCTTCCTTTGTCCCCTTATTTTCCTACCAGACTCATCATTATGGTGTCAAAGCATTTCTTCAGCATTGGAGCTCTGAAACCTGGTGGATGTGTCACACTCATTTGCTGATCTAGATGCTCGTTTGGGTTTCTTCTCCTTGCTAGCTGCGGTGCTCTTCTTCACAGTGTGTCCTTTAGTATGGTATGAATGCACGTAGCCACTTAACGGTGAAAAAATGAATCACAACTTATTGTAGTATTGTTTTTACTCATTTTGGGTTTTTTCCAGGTTACTGATTCATTCAAGCAGAACAAATTTCCATGGTAAAATTTAAGGTGGCAAAATATCCACCCCAAAGAACTCAATGCTTGATTATCTTGGTTGCTGTAATTTCCTTTCTCAAATGTTTTGACTGGAAACAATGATGGTGGACCAAAAACTGATGACTCATTTTCAGAGAACAGGGACTTAATTGAATTCTTGGAATTAACGGGGTGATATGTAAACTATCTCTCCAAATTTTCAAAAGTGTCTAGTGTGAACAAGCCAGGTGGTGACAATTAACAGGTTTTAAAGAGGATAGCTTTGAACTCGTTAATTTCAGAGGAAAATATATCCAGAGGCAGAAGAGGACACAACAAGCTTGTGGACTTTACTGTAGTAATGATTAATAAAATTGAGTTAATTGTTATGATTAGTGTTTATGTATGGACCACTCACTCCAACTTGTTTGTCTTACCATGGCACAGCAGATAATTTGTTCCCTGTTCAGCAAGAGTTCTAGTAAATGGTTTACTGTTGCTCATTTTGCTTTATAAATTACCTGTCAAGTGATGTTATTACCAAAAAAAATAATTTCTAAATATGTGATAGCAGAAGGGTAACTGATGGAGACGAAGGGGAAAATCTCTTATGAAATGTTTGATGCAACTAATATTAATCCACGCGTGCCTTAACATTTTCATGATGAGATTTCTGACTGCTGGGAGAGATGTTTCACAGTTCCAAGTCCTAGTCTTGTTAGTCCCACGGGGATGTGACCGGACAACCTCTGATGCTTCCTAGTTGTGTCTCCTGTGGCCCAGTCACTTCCCAGCTTTTGCAATGTAAGTTTTAATGGCTCATAGAGGTCCCGTAGGATTTCCAGGTCTAACTTTTGCCTTAGCTTTAAGCATAGCTAGGTGAGCTACACCTTAATAAAACTTATGATATTAATAAAATTTAAGTTATTTATTCCTTTTTATTTCAGACCTCTCTTTTGTTTTGGGGGGTGGGTGTTTGTTTGTAATCAAGGCAGGCTCAACAAGGTCCATCCCCCATCATCAGGAGGATTACAGACATAATGCAGGTGCTTCTCTTCTTTTTTACAGACCCTGTGTTCCTAATTTGAAACCTGGCCTCAGTCACAGTAACACCTTCAGCAAACAAAATCTTCAGCTCAAGGTGCCGGGTTCCCTTTTATTACCTGCTACCTGTTCTGTATTAATGTATTTTAGGCATTATGAGTGTAACCTATTTGAAACAATTCACACTGACTTAATAGAATACTTCTAAACAAATAATTAATTGCCAAGACTAACCTTTGATTACCCTTTATCAAAGGCCATGATAATATGTCTGAAACCAAATGAAATGGTAATCCTTCATTGCTGCTGGGCTGTCTGTACCCGATTTAGAAAACATTATGCAGGTGTAGCTGTAACCCTCTTCTAGCTTCCAGCTCTCAGTTCTGAGGCTGAAAGATCCCCAAATTACACCAACTGTCGATTTGCCTTGGTGTCGGTACATTGGTGAACATCATGTGGGTGTTCTGCTGCCTCTTCCTGCCTGCAGGGCAAGGGAAACAGATAACATGGTGGCATCTTCAGGGGTCTTCTTTAGGTATAAAGCACTGCATCAGCTTTCCGGATCATATTGGCCCCCTGACGTTTTACCCAAGGCAAGTAAGCCGGCGGGCAGTGTTTCTGAACTCAGTGGCCCATGCCTGGAAATCCCTGCACTGCAGTCCTGATTGAGTGGATCCTACTCAGCCGGGGAACCTGCATTTAATCACTCTTTGTTTCCCAAAGTATGTCTCAAGTTCTAAGGAAGTTGAGACTACAGGTTCTGAAATGTCAGCCAGATTGCTGTTTGCTATTATGAAAATAAGATGAAGATAAATGTTTCTTCCTAATAATTTCAGACTGCATTAGATTTCATTTCTTGAAATTCTTCTAATCATTTTAATCCTTGTTTAAAGACAGATCATGTCCTGCCAAACCACATTCTAGTGGGTTTTTTTTTTCTTTTCCTCATCCTGTGAATGAATTGTTCCATAATCATGGCTATGTGAATCTGAAACTCAAATTAGAAGAACTAGGAAGAGTGTGAATGTGGGAGAAGACATGAATAAAGCAGTGTGATGAATTCAATGCTCATCTCCCTGTGTAAATTAGAAGCATTTGTACTCTAGTCCCTTCCCTGAAATATAGCAAATCCCACTTTAGCATGAGACCAAATTGCTCCAGTTATATTTTTCAGTGAGGAAAGGGTGCAAAGTGCATTTATGCTACTCTGGCTGTCAACCTGTTTCCCCAAATATTTATTTTGATGTCTATCTTAATATAGATATTTAACATCGTAATCACGAATCCTTTTTCAGGTGTTAGAGAGCTGCTGCCCGCAATCAATGTTCCTCTGGCTGCTGCTGTTTGTCGTAGGTATTTTATTTGTAGGTATTTGGGACACCTGCACCTGGAGGGTTGCCTGTGTCAAGTCAGCAAATCTGCCATGTCCTTAAGATGTGGCGACGTGTAGATGCCAGCTCACCTGAGCAGAAGCCTCCTCCTGTCATAACCCATATATATTTAACCTTGTCTCAGTTTTCTGGGAACGTAACTTGAAATGAAACTCACTGCTCTGCATTTCGTTTGGCATTGCTCTGTGACTCTCTTCATTCCTTATGGCCCATGTGTATGTATGGTAAAGATCTCACAGCCTGGAAGCAACAGCTAACGAGGCCAGCTCGAGCATCTTTACTTGGTCTACAAACACCACTGAGAAAACAACATTGAGAAGTGTTCTTATTTATTTTGATGATTTCCTGATAAAATTTCAGAGGGAGATTATTAATGTGTTCCCTACAGACATGCAGAAATAGATGTTGAAGGAAGTCTAGAGAGAAATGAGGAGATGGTTTTCTTCCTAAAGTTCTGACCCAGGGCTTTCCCTGGGCATCACTGAGAGCAGAAGTTTCACTACAGCTGCCTTTATTCCTCCTTTGGTTTCAGTTTCAGTGTGAATTCTTCAGTGCCAAATGTCATTCACATTTGTACAGCGTAGAGAACTGGGATCAAATTTTGATTCACCTGCTGCTAATCTATTTGTGGTTGTCTTAAGTTACAGAACATTTTTACAGTAGATTTTTTTTTTTTTACATTCTATTTCTGCTATTGCTATATGATGTCTATCTAAAGTATCAATAACATCTTGAGCATATATCAAGTAAAATTTTCAAATTTTCTTCTTTGGTAGCACTTTCCTAATCTGCTTCATTGAAACTGATGGAAATTTGTTGGAAATACTTCCCCTTGAAGGCTGGGTAGTTATTAGTGACTGCACGGCTAGAGTGAGATTGGAAGTCTTCAACAGGAGAAATTAAGAATTAACTTCCTTTACCAATAATCATTCTAAAGTTGTCTAAAGGACTATTGACATGATTCAATATGGCATTTCCTAACACAATCTGCTGAAATAAGTCCTTCATTTCATTGCTTGATATGAATGATATTTTCTTTTTTAACTCTCCTAAGTTAAAATCTTTTCTCTTGAATCAACCTCCTGGCAAGTTATCCATGGTAGGGATCCCACTGGTCTGAGTACGTGTGAATTCACACACTGAGTAGGAATTATACTCAACAGTCAGCAGAAGCAAACATTTTCTCTCAATTTTGATTTTATATTTTTCCTTTGGTTTCTTAACCAATTTTGTACGGACTCACTCTGACCGTAACTCATCAGAGGAGGTTAATCCCGACCAAGTGCTGGTGGAGCACTGTGCTGTGGTCTTACTGGTTCTGCTCCATAGTTAAGGCAATTCTTTGTGGGAAACAGGGATGAGAAAACCTCGTTTTCTTTAAGTGAGACGTGTATTGTGATCAAAATTACAGCATTTCGTCTTTCAGATGAAATTCAGTTTTCCATATATTGATAGCAAAGCCAAGTTTTCTTGTTCAAATTTATTAAAAACAAAGTCCTTTGTGAAATTCAGCCCTGGTATCAGGCCAATTTTTTTTTTGCTGGAGTCGTGAAGATGCTGTTCAAATTTCCTGTTCAATTTATGGCAGTCCGTTGCCTAATTTAAGTTTTAAAACATTTTTAAAATTACGATTTTCTAGCCATAATTTTTCATAAACCAAAATCACTTTTCTGGGGTCTGTAAAATTCTCCAAGAAGTTTTCTTCTTCATGTCTTGTTCGCAGGAAGGGTGAAGTCTGTACACCAAAACAGCTCAAAGCTGTGAGAGGGAAAAATGTGGAAAATACTTCGTATATGACTATGACATTTGGGCTGAGGTTTTGTGCCTCAAACACAGCCGTAAGTAAAATTGCTGAGGAGACAGATTCTTTTTTTATACTTTACCATGTGTGAATTTTGTGTTAAAATGGAGTTGAAATTTATTTCTTTATAATGAAGAAATTTATTTCATTTATGTATTTATTTTATGTATTTAGCTTAAATTTACATATTTTATTTTGCTTACTTTTGGGGTAGCAACTTTCACATAAAGTTATGCTTTTGGAATATCAGCCTTAACTCCATTTCAACTTAATTTCTATCTATCTGATGTGAAAAGCTTTGTATTTTATGACTTTCTCTTCTCGTTTGTGCAGAGTTAAATTTCTGTGAAGCATTTCTAGCTAGTATTTGCATCTGGAAACAGGTTCTGCTTTGTTAACAATGTATCGGTATGTTGATTCCAAATTGGTTGGAAATCTCTTAATAAAAAGGAAAAGAAAAATAAAGTCTTTATTGGAAAAGGCTGTAGTTTTTAGAAGAATTCCAAGAGAAATAAAATAATAAGCTGAATAAGCAATTGTGTAATTCCCACACATAAAATAAATGGATTAGGAAAAAAAGGAAGTCTTCAGAAGTATGACAAAATACGAAAAAAATAGACTTTTAAGACAAAATATTTGTGTGGGCACCTTAATCCTCCACTAATAAAACAATTCTCATTATCTTATAAATTTGGAAATGCTTGGAAGAGTTAAATGCAAACAGAAGAATTAAAAGATATGGTGATAAAGTTTGAACAGTGGTATCCTTGTGCTAACTCAACATCTAAAAATGATGATATCAATAAATAGCTTGACTGCATGAATTCCAAGGATTTTAATTACAAATCTATTTCCTATTGGCTCCTTGCCTATAAACAGAAGGGGGTTAGAGTAGAGGAATTTTAGTGCCGAATAAAAATATGAAGACGTTTATACTTCAGAGGCAATACTTGCCCCTAAGGTTTTTTATTTTGCTATTTTTAGTTGCTTGCAGTTCATTTCAAGAGACAGACCTTGCATTACAAAAGCAGTATTAATAGAAATATTCCTTCATTTCTTAATTAATGTGTGGTTTGAACTAGCGTCAACTGTAAGAATTTTATGAGTTTTTTTTCTCATAAAACAGAAGTAATTGCAATAGAGGAAGATTAAATCTTGGGCAGGTCATTCTGCAAAGGAGAAGATACTTTCAGTAGTTTCCCCTGAAGAATTTTAAGTTCCATTGGAATGAAATTCTGCTTTGAAAATGCAAAACAGAAGTTGTTTGATAATGATGAAATTAAGTCAGTAAGTCAAGGGCAGAGCACTGTTTCCAGGTGGGTATTTGGAGGATAAATACAATGCAAGACCTTTCAGAAGCCAAATTTATTTGAATGGCAATAGGAGCTGGTACTCCTGAGGTCTCTGTGGGGAGAAAGAGCTAGTTAATTTTCTCAGGACGTGTGTGCATGTCAGCTTTGATATTCTCTCCATGGTGTGTCCTCTGCTGTCCTCCAGGATAACAGGTCACTGTGACCACAGAGCAGCAAAAAATCTGGTGCTCTCTCGTACACCTCAGGAGCAAGATACAAGCGTCACGTCTGGAAATGTGTATTCTAGAGAAAGATTTTAAAAATCCATAGAATCATAGAATGACTTGGTTTGAAAGGGACCATTAAAGGTTATCTAGTCCAAACCCCCTGCAACGAACAGGGACATCTTCAACTAGACCAGGTTTCTCAGAGTCCCATCCAACCTGGCATGAAATGTTTCCAGGGATGGGGCAGCAACAGCTTCTCTGGGCAACCTGTTCCAGTGTGTCACCACCCTCACAGGAAAGAATTTCTTCCTAATATCTCATCTAAATCTCACCTCTTTCAGTTTAAAACCGTTCCTCCTCGTCCAATCACTCCACTCCCTGATCAAGAGCTCCTCCCCAGCTTTCCTGTAGGCCCCCTCTAAGTACTGGAAGGCTGAGGTCTCCCTGGAGCCTTCTCTTCTCCAATGGAAGTGGAATCTTAGTGGAATAGGTCTTTTTAAAACAGCCTGTTGTAATTAGTCTGTGACTCTGTCAGTCTGTATGTCTCTCTTGCTACCCTGAGACCAATCGTCCTGCTGTTTTCCTAGGAAAGCCCAGGGAAATGACCTGCTGGTTTTCTGTGGAGCTTGGTTTTGTTCACATCTGCTGCTCCATCCTTTGGTGAACCACTTGATATCTTTGAAAAATATCTTAGGGGTAAAGATGTTTATTTCTCAGAAGTTTTCCAAAGCTTAATAGAAGTACATTGTGGTCACTGAACAGAATGGACTGTTGAAGTGCTCGGACCATTGAATGTGCCATCAGTATGGTAGCACTGGACTTCTACAATTTCTACCTAGTTGTCTTAACTATTTTGTTTTGTCACTTTTGGACTTTTGGAAAATCTTAAAATACCTCTTATGCTTCTGTTTCCTGTTTTCCACCTTTATAAAATAGGAGTAAAATATTGGCTAATGAGAAACTTTGAATTTTCAGTTGTCAAAGGTGTTGGGGCGCACCTTTCCCAAAAGTTTCTTTTTCATAGATTCATTAAAGCTTGTGAAAAAAAAAATCCAAGCAAACAAGCAAAACTTGAAGCTAACTAAGTGTTCCATTTAGCTTCTTATAAATACCTCAAATCATAGAATCATAGAATGATTTGGGTTGGAAGGGAACTTAAAGATCATCTTGTATTCCTTCACTATGAGTTCTTCCATTCTTGGCATTTATGACGGCTCTTAAATTTCACTTAAATAACATCTCTTACACCAATAGATGGGGCTGGAAGCTCATTGCATTTCACCAAAACCAAATATTTGCATGCCTATTAAATACAGGCCTATTTATAATCAGTAGCATACGCTCTGTGCCAATACATGATTAACAGTAAAAGATATTTCATGGTAAAATAAGGACCATAAAGAAACTGTCAGTCACATAGGATAACGAATCAGGAAAGGCTGCAGTGTGGGAGAGAGTGCCTGGATGTAAACGCGTTGTTATTAACAAATTGAGCTATGACCTGAGGGTGGAAACATGAAGCTTTTGTTCTCTCAGGCTTGTCGTTTGTGTGCGTTGTGTTTCAGATGGAGGGTACGACTCAATCTTTGTAGTTGTCTGTGTCTGGTCATAAAGATTCAGCAGAGAGGCATCCATTTTCCCATCTCTTGCAAATTTTTGCAATTGAAAAATTTCATCCTCCATCTAGGGATGCAGCTAGCATTTTTTGAGTTTTCCTGTGTTATGTAGGCATGGACTTGAATGTCAAATCTCTGTATCCTAACTACGTGCTCTAGCTTTTTGGTCATTTCTACTTCTAGTGTGGCTCTGTCTGTGGTAAAGTGGGTGGATTAAAGAAAAGCTGAGTGAGTGCACAGTCCATTGGTTACAGTCCTTACATGGAATACAGAATATAAATTCATGGTATAAAAGGTATAAATTCTTACTTCACAGAGCACTTAATTAGTGAAACATTTTGGAACACCTCCTACAGAAAGCTTGGGATAGACTGACAGAATACCTCAGAGCTGGCTGTTGCCAGGAGCAACAACCCTGGTGGGGAAGCTATTTTGACCATAAACGCTAACTTGTAACTGTTTTTCCCCTCCCCAAGATTCACACATTTTGGTGAAAGGACTGCTTTTGATAAGTTGCTTTTCTGTTGGAACTGCTGTGAAATTTTAAACATGTTCCAATTATTTATATGTTCATATTTATGAATTTTTGTTGGACTTTTTGTCAAATTTAAATGATTACTGTTGAAGATTAAGTTGTGTATGATAGCAAGGGTGTCAGAGACTGTAAGCAGCTTCTCTTCTTTACACTTTTGAACCAGATCTGGAAAATTTAAAAGTGTTGTGGTGCTATATCATCGTCCATCCTCCCTGCCACACTTCCTGGCTTGAGGTCAATATATTGACATAAAAAGTGAAGTTGACGTGAACTTGAATTTTCAGGCCGAGGAAAGGAAAGTCAAAGGGCAGAAAAGAAACCAGAGAGGGGATGTATTTCTAAGAGCTGTTAAAAAATTTCACAAGAGGTCTTCTTGTTGTTGCTGAGGAGCTGGCGACAGCCCGGCTTCTCACACTGCTCTGTTGCGGGTGCTGCGAAATGAAAAAGGGGTTATGACAAGTTGGGTTTCTTCAGGTGGACAGTTGTCTACAGATGAAACCATGTGTGGAGAACTGTTACTCCTGGCATCCATGAATTAGGCAGGCCCTCACCTACCTTTTCTCTTCCAAAGGTTTGGGAACCTGTTTGCTGTTGCTGAGAAAAAGTTCTGGAAGTGCCTCCAAAGTGAGAATATTTAAAAAAACAAAACAAAACAAAACAAAACAAAAAAACACAAAAAAACCAACAACCCACCAAAGAAAGCAGAAAGCAAGTCCCCTCCCTCAGCCACTTTTTCCAGCATAATTGCCTAAATAAGTGTGATAAGTCAGCCAGACAAGAGGCAGCAAGTTAAGGTTGGGTTTCCCATAGCTAATACCTATTTAATCTCAATTAGTATCTATTTAATCTTCTGTGCTCCTTTTTCCTCCAGAAATGCCATTGACACAAGCTGCTTGCTAGAAGGAAACTGGTAAAAATTGTTCCTCCAGCTGAATTTTGAATGTCGGGGAACTAAAGTAATTTTTTTTTCCTAAAAAGTTTTTTTCGCCTTTAAAGGGTACAGAAATGTTGGAAAATTCCAAGGCTTTTTATGTTGTGACTTTGGTGCATTGTCAAAAATTGGGAGAAAGAGGCCAGCGAAGACTCCTGCCTCTGGTGCGAGGAAAGGTTTCCTCATCAAACTCCTAACACTTAATTATGGTGACTTTCTGCCAGAGGAACAGAAGAACCCACAAAGCAGTCAACTATGGTCTGAAAGGGTGAGTTGTGACTGGGAGCCCTTCTATTCTCCTGACCTCATTTCTCAAAGTAAAAGGAAGGGCCTGATTGATGCCGGGGACTGAAAAAACCCCTGACATTTAGTTGAAAAGGGACTCTCTAAGCAAGACAAAATGGGAAATGACATTTCTTCCTGGGGGCTGGCCACAAGGCCCAGCGCAAGGGGCATAGGTGGGCAAAGGTCTGCAGGAGTTGGGGAATATTTGGGAAACTTCAATGTAGACAGACCATGCCATTTCTGTCCACTGAAGAGCTTGGGAAGATGAGGCTGCACTCCATTATGATCCCAAGAGGAGACAGATGTGACAGGGATTGTGGTGGGGTCTTACCACCATTTCTGTTGTCTAGTTCAAGGCCAGTTTTCTGGACAATAAAACACTGTCTGAGGTAGATCTTCACTTTCATGCATTTTAATGGCTTGGACCAAAGCTTTTAATGGGAAAGCACTTGCTGGGCTAGCCACCCAGGGGGACTCCATGTCTTGTTACAGGAGAAAAGCGAAGACGGTTATGAGGAACATTTTGCACAGTGATGAAAGTCTTATGGAGAAGTATATCCAAATTTATTTTTTTTTAGTCACAGTCAAAGGCAAATTGCATTTTCCCAATTGAAAATTGGAACTGTTCTAGCAAATTACTGTTACCATTTTCACCCCTTTGAATTCAAAGTTTAAAAATTTTTAATATTAAACTTCAAATTCTTTGAGCTAGCTTGTGAGGCCATGCGCATAACCTGCAGTCTGTGTGTTTCTAGCTGCAGTTGTATACGTATTAAAATACCAAGGAAGGCTGTTTTCCTCTTCACGTGGTGTTAGAAAATTTGCTCTTCATGTAGCTTTTTAAAGTCATTACATCACAAGGGCTTCATTTGACTTTATTATGAGTTGCAGGCTTCAGTAGGGTGGTTGGGTTGTAGAGGACATCAGGGGAGATCTAGAGGACTTCTCATATCATCGCTTGATGTGAGGAGGAGGAAATCCATAGCTTTGAGGAAGGTTTTGTGAGTTACAGAAATATGGTTCTTCTGCATAGAACTAAGATCGCATTTTAGTGAGTTTTCTGACATCCCATGTTGATACACAGTGTAGTGCTGCAGAGTACTCGATGAACTTTTTTGAGGGAAACTATAAATACTAGCTTTGGCATAATAGATGGGTGGGCTGTATTTCAAGGGTGGCATGCCAGCCCGTATTTTTCCTTTCTCAAATTAGAGGCTAAGTGTGTTGCTGGAAACTCAGTGGAGACAGGGAGATGCTCCATCTGAACAGGTAAGATGCTTCCAGGCACTTCTTGGGTAGCACCTTGCTTTGGACTGGGACAGTGTCATAGAAACATAGAATCGCCTAGGTTGGATGGGATCTTTCAGATCATTGAGTCCAACCATCAACCTAACTCTGACAAAAACCATCACCAAACCATATCTCTAAGCACTATGTCTAGCCGCCTTTTAAATACCTCCAGAGATGGTGACTCAGCTGCTTCCCTGGGCAGCCCATTCCTGCTTCTCACAGACCCTGTATTGAGAGGAAAACCACGCTGCTGCTGACTTTAACCCAGCCCTGCCATGTGGCACCCAAAATGGGCTTGCAGCCTATACTGGGGGTGCTGGCTCCGCTCTGGTAGTCAGTGAGCGGTACCCATGGGAAACCCGGTGCGCAGACCTGTACTGAACAGCGTCGAAAAGAGACTTCCACTCCTCACACTTGATGCAGTGATGCTGTCTTTGTAAGCGGATTTGCTTGAATGTGAGCAAGCAATGTACCCCACTTAGGAAAAAAAAAAAAAAAGAAGTTATTCAATTTTCTGGGGGTAGAGAAGAAAAGGGTGTTAAAACGGTGACACAATTAAATCAGTGTTGACACAGCTGTATGCTGTCGAGTGCTGTGCACGCATAAAGTACTTCCCTTCATGATGGGAACCAGCCACAGCCGTTCCTTAGAGCTGCTGTGCAAGCTGGAGCAGCCTGCGTCCAGGATCAGCCACACACAGCTCTTGTGTGGCTGGAGAGAGTAAATCCTCAACAGGAAATAAGATCATTCTGCATCTGCCACTTCAGCTTCAGTTCTTAAGGTTTTCTTTAAAAAGTTAGGCAAGATGAGTTGCATAACAAGGAAGTTTACTTTCTACTCACGCTAGCTTTCCCTCTGGACTTTCTTACTTTATGTAAGAGTTTGTTTATTTTGCCTCAACTCCAGCGTGATTCGAGAGCGGCATTCTTGTGTTTAACAGATAAAATGTTGGAAGGCTTTAAGAAAAAGGCTTCCTGCGTTCCTCGGAAATGGATACCAGATTCTGCAACCATAATACTCAAACGTATGTGATTTAACAGGCTCTTGCTCATATCGGGGGCAGGAATACTCTATTCTTAGTTTTTCAGGAACAGTGAAATCAAAGAGGTCTCACCCCCCTCATTGTACAGAGCAACATAAAGTGTAAAGAAATAGGGAAGAAAGGTGGGAAAGAAGTGAAGAGCCTTTTTTGAGCAAGGAGGGAAAGCAGAGAAACAACTCCCCTAACTTACTGGGTCTCCAAATAGGCAGCACTCATATAGGCTTTCCTGTTTATTTGGGAATATGAGCAGTGGTGGAGGGAGGAGTGAGCTGGAATCTGAGACACGTGTACCTTCTACATATGCCTATGAGACGCTTGGGTCTTCTTTAATCCATGTTCCTCACCCAGGCGGCAGTCCAGCATCTACCTGGAGCTGGTCATGGAAATCCATTTGTACCATGTTCCATAGGCACAGGAGGAGTAAACGCAGAATTTGGTCATCATAGCAATAATTTCACTCTTTTGATACAGGTTCTTGACTAATCATCTACAAACAAGGATTTCTGAAACTTCCTAGACTGCTTCAGGGCTAGTTTTCTTAGTTTAACGGATGCGTATGCAGGCTATGCTGGGGGAAGGTATCAGGAAATCAGAGGTGCAAGTATCCCAAGTGAGAGAAAGGCAGAGACTGAGGCAGAGTCAATGGTTGCTGAAGTATGGAAGAGAAGGGAGAAGAGGGGGCAGGTGGAACATCACAGCCAGACTTGCTGTTGTCTGCAGAAAAACACATCTTCCCAAGGACTGTGGTGCTGCCTCTGTCGCACGGTCTCCATCCAAAACCTTGTGAGGCTTGCGTAGTCTGAGGCATTTCTTTCTCTAAAATGTTGTCCAGACAACTGTGACCATGATACAGAAAGGGAAATACTCATTCACCTGATTTCTAGGAAGCTAGCTTTTTGCCATCCTGAAGTTTCTCTCTTCTCTGATCAGTTTGTGCTACTTGGTAGAGTGTGAATGGTCCTCCAGAGAAGTTAGCAAAAAAAAAAAAAAAGTAGAAAACTTCTCACCTCATTATCAGCCTCTATCAGCTGGTCTCTAGACTGTTTAGTGCATGGCAGCTGCTAGTTTGAGTACTTGCCTTGGTCCTCCAGGATGCCGGTGTCCTGCAGGCAACCTGACCGGCAAAAACCAGACGGGTGGGATGAGATAAACCGTCATGGGAATTATCCAGTCTGAGCCTCAATGGCTGGGGGCAGTAGGCTGTTTTGAAAATATAGACTCCCTCCTACGAATGATAGAATGTTATTGATGATTTTTTTTTTTTCATCACCCACTTTGAATTCTGTAATGCAGGCTGTTCCCAGCCTAGGGCAGAGCTGAAGATGACAAAACATTTTCACAATCGTCCCCTCCGACTCCAGCCTGTGGTTTGAGGGAAATGCCATCACCCCTTGCAGAGAAGCCCATGTGCCTCCAGCCAAGAGACACGGCGGCATGCCCAGCTGTTACACCGATGCCTGCCCTTCCAAGTAGAGTGGTGTGGCCACAGGGATATGGGGAAAAGTACCTTCATGGTGGGATGGTGATGTGCTGACTACAGGGTGTGTGTACAAGTGGTTGCAGACTGCATGGCATGGACAGGCACAGCATTTGCAGTGGAGTCTTTATTTCTTGTGTTGACTTGCCCACTTACCTCTACCCGCTGCGGCCACCAGGTACTCAGGCTGGTATTTAGACCATCTCAATTTAGAAAGTAACTACTGAGATGGATTATTTTTTTCTTGTGGACATCTTCTCTCACTTTCCTGCCTCTCTTTCACTTACGTTACTAAAATTACCTCCTTTACACATGATTTTTTCTTCCTTGAAATGATTGCACACTATAATTTCCAAATTTCAGCAGGTACAAGAGGAAGAAATTGGATAGATTTAAACTGCAAACTTCACCCAAAACATGATCTGAAAACAAACTGTCATTCCTGATGGCCCGATTTGCATTTTCACACTCTTCTCCTTGTTGGTGGGGCTGTGAAGGGGGATGGAGTGAGAAGTGCCAGGGTGGGACAACATTTGTCCAGCGTAACACGGGAGACTCTGAGACCTACCAAGAGATGGGTATTTTTCAACAAGATTTCCTGGTTGACTCAGGTTGACCAGGAAGAACTGCATAGGCTCAGAGAAGCACTAGAAATGGGTCAAAATAGGGCAATGCATAAAATTTCTTTGATATGTGGAAGAAAGTGATCCATGTGTTTCATGAACCTGTTTTACTCCTCTGCCATGTCTCTCCAGAAAAGAGCCATTTATGAACGAAACGGGATGACAGATGCCTTTTTTTCCCCTCCTACTGTTTCAGGTGAGCATCAGAAACACCAAAACCTATCTGTGACATCTATTTATATCCCTTGAAGTCTGGCATTTTCCTTGTGCTGTGCACACAAAGAGCTGCATCCACCTGCCCGGCTGGTCCAAGACACGTAAAAAAAACAGAGAGCAACAAGGAATCTAAACGTAAGTGCGAAAAAAACCCATAATTACAAGTGTGAGTGGCCTCACACATCTCTGCAAAACATTTTGAGGCATGTCCTGGGCTAAATTGGGTTGCCTGTCCTCCCTTGCTCCGTGCTTGCAAACCATACCCCATGTTCCCTGACAGACTCACACTCTCCATTTGCAAAAAAAAAAAAAAAAAAAAAAGGTAAAATAATAGGATAAATAAATAAAATAACCCCCCTGTGGTGTTGCACTGCCTTCAGAGTCTCGGCAGCCCATAATGACAGGGGTTTGCCGAAGGGCCACGTATGTCTCTGCCACGCAGCCTTGTCCCGCTCCAAGGCGCTGTGGGAAATACCCGTCTACAGCCACTCCGAGCTGGAGGGCCCGCAGTGGCATTCTTGTCGGACATGCTTACAGAGTGGTGTCACGCAGCTCTGAAGTTTAATTACAGCCTCTGATGGGAACCCTGCCCTCCCGCAGCTTTCTGGCAGGGCTTGCGTCCCAGGCAGGGAAGTGGTCAGTGGCAGGAGAGAGGCCATGGAAGAAAGAAGACACCCGGGATGGGGGTGGTCCAGAGCTTGCCTCCTCCCGGCAAGGCTGACGAGCCGGGGCTGACATGTGCTGGCCATGGGGTGGAGCATTATGGGGCTGGGCAGCCATGGCAAAGCGTCAGGGTGCACGTGCCGGCAGGGCAACGCTCGGGCTGCTGACAGTCCCACCTCGAAACCCAGCCAAGGCGTTAGTACTGAAATAATTGGTTTGTTAAAAGCTGTCTTGATTAATTTTTTAGTTTTCTTTTTCCATGAAATTTCTTATGTTTTGCATTTTTCCTCTGGGGAAATTATTTGCAGAAGAAAAAAAAATTTTTAGGTAACTCTCATGTGCGACTGAAAATGTGGAGTTCAACTTAGTCATTCTTCACATTCATGTTTTTTATTTTCCGTATGATATGTCGGTGGCAGCAATGACATTTCATTTTTCTCATTATTATGATCATGTGTTTTAATAGTCTCCTTTTTGGTCTAGTTGGGTTTTACAGAGGAAGGCAGCCAATAGTACAGACTGGAGCATCTTTGCTATCTGAAGAGTTTCTCTTTGCGTCTCTGGCTGATCTGTTACATCACATACTACTCAACGTGCATCATTAAGATGAAAATAATTATAAAACACTAAAACACAGCAAACCACATAATGCCTGTATTTAATGGGTCTCTGTTATTCTGAATTGGAAAGAGCAAAACAATGTGTTTTCTCTGAAGCAGAAATTCTTGGGGCCTCTGTTGAGTGCAGATGAAGCCCGATGGGAGCAGCCCCAGCCCCTTTCCCCTCTGGCCTTTAAATACAGCATTGAGTAATGAGTCAGCAAGAGAATTTTTAATTGGGAATTTCCTGCAAGGGCCTTTCTGCTGCTGGGAGCTCTTGTAGCCCAGTTAAACGTGCGGTCGCCTCCGCTCGTAACTGGCTTTGGGCCGAGCACCGACTGACCTCTTGGCCTCACCCGGGCCTGCCGTGGCCTGCCCAGGCCTTGTTTTCAGCTTGCCCTCTTACAAAAGCAGTTTTCCACAGGCCGGGTGAGTAGTTTGCTTTGTTGTAGGGTTTGCTCAGCTTCGCAGTGCAGTCTGGTATCACACGGACATATTTCTTAGCCAACAGCTGGTAACAGCAAGGGATTATTTGGTGACCCCAACAGAGAGGAGCCAGCATGGGACAAGAGATGCCCTAAGCATTAGCATCGCTGTAGCAGCACGGACAGCAACTCTGCGATTTGACTTTCAGAGTTTTAATTAGGCTAGTGAAAAATCCCTTGTGTATAAGGTGTGTTCCTCCAACGGCACAAGGTGTAGTGCTGCAGAGTGAGGGAGAGTTCGGGCAACGTCATAACTTGGAGGCGATGCCTGGGAACACGAAAAATTTACCTCGCCCCAGTGCTGGTCCCAGTATCTCTGCTAAGGGCGAGCGATATAAGAGGGTTCCAGCACTTGCATTCCTTGTGCTATATAAATTAAACATCACTCTTTGGCCTCCGGACTGTTGCTTTCACAATTCTCACATCAAGAGGGTGTCTTAGTGCAAATCCCTGTTCTCACCGAGACGTGGAAACATCGCCAGCAAGGTCAGGTAGAGCCACAGTTAAAAACAGATTTAAGTTAAATAAATCTGTTAAATAACTAGCCAGAAGGCTGAAAGTACAACTGGAAGTTATACTTTCAGTTATAACTTCCAGAGTCTCATACGAAATGGAACGGATTTAATCAGAGCAATATCCTGCACTGTTCCCTCTGGGAGAAGGGGCTGACAAAGCAGAAAAAAGCTGTTGCAGAACAGCTGCACTTCTGATGGAGGTTTTTGAGGGAAAAGCAGAAAAATGAATTAAGCTCTTCCCAAACAGCTCTGACTGTGGAGCACATGTTGGGTTCCCCTTTGTTTAACCTGTCCACCCCTGACATTTGGAACAGCCCACAACAGAAAGCAAACAACTCCAAAGGAGTTTTTGTGTGAAAAACTGATCTTTTGAGTTTTATCTCCACTTTAAAATCTTTAAATGGCATCTTTAAAATGCCATCGTGAGCTACAGAAAATGCCAGAGCTATTTCCATCCATCCATCCGTCCACCCATCCACCTATCCATCCATCCATCCACCCATCCATCCATCCATCCAGCTTTACGTGGTGGCACTTGGGTACCACCAGTATGTAGGTCCCCATAGGTTCACAAGAAAGTCCAGTGTCACTCCATGTTACAATTTGGAAGCTGAGGAATGAAGAGGAAGTGATTTGGGGGGATTTACAGCACAGAGCAGGGCTAAGGCCAGGAAGGCAAGCCTTGCAACTTTAATGAATAATTTATTTTCATTATTAAGCTAAAGAAAACCTAAGTTTCAAGGGAGTTACTGCATTTGATTTTAAGAATGAGAAGGAAAAAAATAGCTGCTGAAATAGTGAAAGAATGAACCAAATATTTATTCCTTTGTTTTATGTGCTCAAAAGAGATTTTATTTTCCTGTTGATGTCTTTTTTTGCTTGAAATGGATCTTTAAAGAAGACAAGCATAGCTGTTCAGTGGATTGAAGCCCAAAGACTGTTGGGCAGATACTGCACTGAGCAGCCAACGGGCAATGTATTTTTTTAGCAGAGTCTTTGGAAGCATCATTTTCTCTTGGGCCTGTTTGAGCTTTGTTAATAGAAGTTGAGAAACTGGCCACAAGCTGCATTTCCATAGGTACACGTGAACTGCAGTTGAATCATCAGTTTCCAGAAAATCCCTCTCACACCTGTGGCACTGTTTAGCTTGTGTAAGACTACCTCCATAAATGCAGTATTAATCAAATGATTCAGAGTCAGACACACACATTCAACCTCAGGTACACAGATCTGAATAAAACATACGCATTGGATGGACAACATCAAGAGTTACAAGTAGTTGCAAGAGGATTGAGCTGTACCAAGGGTGTCCCAGTACTCACAGGAAATATTAGCTGACCCACTGCTTGTTTTCAGGTACAGGAGGCAGCCACCTTCTGCTAAAGACAATTTCATTTCATATTTCAGTAAAACTTCTTTTAAAGCAGTCTTTAAACCTGCCTTTACAACACCCAGTGATTTGTAACAAAAAAGTAGGTTTTAAGACTGTATCTAGACTCTGTACCAATACTATTCTTGTTGCTGGTGGCCAGTTGGATGTAGATAACTGGTCTGGAGTTCCTTTACTTCAAATTCAGTCTACCCAGACCTGTTCATTCTGCAGGGTACATAAAATAAGATACATTAAAAACTTGTTGTCAGCAGTATAAGCCAAAAGCTAGATTCAGATGGGAGACAGACTTCTTAGGTAAGGCTGGAGCCTCCCTCGTGTGGTTGTGCCTTACAGCGATACCAAATGTGTGGACCTGCAATTTTTAGGAAGGTTCTTGATGCTTGAGAGAGATTTCCTGGGTGAAGGCCAGAGATAGCTCAGGAAAGGCAAAAAAATGCAGAGGAAGACATGGCCAGAGTCAGCCGTGTGGCACAGCGTGACTAGAGACATCAACCTCACAGGTGGTGCAGAAGAGTAGGAAAATGTCCTGGCTGTCTGGGACAGAAATAGGGCACACAGAGAAAAAAATCTGGAAAATATTCCTTCTTTGTCTTGGCATGGTAATAGCTGCCAGTGTCTCTTCCAGCGCAGCTCAGCACATTCCTCTTGTCCCATTCATGTCACTCCTGGATCTTTGCTGTGGCTGGAGCCCTCATCCATCGGGGAGCAGAAAGCATCTCAGATTGGGTTTGCCAGCCACTTGCAGGGGCTGTAGAGGGCCATGTCAAAGAGGGCGTATGGAGAAACTCCTTGCTGTCCTTGGGGCTGTAGAGTGGGATGGCAAAAGGCAACAGGGGAAAGCTGAGCATAAGGGAAAAGCTTTTCACAGAGAAAATAGTTTAGCAGTGGAGACTGTGCAACCTCCACCCATGGAGATGTTAAAAGTTTGACTGGGAAGGCTTACAGCAACCTGGCCTAGCTTTGAGGTTGTGTTCAGAAACATCCCGCTGGGGCCCACCAAGGTCTCTTTCTCCTTAAGGGTCTCCTCCAGACCACCAGCCTCGATGTTCCCATTGGTGTCACCACATGCCTAAATAGTTGTGGAGAATGGCCCTCACCACTGCTTTGGAGTATTTCCTCCAAGGAAAGCCACCGCACGCACGTGATTTGTTGTGGTTCTCGCTAGAGCTGCAGACATCAATTTATCAAAAGGAGTTTTTTAAGTACCCATTGACACAGGATGATCAGGATGGATGCTGCCAGCCTGGGACACAAGCAGGTGAAGGATAAAGAAGGCACGCTCCTACACTGCTTCAAAGGCAGTTTGTTTTTTATGGAATATGAACCTGCTGGCTTGAAGTTTTATGAACCCACTAGAAGCGTGGGGTGACTTCAGACTAGCTCAAACTTTGAAGACAAGTCAGCCAGTAAAACTGCCAGTGAGACTAAAGCACAGTAAATAATAATGCAGCAGAGCATATTATTAAGTTTGCTGTTCCAGGTGCTCTTTTTTTTTAAACATTTCTTAAATGGAAGCACTTTGTTTCGTGAAAGCTTTGTTTCAACTTAAGTGCAGCAGCTCTTCATGTATGACTGTTATTTTATGATTTAAGTGTTAACATCGTTGAGTTTTAATAGACAGGCCAAATGAAATTAAAAGTATGTTTGTGGGTGCAGCAAATGCTTTCAGGAAAAGAAAGACTTTACAGGGTGCTATAATAAGTAACACAGATGGGATATTTAAGTTAATAAAACCCAGATACTGAGTGACAGCTAACAAATATGTTCACACGTAACATGTGTCGGGGTGCTGGGTGGCCTCGGCGGAGGCCTGCTGCACCCCCGTCTATGGCCCCTCCATTTAAGCTCAGCCCTGGAGCTTCAGTCCTGGTTTGAGTGTGATCCTAGGTGTGCTGATTAGTTGAGATCTGAAACTCCTGTGTTTCTGGGGGTAAGGATTGGAGAAGACAAAAAGATTATGAAGCCCTGTTGTGGAGGGGTATGTCCTCGGCTCTGGTGGCACTGTCAGACCCCTTCCA
Source organism: Stercorarius parasiticus (assembly GCA_013396915.1). Classification (NCBI taxonomy): domain Eukaryota; kingdom Metazoa; phylum Chordata; class Aves; order Charadriiformes; family Stercorariidae; genus Stercorarius; species Stercorarius parasiticus. The sequence continues at coordinate 267,800 of VWZL01001927.1, read as the reverse complement.
TGGCACTGCTGGCCGATTTCCCGGGTTGTCTCCCAAAGTGGCTTCTTGGCTGACTGCTGGTGCTGCCTTAGGTGTTGGCTGGTGGCCTCTGTGTTTGGGGTTCTCAGGGTGTTTTGGCTGAGTGATCCGAAGAAGATCTGACTCATTTAAAGTGGAGAGGATGTTGGCAAGAACGAGCAATATCTGTAGAACGTCAATCACTAAGAAAAATGGAAAAGTGGATTAGTTTACACCCTGCTTTTAAAGTTTTTTTGAACCAGGAATTTTTTCAACGGATGTGAAGGTTCCTGAATCCTGTAACTATAGTCCTGCTTTTCTAAGCTATATTTTATGGACTTTGTTCTGTAGACTTAGTTTTAAGTTGTGTTTTATGGAGGACAGGTTTCTGGAGTCTGGAGGAAAGGATGTCCTCTAGTCTGAAAAAATTTCCTGCAGGGCTTAAGGGAATGAGCTGTTTCTTCCTGGCCGCAGGCAACGGAGCAAGATGTTGAGGGTTTCCAGTAGGAAACACCACTGCCTTTCTCTGATGAAAGCAAACCATGGGTCTAGGGGTGTGGTATCTCCACTGCTGAGGTTTTTAAGAATAGGTTGGACCAACATCTGCCAAATTATTTGGGTCAAATTGATCATAGCTTGGGGCAGTGGGAGGGACCGTGTCTAGCCACCTTGGACCTGAGCGCCACTTAGGAAATAAGCACCGTTCCCTTTCCGTATGCACCTGGTTCCTCACTTCCAACAAGGGCAGCGCTTGCCAGCTCCTTGCTCTCCTCCATGCATAAAATTTTCACAGAGTCCATCTGGTTTGGGTTCTGTGCTGTTTTTTTTATTTCATCTATGCTTGCTCCTCATCAGAAACGAATTTATTAGCAACCGCAGGACCTATAATAGGAAATTTCCCTACAATTATGTTTGCAATAGAATAAAAACCCTGGCTTCTAAATGTTATTCCCATTTTTTTACTTCAGCATGTGCAATGACTATTTTTAAGACTTGAACCAAATCATGGAAGTTCTTCATGTCTATGCTTTTGTCCAGAAGGAGAGGGTATGTTTCTTTGCCTAGGAGCATTCATAGTTGATATGTTTGAAGCCTGTAAGAGGCTGCAGTGTGAAGTTATCGCCAGTTGGTAGACCATAATAAACTGAAGGCATTAATACTACTACGGTAATTAAGCCATTTGTAGACTTGGGACTGATGATGCGGGCAATTTTGGTAGCTAGGGGGATACATCTAGAAGAAGGGAAGAGCTTACCATTTGCCAGTTCTTCCTAAAGCTCTCTGGATGAGATCCACCAGATTTCTCACATGTCCGAAGAGGTATTTTTCAGCCTCCAATTCATCAGGCAAGTTCTGCTGTGCCTGCTCATTTGGGGCCTCAAACTAAGCATATATTGATGCATAGTCTGCTTTTTGCTTACAGTGAAATGAACGGTTGCTTCTGCTGGATGCGTTTCTATGTTAACTGCTGAAAAATGGGTGTTGGTTTTACATTCACTGCAAGAGAACAGGACGAGTGCCCTTACTGCGAGGGGTGGTCACCCACGAGTGTTCACCTATGCAGTTCACCACTTCTCCAAGAAGCCTGTCCTTACCACAAAGCATGTGGTACAAGTAAATTCATGCTAAGGTAATCAAACAAACAAACAAACAAGCAAGCAAGCTGTTGTGCTTCAACATGAAGAAAAACCTCCCTGCCCTGCCCCTTAGGTCTGCTGTAAGGAGTCTTTGTGAGACCAGAAGCAGTGTGAACTTCAGAGCCCCCAGCCTGGGCTCAGCATCTGTGTTGGGGGAATTAGCAAATATTCGGATGGTCCTGTGAGCTTTATACATCTGAGCACCTTTAGCTTAGCAGAAAACTGTTTCCTTAAGGGGACCTGAGAGAAAGTTGTCATTCCTTTGCCCTTTTTTCCCCGTCTTTTCTTGCTGTGGTCACCTGATTGTAAATTTTTATTACTTAAACTGCAAGATGCCCAGAGACCCCTGGGAAGCTCCGGCATGGCATGTGAATTTCGAGAGGATGGGGTATGTTTATTTGATCCCAGGGATGTGGCAGATGCTGTGGAAAACCCACTCCTTAGTGCGGAGCAGTGTGTGCCACAAGGGAAGCTTGGGGTTTCCTTGATTCATGGCTTGTACGGGCAACATGAGAGCCCCCCCGCCCAGGGAGGGGGCACGACGTGGCTGTGGGGAGGCAGAGCAGCCGGGCATGTCATACGTGCGCGGCCATCCGCGCAGAAACCCTGTGACTGCAACAGCATCGGCCTCACGGGGTAAGCAACCCGTGTCCGAGCAGCTCTAACACACAGCTCACCGCTGCGTGTGTTCGTTTGTTTGTTTGTTTTAACGAGCGAGATGATAAAATAGGAGTTCTCCCCTTGATTCCTCTGGCAGTGGGTGTTTCGGTCATCGAGTTACTTGCGGACCAGCTGATGGGGAAATGAGTAGGAGGAAATTCCTCTTCAGTTGGTAGCATCCAGAGGCTGAACTCTAAACTCATCCCAGAAAGTCTGTTTCTCAGCCTGCACACATTCTTCTAAGGGGGAAAAAAAAAATTGAAAAGGAAAGGGGGTGGGGGAAAAGCAGAATAAACAGCACGTTGCTTGGAGCTTGGGGCCATGGAAAGGTGAAGAGAAAGGGAGAAGGAAAAAAAAATGAAGAGGTGTGGATGGAGGCATCGGCGTGAGCGTGCTTTGGTTTTGCCAGGGTTGTAACTGGAGCAAACAAACAGCAGAGCTGGGAAAGTCGCAGTAACCCTGAGGTTCAGCAGTGCAGCACCTTCCTGTTACTGCTTACTCTTACTGTCAAATCTGACCTAAGATGAGTTTTCCTCAGATGATTTCCCTCAAAAACAGTTCCAGAACTAAGTTTTCCTGGCACTAGATAGTTTCTTTTTTTTTTTAGCCATTTGTGTCGTACTTAATTTTCCTCTTTTTTCCCCCAGAGAGGGAAGCAATGAAAAGATGTGAAATACAATATCTCTCATAGCTGTATTAATGCTCCTAACATAGATTTTAATGATTCAAGCACTTGTAATTAAATTTATACAATTAACCCATTTCCTTAATTGCTGTGAGCAAAATTAAAAGAAGATTTTGCTGTTTGCTCACTGAAGCAACTTCCCAGCTACCAGACAGATCCGTCTGCATGCTTGGAGGAGAACTCGCAGTCACCACCACCAGCCAGATTCTGGCTTGCGCGTACTGGGCGCCGGGGTAAGCAGACCTTGCGAAGGCTGATACATTAACCAGGGGCGATAACCTACTGAAATGGACCTGATCTTCACGCAATAATGTGCATTTGCCCTCACCACACCTTGGGGATGAGCGGGAGCAGCCGTGCTCTTTCTCTTCAGTGCTTGGCATGACCCAGCACGGAGTTGAGACGCAGCTCTGGTTCTCAGGGTACTTGCTGTCATGACCTGGATCTGACTTTTACCTGGGGAGGAAAAAGGTGTTTCCTAGTGGCACAGGTGTCCACAAATCCAAAAATGCTGCTGGATATCTTGGGGGGTGAAGGAAGAGTTTTAATTCTCGTTTTCCGCATGTGGCACTGCGGTACATACCCCCACTGCCGAGAATCAGCTTTTAATGGGCAAAAAACACCCTCCTTTTGTGGCAGTGTGCAGGGAGCCAATGCTCAACAGCCACTGCTCTTCTCAGTGCTATTTCTTACTGTAATCATGCAACTTGGCAGAGACTCCCGAAGGAACAGAGAGAAAGAAATCCTCTGCCGCTTCTTCTCACTGAAGACTTGCTTTCATCTCCTGGGAGGCCTCCTATAAAGTAGTCAGTGGTTAAAATAAATAACAAGCTCTGGTGTTTTCTCAGTGCTATATTAAATCGATTGCACTGAAGAAACTCCATTTTATAAAGAAACCTCACATCCCCTCCAGCAGCTCGCTGCAGGAGGAGTGTCTGGCTAGGCTGGAGCACCTCGTCCACTCGCACGTCAAAGCACCAATGAGATTTGGGTTAAAACACAGCCATTCTCTTCCATGGAAACATTAAGTCCTTTGAAAAAGATTTTATTATTAATTAAATACAGATTAAAGACAATAAAACTTCTTCCTCCCCCCCAAGTTGTTCCTCTTCTTTTTCGTTTGGAAGAGGGTGAGCTCTGTACTGGGTCATGGAGCTTCAAAGCTGTGAGGCTCCCCGCGCTGGGCTTGCTTTGAGGGCAGTTCACTGAAATGAACCATTTTCATCAAGCAGTTGGGTTCAATATAAGGATATTTTGTTTACTGAGATAGCGAGGGGAATGCTGAACCCTTACCACTGTCGACAGGGCCAGGAGCCTACATGAAAATATTCACCCTGTCTTGAAAATGGCCTGCACCTCCAGCAGTTTTTTTTATCAGAGGAAAGCGATGGTGGGTCCTGGGTGGTCCAGCTAGTGGTTATTAGTGTTTTTTAGAATTTGTGCTAATTGCAGAATTGAACAAATTATATGCTTCCTAAATTACAACAGTCAATATTCCTGGAAATCAAGTTCAGTTTGGTACATGCTGGTGTAGAAAAGGGGAATTTGGTATTTGCCTCAGAAATCTTCAGGATGACTAATTCACCAGTGGTAGATGGCATGTGGCACGAATGGAATTGAGACTGGATTGTGAACAGATTATTCAGTGATGATGAAATGCTAACATCTGAATATGAGCAAATCTGCGGTCTTAATGTAAGAAGGGCAAGACTTCACAGGTTTGGGGTGAGATAATGGTTGAGAATTAATTTAGTCTAAATTTAGCCATCTGAAAGAAAGCCTTGTCTAAACGAGGCTTGTGCCACACATCTTGAACATCTGTCTCTGAGTGAGATGACTCATCCTCCGAACATATCCATCTCTTATCTGTTGACCATAAATGGAGCCTGGATGACCAAACTGTTTAACTTTTGCCCTGATAAAGTTAGGTGATCTGAATCCTACCCAACGTTTTACTAACAGTGCATTTCTTCTATGTGTTTGGGTGTCTTCTGGTGTGCGCTGAGTGCTGCAGCCACTTCTGCTTGCCAGAGAGCTGCTTTGAGTTCTTTGCAAAGAGACCCTCTTCAAACTGTGGTTGCACAGCTGCACTTTTCTTACAATTTAAGGGAGCCTGTAATAACTAAAACTTGTCTCACTGGAACAAAAACGTCTGTTTTGCCCCCGGGGCTTGAACATCCTTCTCCATGCAGAAATCCATCTCACTGTCTGCGGGGCTCCTTCTGGCAAGAAGCTCGATGCTTTTAATGCATGACTGGTGGAAAGTGTGTGCTTTTTGCCTCTCTGCCCAGGAGACGTCTGGGAAAGCAGACGATTTGAGATGTGAGAGTTCTAGTGGGAGGTGTCCCTGCCCATGGCAGGGGGGTTGGAACTAGGTGATCTTTAAGGTCCCTTCCAACCCGAACCATTCTGTGATTCTATGGTTATATTCTATGTTTCTGTTTGAAACTGGGGGAAGAAAGGAGAGAGGGACAGTAGGAAAAGTGCACGCTGAATATCTGTCATCCAGGGAGATGCTGACCACGCTTCTGGGAAACCGAGACACGAACTTTTCTCATTTTACATGTGGGATGAAACACTGGGGTCAGGCATGGTAAAGCCTAACATCTCACTGTTGGAGCTCTTCCTCTTTTGTCGGTTGAATGCTGACTTTGTGCTGCGTTATATTAACTGCCTTCATTCCCTACCATTTAAATTGCTTTTTAAATTAACTTTCTCTCAGAAAAAAAATACCATTTGAGGCAAAGAACAAACCAAAGTTGCTATGTGTATATTAGTTTCTAGTACAGATAAAATATCAGAGATACTGCTAACCTTTAAAAAGCTTGCTTTTGTGTCGTACGCATTAAATGGGACGTACCACATGCACCTGAATATAGTGACACAGTAAATCTAGCTTAACTAAATCTTTATAGAACTAAGACAAAGGGTCCTTGCTCAGCCACCTTCCTCCTCCAGCCTGGCCCCACACCATTTGCCAAAAGCCTTCATACTTAGAGCCAGGAGGCCTGAGGCTGACACTGGAGGCATGGACTCACCGAGTGGTCAGACCTTTGGTGTATGATGAAGCTCATGTCTAATTATTTCTTGCTGCTCTGACAGCATCTTTTCTGCCCTCTCCTGCCACATGCAGTGCGGTGGCTGGTGGAGAGTAGCCCTCCATCAGTTTGGGATGCTGCTCCCATGGAGCTCCGTAGGGAGCTTGGGAAGTCCTAGATGCAGCTTGTGCCACCAGCTCCATCCCATCCTATGGCGCTGTGTGCTTGCCACATGGCATCACCTCCTCTGTTGTGTCCACCTCCCACTGATTTGCGTTGTAGATGGAGTCTGCAGCTATGGGCTGGGAATAAAAATGTGGCGAGTCTTTATGGAGAAAAAAATGAAGTCTCAGCTACATTATTTTTGGTGGGGCTGTGGGAATGAGGGTGTCGTGGGAGGGTCCCTCTCGAACCTCACTAGCTAACAGTGATGCATGGTGTGTCTTGAGTGAATCTGCAAATCATATGTTTTCTGGTAGTTGAGAAATAAAGGGATCTAGTTAGCCCTCTTTGGTAAATGTGAATATTACGGTTGTTACAACTTGTATTTGTATAGCGATTGTATTTTTTATCGGTCTTGGACAGACTCTCAAGCAGTACAGACCCTGCATGCTGATCCGTCTTCCTAGACCCCCAATGCTTCTGGACCTGTTCAACCAAAATAACTTGCTTCTGCAGCCCCGATCTAGATCACTTTGAGGCAGCTTGTTGAAGTTCTGCTATTGGTGTTTTTTTAAAGCAGGGTTGGGTGAGTTGTATTTCTGTCTCCTAGTAGCTACAGAAAATAAAATTAAAATCTATTTCTGGATCTACCAAAATCAGTTTGTTCTGTCACGAGGTGGTTTTGGTCCATAACTATATTTAAATACTTGCTTTAAACGGGACCCTAAGCCACAGAAAAAGCAAACTCCGTAACTTCTATCTTCAGTTTGGGAGGAGGCAGGATGTCCCCCAAACCCAGTGACTGAAACAGAAACTTGAAGTATATCAGTTTGGAATACTAAAGTGCAATTTCAGCTCCCACATTTCCTCTTCTGTGTATGTTATTAAGACTAATGCTTAATTTGATGAGCATTGAAAAATAGTTTCCTCCTGGTTGCTGCATATTTTGATGAATTTCCTTTTTTTCCTCCCTGAACTCTTATGCATAAAGGTTAAAGTAGCCAGGATACCGTAAAATGGCAAATGGTAGTTTGACCTCAGATTTTTCTAAGAAGAGGAAGTTGATTTATTTATTTGAAGTTATTATCAGACTTGCTGGACTTAATTTAAGCTGGAATTGTGGCAGGGAACGATTTTTAAAAAATACTTTTCCAAGTATGTAAAATAATTGGAAATTTCAATTGTTCCTTTTGCCTGCTTCAGTGTCTGTCTTCCTCCTTTTTCCTCCATCATTTTACCCCTTAGTTTAATTGGCAAAATCACTTTCGTGAAACAGAAAATGCCAACACTACAGTAGAAAAAGGTGATTTCATTTAAAAAAAGAAACTTGTTTTCAGAGGCCCCTTTCCTTTTTGTAACAGGCTGATCCTAAAAGCATCGAGTGTAACAGAAACTTTGTAGAAGGATTTGACCTTTTGTCCGTCTTCCTGATCATAGTCAGTCATGCTATTCCTAGATCACCTGAAAGTACAATTAGTGAAACATTCTCCTCCTTGCTGCATTTTTATTGGCACTCTGAAGTTGAATGAGACACCTGAAACCATTTGTACCTAATTTTATAATAATTTGTTTCCAAAGCACCCTAAAATCCCAGGAAGAGAAGAGTAAGGTCTCCTCCAACCAGATATGGCACGGACCAGGCTGCAAATTTTGGTTTTGATGTTGCATTTTAGTTGTGATGCATGGTTTGGCCCTACCGGGTTAAAGTTATGTTAGTAGATGTAAACTGTAAAACCACCCATCATTACAGTATATTTTTTGACCTGGCTTAAATTAGATTATTTGTCGTGTTTGCATGCATTCATACAGCATGTTAAATATATACAGATGAGAAGCTTAACCTTGCTCTGAATTGAGTAAGGAATGGTAAGAAGTAGTAATCGACGTTATGGTTCACATTGGTTTGCTCCTCTCCTATGACAAATGTGAGATAATGCCAATCAAAGAGCATTTTAGCATCTGCAGGTTATTTCACTGTGGTTGTTGTTAAAATAGGCAATGAACACTGGAGCAGACTTTTCTATTTCACTTTTCGGAGGGCAGGCATAGCTTAATCCTTTGAGAAAGTTAAGTGCCTCTGAGTCAGACGCAGTAAGGAACAGATTCAGGGGGAGTGTTGCACACAACTTCCTAAGCAAATGTCTCACTAAGAAAAAAGGGGGTTTGTTTTTTTTGTTTCCTTGGGGTTTCCCTCAGATTTCTTGGGGCTTTTGGATGTTTTCCTTAGTGCAAGAGTTCTGGGTTTTGTTTTAAAAAGTTTATATCTTTTGAGCGGAGATGAAGAGAAACCACATCCTGCCGCAGTTTATCTTCTTTCTTATCAGTCAGAAATACAAGCTGGGCTGTTACAGGATGCTTTTTGGTCTCCGCAGAGCTATTCAACACCGGTTTCCTATTGCAGATCATGCAGCTTCCTCCTCTGATTTTGGTTCTCATTCAGCACAAGGCAGTTGTGGAAACAATCCCTTTTGTATGGCATATAAATATGGAGTATGGGGGTGTCTTCAAAAACAGTATGTCTACTTTCAGGTGAAAAAAATCAGAGGAAAAACTAGAAAAGAAGACTCCTGTCGAAGAAAGAAGGAAGGCATCCTGTGATGCATCTCAGCCGAAGAAATCCATAATGGAGAAGGGAGGCATGATGTTAAGCTCCTGACACCAAAAGTAGTTCAGGAAAATATGTAATTTCTGAGGGACTCATGGCCAAAGCAGCCAGGGTTTTGGTATGAACCTGCCCGGTTACCTGCCCTTGGGAGAGGGAGCCGGAGCCGGAGCCAGAGCCAGTGACCAGTGCCTGTGGTTTTGGGAAAGCTGTTATAGTGATGACTGGGAGGCTGGGAACCATCCTGCTTTCCAGTCTGACCAGTTAGGGTGTCCAATTCTCGGAAGAGAGGTAGTATTAGACCAGTTAGGGCTTTCCAGTTCTCAGAAGAGAGCTAGAACTGGACCAGATAGGGTGTGCAGTTCTCGGAAGAGAGCTAGAACTGGACCAGATAGGGTGTGCAGTTCTTGGAACAGAGCTAGTATCAGTGGCTGAAAATGACAGAGTGGTCTTATTCCTGTCCATGGCTTTCCAAGACTAGTGAGTTTGGAGCTCCTGAAAAGTTTGGTGCAGGAAGCTTTGGATCAATTTGGACAAGGAAGGCTTGTGACAAGTCACTATCTGTGTAGGTGTGACTGGTGTTTCATCTCCCACAAGCTTTTTCCATGCTCTACCCACCCAAGCTACCTTGCTGTTTTGAGGCTTTGCCAGGCTGAGACACCCTGTCCACAGCCAGATAAGAGCACTCAGGATCATTTGACCTCTCCCCGTTTGCAGGTTTTTAGCATCTAAGAAGTCATTGTCCACCTTTTGAGTCACTGTTTAAGTCTAGAACAAGCTGAGCAATTTAGGACCAAGGAAGCGCAGTTGGTGCAGCCTGACAATCCTGTTTGGATTAACAGGTAGATGATGGATGAATGTCTCAGAAGCGCTGAAGTTTTTTCTTCGGCACACACTGCACATGTAGTATATGAATCAAATCACATAATTAGAGAGGTCTTCAGGTTTTTCATTGCTCTGGTCACTTGTCTATGCCAGCTGTTAGGAAATTGGGTCACACTGCCTGATATTTATTGTCTTCTATTGCAACATGCCTGGAAGATGTCCATATCTGCAAGAAGGCCATCTGACTGGAGGATGGAGGCTGCAGGATAAATCACAAGGTTGGGGTGTGCGTGACCGTTACGCCTAAGCATTTTACCCCAAAATCCACACTCTGTGAAAGGGGGCTCAGGACTTCAGATGCTCAGTCTTGTTCTGAAAAATTACTGACCGTAAATTCCACCCTGAGCAGTTTTGGTCTGCAAATAAATTTACTATATATCTCAGGTTTTTTTCCTTATGGCTTTGGAGTCACTGGATATCTCCAGGCCTCCAAGTTTGAGCTTTAGAAAGACGGACTTATTTTTAAAGATTTTAAACCCCTGATATTATTAAATCCCTGCAGGGGTAATAGCGCCAAAAATGCTTGCATTTTTGCATAAATAGAGGGATAACTTGGTTTACAGCTGGTGCATGTAGGAGCAAGGATGGAAGGAAGCTTTTTCTCTTCTCTGAGAGGGTGAAAATGAATAGAAATAGGTTTGATCTGTGAGAGCATCTGCCTGAGAAGCTGAGGCAGTTTCAGACGTACAACGTCAGACATAGACAACCCAGATATTGCTGGCGGTATTGGAAAGTAAAAGTCACTAAAAGGTGACTTTCCTCCTCACCTGCTTCCAGTCCTGGAAGAGGAGGATAATGGGAATGTAAATGGAGTTATTTTAACTGCCAGACTTTTTTTTTTCTGGTCTAGTTCAGGAAGGGGGAAAATCTGTGCAGCACTTGTCATGGGTGTTTGGCAATGCAATGGTCTTATTCAACACTGCTGATACTACCTAGTAGCAAATTTCTTACTGTGTAGTGCCCCATAAATATACAAACCCTCTTTTGATTTGGTTGGTTCATACTGTCTAACTTGGAAACAGTTTGAATAAGGAGTTTGAAGGCAAACATGCGGAAACCCAAAGTGCTTTCTTTAGTTCAATAACTTTGTTTCCCAACCATTGTAGGTGTCAGCAGTGGGGAGCTGTTGCTGGTTGAAATCCACATTTGGCTGTAAACTTTTGAGTCAAATGCTTTTCTAATGTGCTGAATGTGTTGTCGCTTGTTGATAGACATGTATATGTATTTGTGTGTGGTCTAAACTCAGACTGGAGCCAAAAATCCTGCTTATTAGAAATCACAGTGAGCAAACCTCTTGTCTACAATAAGAACATGCATTTATTCAACAGATCTTTACTTTAGTTAGTTTTGAAAAGTTCTCAGTCTAGCTTTTAGTCTGAATCTTACCAGAAAGGCAGCAGCCCAGAAAAATGGTCATCTTTGTGGGGTTTTTGTGTTTACTAATTATTACCTTTACATATGTTATTTTCACTTGCCTGTTGACAGCGGGATAACTCATATTTTGCTTGAGAAAAACAGCTTTTATCTCAGTAAAAAGGGCTCCTGGAAGGACAGGATGATGGAGGTGGACTCCGATGTAGAGAACCTGTGGGGTGTCCTGTGTGTGCCACAGCAGGAGAGGTGGATGTGGGAGGCTGGTGTGCGTCTCCCATCCCTAAACGCAGTCTCCATTTGAAGGGCAACTAAGAAAAAAGCCTCCTCCGGGGACTGAAAATTAGACATTTTCCCCTGGGACCACATGACATAGCTTCTGTTTCAGAGTTCAGTCTCGGTGAATGTTTTAAAAGACCTTTCCTATAAAGGGACATTCTTCCCATTGGAAAAAATTTGCATGAACTGCAGCAGTTCCCAACAATTATTCTCCACTTGCTAATAGTGGTTTTCCCCTTCTTCCTGGCAAAATGTCAGCTAAGGTGTATCCGCTTCCCCACTGCTGCATTTACAGTAAACTTCCAGAAGTTTTGGGTTAAGCTTGAGGTAAAGGTTAGGATTACGACATCGATATCTTATATGAAGTTTTGCGGTGACCAGTCATGCACGAAAAATTTTCCTTGTATGAAAAATACTTGCAAATTGGGGAAAAAAGGGTGAAACTTCTTGTCCCCAGTGAGCACTGTTCCTGCTGTGTCCGTACAGGGAGATGAGCAGATGCCGTTTGTACTTTCCCATTCCTAGTGGGAGTGAAAGGGGCCCGGCACATCCCTTCTTGATGGCTTTGCTAAGTGAATGCATAAAGTTTCACGTTGATTGACTCACATGAAACACCACTTCAGCTGCATCAGCCTTCAGGAGGCAATTCTCCACAGCACGGAAAATTTCCACAGAGTGTATCTGGGGTCTCAGCACAACAGGTTCCACTGACTGCACTGGCTTGGTGACAAATTCAGTAGTGCTAGAGGTATCTGCCTTGCTGACGAGCACCTTCCCCTCCTCCTTCAGACACGATAGCTCCTTCCTGTCTTGGTGATCTCTCAAACACAAGGCTTAAAGAAATGGTATTTCATAGAATCATAGAATCGTAGAATGTGTTGGGTTGGAAGGGACCTCTAAAGGCCGTCTAGTCCAACGCCCCTGCAGTGAGCAGGGACATCTTTAACTAGATCAGGTTGCTCAGAGCCTCATCAAACCTGGCCTTGAATGTCCCCAGGGATGGGGCCTCCACCACCTCTCTGTGCAACCTGGGCCAACGTCTCACCACTCTCAGTGTAAAGAACTTCTTCCTAATCTAAACCTACCCTGCTTCTATTTACCTAGAACCTTTTGGAAGCAGCCTTTGTAGTGTGGCTTGCTGTTCGCTTTTCAAGGAAATACGTGAGGATTTCGACTTGGAGGGAGAACCAGCCTGAAGTTCTGTGTCAAGAACAGCCTCTCCAGGTGGGTCTCCCAGTGCACGATGTTGGTCTGTGGCTGTTTCAGCCAGGCTCAGCCCACGGGATGCCCTCTTGGAGGCCTCTGTGTCTGTTAGACAAGGATGCTCTTTTAGAGTGTGTCTGTAGCATCGACCATACAATAGCCTGACCAAGCAGCCAGTGCCAGCAGCTGGGCCGCTCTCCATATCCTGCCTTTTCTCGCCTGACAGCCTGGGCTGTGTCCACCATCCCGGCCCCGCGTTCCCATTCGTGGCAGGTCAAGGGCTGAGCGACAGCAGCCGTTTCCTCTCCTGGCCGTGAGTCAGGAGGGCTTGCAAAACCCCGGCAAATGCCCCGACGAGTGTGTAGGCACCGAGCAGTGCTTTTCATAGCAGAGTAACAGCAGGCTGGCAGTACAGGCATGATTCAGGCAGCTTGCATCACCCCTCGACTGGCTAAAAAAACCCCACCCTCATCGCCTGTAGGTCAAAGAAATTTAGGGGTTCCCCTTTTTCTATCTCACACCCTGTCAGGTTGTCCAGGAGCCCTTTCTATTTCCCCGAAATGGTAATGGTGTTACCTTTAACTCCTGCTTCATGAAGGCAGAGGTGATGAATAGAGATTCAGCTCTCCTAAAATCCTCTTAGAATCTGTGTTAGCCAGTTGATTTCAGCATGCTTTCGCCTGCCTGTTGATCGCTGTCCCGCAGTCCCAGATACTGAAAGTGGCCAGGTATTTGCTATTATTTCCCGTAACCTGCTGAACGGAGAGAAAAAGTTTACTCTGTATAACGGCAAACTGTAGTAGATAACCTATGGAGAGGGCTGGGGGGGTTTAAACGCTGTCAGTTATTCAGTGATTTCCATTCAGAGCACTACTTGGCTCTTTTATACTCAGATTCACAGTGGACTACATTTAAAAGCTGATCCTAACTTGGATTTAGAGACAGCAAAGATTTTAATAAACCCAGCCTATTGTGGTTTTCTATATTTAGGAAAATTGAAGTGACACAGCCTTGGCCAATCACCAATGTATTTGATTGTCAAGCACCAGCAGCACACAGGTATAAAAGTCGCTAAAAAGGCCCAAATCGCTTGCATTGCTCTGTAATGTCTGCTCTGGTTAAGGACAGAGACAGGGGAAATGATTTGTTGCACTTTTATTAATGTGCAGAACTTGCTGTGCAAGTTCAACATTTAATGATATGCATAACTTGATTGAATACAGATACTAGGGAAGGATCGCTTTTAATGTCTCATGCCTTGCCTTTAGGAACAGACTTATCCACTAACTTCACTAAACAACGTCAAGGACCTACTAAAAGATTCAGGGTTTATGAAACACTTCCATGTATCTTATCAAAAACTCTGAAAAGCAAAATAAGTGCAACTGCAGGGTTCAGAACAGTGTGTTCATCAACAAGAAAATACTTCTAGCATTTTATTAGAAAGGATCTGAGACGAAGGGCAGAGTGAGGGATATGATGCAAACCAGCATAATTAAACAGCTTGTTCTCTTGCATAACTTGAGCTTGATAACAACCCCATGTGGGCTTGATACTACTGCTCCTGAGCCTCGGTGGGGCCGTACCCAAGTTGCAGCAAGTTCTGCTGATCTGGTCTCTCTGTTTTAAGCCTATGATCTTGATCAAGCGAGCTTTTCATAGCAAAGAAAAAGGATGCAAGAGTTTCTGGGCCTCGGTGATACTTTTGGTTGTAGTGCGGGCACCCCCTTTTCACAATGTGGTTGCAGTGGGTGATGGAGCTCAGTGAGAGCAAACACTTACTTCAGCTCAGGGTCCCTCTCAGAACAGCTGTGCATCATCGTCGCAGGCTGAGAGAGTTGGGGGGGTTCAGCCTGGAGGAGAGAAGGCTCCAGGGAGATCTTAGAGCCCCTTCCAGGAGGCCTGCAAGAAAGATGCACTCTCTTTATCAGGGAGTGTAGTGATAGGATGAGGGATAATGTTTTTAAATTGGAAGAGGGGAGATTTAGATTAGATATTAGGAAGAAGTTCTTTCCTGTGAGGGTGGTGAGCCCCTGGCCCAGGTTGCCCAGGGAAGTTGTCAGTGCCCCATCCCTGGAGGTGTTCAAGGCCAGGCTGGGTGGGGCTTAGAGCAACCTGGTCTGGTCGGAGGTGTCCCTGCCCAGGGCAGGGGAGTTGGAACTAGATGATCCTTAAGGTCCTTTCCAACCTGAACCCTTCTATCATTCTATGAAATATAGCTGTGTGTGGCACCACAGCAAACTTACCCCTACATTCTTGTATCTGAGCCGTGCATCAATGGCCTTGCATTTCCTCTGAGCAGAGATGAGGGCTGACCATGATCACCACACATAGAAGCAAAACCACAGCTGCGATGAAGCAGAGAGCTTCCCTCTTTCCCACTGTCTGCTGGAGCCAACCTACTGTCTCAGACAAGCACAAGTGTCACTCCGGGATAGATTTCTGCAGGTTTTTGCATGTGTTAGCCAAAAATGCCTCCAGTGTTGGCTGCTGAGGTGGATCACATGAACATGCATGCACTTTCTACATGGACATTTGCTGCAGGAACCCAGAGACTGCAGTTCCTCCCCTCTCTGGCTGTTGCAAGGCCGCTGTCGGGGACCTGCATGCCCGTGCCAGTGTACACTATGGTAGTCAACAAATTTTGATTTCTCAACTGCTGGACCAAACTATTTTTTTCTATCCCCAGCTGTAGCTATTGTAAAGCTAATGTCGATTACCAAATCCTGAGGGCTAAGGGAGTAGAGCATCCTTGAAGTTGTAATAGGGCTTGGAGAGAACAGGAAACTCCTAAGCTGTAAAGTGCAGCGGATCATAAAATCAAAACAATTAAGTGTAGCTACCCTCAGCCAAAGCAAATGTGCCTGTTGTAATGCTGGCATATCTAATTTTTTTTTGTGGAGTGTATGCATGAGCTTGAGCAGCGCATGTATGAGCCAGAAGTTGCTGTCACTCAGCAGCTCACCCCTATTTCGGCGATCTTTCTGCATAAGACATGTCATGATTGTCTCTCCTCTGCTTACTTGTAACAGGGAGAATGAGTTTGCTATTTGCAATGAAATAGTGAGGTATTTAATAATTTTGCAAAAAAACCCACAGACTCTTAAACGATAATGTTGAATATTGAGCATTTCTGCATGGATCTAGGGCTGAGTGCTAACCCTGAGGTGCGTGAAGGATCTTGCACGGGTTTCATCACAGGGCCGCGCACGTGTGGTGTTGCCCCTGTTGAGGTAGGTGGACATTTAGCAACAGTCAACATGGGGCTACTCTTTCTGCTCTCAGAGACCAGAGGAATTCTTTTGATTGCAATTTTGGTATTTCCTTTTCTCCATGATCTTTAAAGGCTTCCCCAGGTCACATTCCTGTAAAAGGCTAGTTATAACGATGGAATCCAGTGTAACTGTTTGGATCAGAGCTGTCGCCTGCTGCAAAACAGGATCTGACCTTTATACAGCCATTTGTTTTTCTCAATTGCAATGAAAATGGATGCATAATTAACACAATGCTAATAACTACATGACCACCAGTAATGCCCTTACTATTGTGGCATAGGTTAACACATCTAAACAGTGACTACATTTTTGTCATGGGAAAAATACAGTAAATCCAAGAATACTGGTATTTCATTCATGAAGATGAAAGAATTTGCAGTGTGTAATTCTTTGCTAAGTCACCGGTTGTGTAAGTGTGAGGAAACTTCATGTGGTCAGCATGATGATCCCACTAGGTCTCATGGATCATACCTCCTGCAGTGAAATATCTTTGCATAAGTGCAGGAAGTCTTCAAAATTGTGTCAAAGATCAGTGACATGCTGTTTGCTGACTGATGTATGCAGAAAGTACCATTTCTGTGACATAGAGACTCAGGCTGGAAGTGACCTCAAGAGGTCCCCGTCCAACCTCCTGCTCAAAGCAGGTCAGGTCTGGGGTCAAACAAGGCTGCTCAGGGCTTGATCCAATTGGGTCTTGAGAACCTTCAAGGATGGAGGGGGCACAAGCTCCCTAGGCAACGTGAGCGTGTGGCTTGTTGTACCTTCCTCCTGTCCAGAACGAGTGGTGAGGGTTGGGTTGGTCGCTCCTGTCCAAATTGCCATTGTAACCTCTGTTTCTAAAATCAGTTTCTTTGCTGATAATCCTTGTTCAGATTTGAGATATGACATATTTTGGCCCCAAATCCATTGTCGTTGTTTTGCTGGTCTCTTAAGTAGATCAATTAGATTCTTAGGAAACTAAAGTTATGTACTAAAAAGTTCTGTGGTGGTTTTTGTCTAGTAATATGAAGAACCCCCCCAAGATAATCCCAGAGCCAGGTCTTGGTGAGTGCACCAATGGTTGGTAGGAGGCGAGGTGGGAAGCATGTCAGGGTCTGCTTTGTGGACGTGGGCTTTCCTCTGTGCCAGGCAATAGGACCCACAGGCTGAACTATTCCTTGAGACAATACTATATTATTTTTTTTTCCCTCAGCTTCTTTTCTTCTCTGTACAAATCTAGTTTATTTTAAGGAGACTGCAGATTCAGAGGCCATAACTGTGTGCCACTATTCCTGTTGTCCTTGCTAAAGTCTTCAAGGACAATCACTTGAATTAAATCATTTTTCTCCCCTGCCCTAGGCAGAATGTAAAAGAAAAAAGATTCCCTAAGACCATGGAGATGATCAAAGTATTTTTATTTACTCCTTTTTATGGTCAGTTTTATTGTTGTCAGTAACTCTTCAAGGAATAGACTGAAATTCACCTGTTTTCAATGCCATTTGTAGAATCACTATGTATGAAAAACGTTTGTTATGCACAGTATAAACAAAATTGAGGTGATTTACACTAGCTAATGTAACAGGAAGTGTTACACAGTGAAACGCATTGCAACATACTGCTTAAGGCGACGAAATTAAAGTAAAATTCAGTCTTCTGATTGCAACTTTTTATCATGCTGACATATTGCTTAAGTAAATTGTGAAAGAGTTGGTGAAGTTTCTGGTCTGTTTGAATCCTTTTTAAAAATCAGCTAATGCACTTAAACTATATATTTAAAATTGCACAGCCAAGAATAAGACTGTATTTTCTTTAAATTAGTTGGTCTATTTGAATTGGAGGAACATTTAAGAAAGGGCTACTGGGCAGCATTGCCAATGTGGGCATTTCAGAGTCCTCAGGATGTTGCCACTGGGACCGTATTTGTCAGCATAGCTGTGACACGTATGGATTTCTTAGAAGTTTGAAAAAGTCTCAGCTCAATCTGAAAAGGATTTTTCAGGTTTAATATCAGCATGACTGAGTTTAATTGAAACACTTTGGACCTGAAATCTCTAATAAAAATCTTAGGAATTTTTTTTTCTTTAAAATAAAAAGGAGTAACTTTCACACTGTCACACTTCACGACGAAATCCAGCATGTGTCCTGTGCTTACTGTAGGGACACGTGGTTAATGTTCCTGAAGTATTTTGGCTGAAGCCATTTGACGTGAATTCTGGAATTAGACTGCAACAACTTAAACATCGGTCAGTTTTAATTCACCTTGGAATTGCAACCTGTGCCTACTTTGGAGTCATGAGCAGCCAGGTTATTCAGAGATGGATCCTTGACCTGTGCAAATGAGTTGGCCTGTTCTGCAGCAGTAGGCAGCTGGGGGTCAATGAATCATTGTTCTGATCTGTTACTGCCTCCTGCTGCCACTGGAGGACGGGTGTTCCCAGGATCACCCTGGGCAGGTTCAGTTTTCAGGGCCTTGATTGAAATGTTGCCCCCATTCAAGGGGTCAAGCTGCCCATACTGAGACCAGCTCTGGTGTGGTGCAACCATATGGACCCGACCACGGTAACAGCAGCTGTCGGAGGAAGCTGGTAGAGGTGGGAGGTTCCTCCATCTCTGCTAGGGAGCTTGGCTTCAGCTCAGGCCCCCACCCTTGGTCCTACAAGGACAGACCTGATCACCACCACAGGATTGTCCCAGCCTTCCCCATCTCTAAGAGCTTCTCTGGTGGTCTCCAGGCTGTGGATGACCCTGGCCACCAGCTGTGCTCTGCTCAACCTGCTCAGCTGTGGTGGGACAGCCCCCTGGTCAGTGGGGATGCTCTGCTGCCCTCGCTGCCACCCTTGAATGGACTTTTTTGTTTGTTCAGACTCCCCATGGCTGCCCCTAAATCTGGCTAGATTCTATATTTCTGATTATTTTAGATATATAAGGTAGTCAGGCTTAGTCTTGAGCTGTAAACTTTTTAAAATAAACTCAAGTAAGGAAGGTATCTTAGCTGGTACCATTTATTCTCCACCCAAAATAATTAATTTTATTCCCAGCTGTAAGTCAGCTAAAATAGCACACTTTTACAAAAGTGCCATAATGAACAAATGGCTCTCAAGCTGGCATGTCATTAGCCAAGTTGTCAGTGATGCTTCAATCCCACTTAATGCTTCTTCAATGGCATTTTCTCCAGAAAATTGCTGTTCTGCAAAGATTTCTGTTACAACGATGGAAATGCTGGAAAGACTTAAATCTGTTGTGCCTAATTGTGGCATATGTAAGCAAACAACAATTCCCTCGAACACAATGGCTCTTCTGCTGGTCGAAGGGCTGGAGATGCAGATCCACGGAAGCGAAATACTCTTTGCGGTGTGCTAAACTGTTCACACTGTTCCTTCAGCTCTGTCCCGTCAGAGCTTTGGCCAGGGCTATTTGTTCAATGGCTGCTGTGCACTGCAAAATGCTTTGCATTTTTTCTTTTCCTGCTTTTATTCCTTTTCATTTCTTTGTGTCAGCTGTTATTGGCAGAACGACCAGCCTTTACGCGCTATTTTGAAATGAAGATTTCCCTCATAAAGCTGATTACAGCCCAACAAAATACTTCCTTTTACTGACTCCTTAGTTAAAAGCCTAGGGATGATTCTCTTATACCCGAGTGCATTCACACTTTAGGGTTTTTTTAAAAATAAATCAATTCCAAGTGAGAGCGAGTTTTGCTTCTGCAGTTGGAACTTTATGAAAAAGCCAACAATTTCCTTACGAATTATATTTAACTAATACTGGCTGAAACCTGAAGTAAAATTGACTTTCAAAGAATTGAGTAGTCTCTTCATGAAAATGAAGTCTAGGATTTCTTCTTTGATATTCACAGTAGTTTTTCTACCACAGTAGAAACCTTCGTAGTTCAAGCACTGGAAAATCTTGCAGGTAAAATCCATCAGTTTTGCTCGTTTTGGTCATACATTATGCTGAATGTTCAGGATCTTTCAGAGATGATAGACTGGTCTTTCAAGGACACCAGCAAACACTCTCAGCACCAATGGATGACACCCATCAGGTCCCATGGACTTGTATGGGCTAAGATTTCTCAAGAGACCCTGACTTGATTCTCTTCCACCATTTGTAGGTCCTCTCCTCCTTGAACCTTGTCTCTAAGCTCAGGAGCCTGGGAGACCTTCCTGGTGAACAGCGAGACAAAGGAGGCATTGAGTACCTCATGCCCATCTGCATCAACTGTCACTAAATCATCTACCCCACTCAGCAGAGGGCCCACATTTTCCTTGTTCAGCCTTTTACTGCCCATGTAGGTGTAGAAACTCTTCTCACTGCCCTTGACAACCCATACAAGTCTCAGCTTGAGGCGAGCTATGGCCTTCCTGATGCCACCCTGCACACCGGGGCCTTCTTTCCAAGTCCCTCCCTTGTACCCTGTCCCTGCTCCCAGCTCTGTACGCTGCCTTCTTGGTTTGGAGCTCAGTCTGGACAAGGCTGCCGTGGGTTACCGCATCCCCAAACCAGGCTTCCTACTTTTGTGAGAATTTGCTTTCAGTTTTGAAGAGACAAAAAGAGTAAAGGCAGAGATTTCCTTCTGTGTTTAGACCTAAGAGCACACCCTGACTCTTGAATTTCCCTTTTCTCGTTGTACTGGGAAAGCACAGTGTCTTCAGCTTCTTACCTGGCCATTAGCCCTGCCAAATATTCGAGATGATATTTGGATGAGTGCTCACTTGTAAGTAGTGCTACCAAATCATGAGTTGCCAGGAGAGAATATTTATAGCTGCCATTGATGTTTATAGAAGTGAAGAAACATAGGAAACTTTGCTTACACATGAAAAAGAAGTTTTAAAAAGTGTTTATTCTAGAAGGCAGCGTTTAACTCTGATATGATTACATGATGCTGTTGATATTGTGCAGGCCTGGGCAGAAGCCTGGACATTTTTCCTAGGGCCATGGTGACCTTTACATGCTGTGTTTAATGGCAAATTAAAGAAAAAGAGACATTATTTGCATACGCTCTGGTAAATGGATTCATCCATGTTTACATACATAATCCTTGAGTCACTAGTTAAGTGCCAAAAATCTGAGGAGAACAGAAGATAATAGTTCACAGCTTTGCAAAGTTCCTTTTCAAGGTAAGCAGTCCTGTGCTGCTACTTGGTGTGTGATATTTTTATTTCCACTGTATTGAAACAAGGCATATTCAAGAATGATGTGCTCAAGCATTGAACAGATTGAAGGATTAAAGGATTTTCTGTGCTCTGTTACCTTCCATGTCTTGGGGGAGTGAGTTCCTATAAACAGTTTATTTCAGTTTTTGAGTATGTGGGGCTTGGACAGATAATTCATATGTTTTCGTATAGTCCTAGGCTCTTATTTCTGTTAATTTCTCAGATACAGAGAGTTGAATTAACTTCCATGTGCACAGTTAACCATGTAAATACTGGAAATTAAGCACTTTTGTTTACCCATTGATATCTGTTAGGGCGGGGGGCTATTAGAAGACAGCTCAGTATCTTTGAAAATTTGAAATATATTCTAATCAGGAGAACTGTGAGATACAGATACCATGTAATGTTAAATTGTATGTGAAAATATACAGTTTCTTGTTCAATGTCAGAACAGCTTCCTAAAACTTGATTTGTCCTTGTGAGTGAGTTGTGGGTGAACACATGGATGTGAATAGGAATTTAAATTAAGTACTTTTTTTTGTAGCAAGTCTTGTTATGAGAGAGCGCAGAGTTGTGTTATTACTGCATGACCATAGCAACAAGATGATGAAATACATCTTTCAACAGCTACTGATATTATTTTGTATATTATTCCTGATGATGTATGTCTGAAAGCACTCTTTACAGAATTTCTACTCCACAGGAACCCTTGAAAGCCTATTTTTCTTTGAATTGCAACAAACCCAAGTTGAACGCAAGTTGAAAACGTCGAAGATCTCTGCAAATGGGAAATGCTGAGTTTTGACGTGCGGCATGTGGCAGTCTTCTCTCTCAGCCATGCAACAGGACTGAGTCAATAGTGCAGTTCTGTGATGACAGAAAAACAATACTAAGTGACGGGAAAGATCTTATTTGTCTATTGGTGTGTGTGTGCGTGGCAGGGTGGTGGTGGCTTTTTCCATCCCAGAAACCAGTAATTCATTTCAAAGGCTTTCTCCATTTTATGACCTCGATGGAGATGACTCAGATGAGAATATTTCTGAAATTTCCCTTGGCAGGTTATTGCACAGTTTTATAGCCCGTCACCATAAACAATGCTTTTGTGAACACACTAAGCCATTAAAAACCTGTATTTGTAAAGTTTTGTGTGAGCTAATGTGAGTTCTCTAATAACTTGGTGGCATAAAACGGACTTTTCCTGGGGTATGGGGCTGGGGGCTGTTTTCATCCAGGGAGGGGTTGTTTGCAAACAAGCATCCTCACAAAAAAACCCCTTCACAGTGCCAATGTGGTGATGGTGTTAGACCTTGCTTCTCTGCCTTGAAAATAGCTTTTAGGAGATCGGAATAACGGATGTTGGAGATGCTTAAATTTGTTGGTTCTTTATCCATGCCAGCAATTCTTTTTAGCAGGCTTTTTCTTTTGTTCACAACCCAGAGCTGATTCTTTGCTGTCACTTGTGTGGCTGGTTTTGTTGACACACTGTGTTGGGTTTGCGTGGCAAGATTTCGGTAGCAGGGGGGCTACAGGGGTGGCTTCTGTGAGAAGCTGCTAGAAACTTCCCCTGTGTCTGATAAAGCCAATGCCAGCTGGCTCCAAGATGGACCCACTGCTGGCCAAGGCCGAGCCCATCAGTGATGGTGGTAGAACCTCTGGGATAACATTTAAGAAGGGGGAAAAAGAAGCCAGCACAATGGCAGCTGCAGCCAGAGAGAGGAGTGAGGATATGTGAGAGAAACAAGGTGAGTGAAGAAGGAGGGACACCGGAGCAGACATTCCCCCGCACCCTGTGGTGAAGACCATGGTGAGGCAGGCTGTTCCCCTGCAGCCCATGGAGGTCCATGGTGGAGCAGAGATCCACCTGCAGCCCATGGAGGTTAACGGTGGGGCAGAGATCCACCTACAGTCCATGGAGGTTAACGGTGGGGCAGAGATCCACCTACAGTCCATGGAGGTTAACGGTGGGGCAGATATCTACCTGCAGGCCATGGAGGGTTCTACACCAGAGCAGGTGGATGCTCTGAAGGAGGACGTGACTCTGTGAGAAGNGTCCATGGTGGAGCAGAGATCCACCTGCAGCCCATGGAGGTTAACGGTGGGGCAGAGATCCACCTACAGTCCATGGAGGTTAACGGTGGGGCAGATATCTACCTGCAGGCCATGGAGGGTTCTACACCAGAGCAGGTGGATGCTCTGAAGGAGGACGTGACTCTGTGAGAAGCCTGTGGAAAGGACCCATGCTGGAGCAGTTTGTGAAGAACTGTAGCCCGTGGGAAGGATTCATGTTGGAGAAGTTTGTGCGGAAGTGTCTCCTGTGGAAGGGACCCCACGCTGGAGCGGGGGCAGAGTGTGAGGAGTCCACCCTTGAGGAGGGAGGAGCAGCAGAAACTGATGGACTGACCACAACCCCTATCCCCCTGCCCTGCTGCAGGGGAAGAGGTAAAGAAATTGGGAGTGAAGTGGAGCCTGGGAAGAAGGGAGGGGTGGGGGGAAGATGTTTGTTAAGATTTGGTTTTATTTCTCATTATCCTACTCTGATTAGATTGGTAGTAAATGACACTGATTTCCCAAAGTTGAGTCCGTTCTGCTCATGACAGTAACTGGTGAGTGATCTCCCTGTCCTTATCTCGACCCATGAGCCCTTTGTTAGATTTTCTCTCCCCTGTCCTGTTGAGGAGAGGCAGTGAAAGACCAGCTTTGGTGGGCACCTGGTGTCCAGCCAGGGTCAACCCACCACACACATTGAAGGATGCACTAGTAGAGTGCCATAGTATAGGGATGGCCATACCAACTTGCTTCTATTTATGGTTACTAATCAATGAATTACCCTTCTTCCATTAATTTGACTAATGATTAAATCTAGTTATACTTCAGGCTTTGCCAGTATACCGCGGCAAGATGTTGAGTGGCTTCATACGTTGTGTGTCCTTTTGTTTTAAAATTGCATCAGATAATTTGAGTAGCTCTCAAGCTGGGTAGTGAGAAACAGTGACTACTCCAGTGCTAGTCACCTTCCAAACGCCAGCCGGTCATATTTGCGTCATGGATCAAGCCCTGGGCAACCTGGCCTGACCCCAGAGCTGACCTGCTTTGAGCCAGAGGTTGGACGAGAGGCCTCCTAAGGTCCCCTCCAGCTTGAGCTTTGCTATGAGACTGTTTCTCCCACCAGCCTGCTCTCTGCCAAACTATATTATATTACATTACTTTGTATTATATTAGTTACATTATTATTATATTTATTACATTATATTATATCATATGATATCATCTCTTTCCTTTTGTAGTAGCTGTTTTGTGGGGGTTTTTTGTCATCCTTGTCTTTCTGCCTTTCCTTTTTTTCCCCCTAATCATTTTATCATGGGAGGGGAACTGGTAAAAAATCTTTTGTCTGCTCCTGAGGATTGTCTGGCAGCCAACATTGAGATTGGGTCTCTTGAGGTGATATCTGTGCTTATGAAAATGAATTCAGTTGACAAAACTTTGCTCTGAAGGATTGTCCTGTCCAAATCACACTTGTTCACCTAGGCACTGCTCATGCAGACAAGTAACCTGGAGAACTGCACAGGGACAGACCGTATAATAGTGCCTGGAAGTAAATCACTTCAGGTCTCTAATGACTTCTCCTGCATTTAAACTCATGATCTAGCAAAGGAATTTTTTTTTTTACTATTTTTTTTACGAAAAACCAGACCTTGGTATTTCATTTAGGGATTTAAGCTTATAAGGAAGCAGTTATAGATCATTCCATTTTAGCATGTGGGATGACTGCACAGATGCCGCATAAATACCAGTGAAATAAGGTTTCCTATCAGGAATGAGAATAGGAACATTTGAATGGGTTTCAGGGTTTAGATTCAGACTTGCCCTGTTCTGCTAAACTGGCTTACGCACACCTAAGCTGTCTGTTGGACAGACCTGGTGTCTGTTTCTGGTAAAAGAAAGAGATTCAGCATTAATGATTCACAGAAGACTGAGTCGGTTGTGAAAGTTAAAGTTTCTTTTAATTCAGACTATTAATCTATGCAACGCATAGAAATGAAATGGCTCAGGAGCAGTGGATTACATTTACATATGTAATGCAATTACATTACATATGTAATCCACTATGCTAGAGGCTTCAAAAGTATTTCAGGTGTTGTCGTTAGAAGACTTTTGGTGCTTATTTTAATTTTAGTTTATAAGGTGTACGGACTCTTTATGATATATACTGTAATATGGTACTTCTCGTTTAGGAAAGACAGTATTTCAAATGGGGGTGATAATGGGCAAAAGTAGGATAGAAAATTGCATNTGCAGCCCATGGAGGTCCATGGTGGAGCAGAGATCCACCTGCAGCCCATGGAGGTTAACGGTGGGGCAGAGATCCACCTACAGTCCATGGAGGTTAACGGTGGGGCAGATATCTACCTGCAGGCCATGGAGGGTTCTACACCAGAGCAGGTGGATGCTCTGAAGGAGGACGTGACTCTGTGAGAAGCCTGTGGAAAGGACCCATGCTGGAGCAGTTTGTGAAGAACTGTAGCCCGTGGGAAGGATTCATGTTGGAGAAGTTTGTGCGGAAGTGTCTCCTGTGGAAGGGACCCCACGCTGGAGCGGGGGCAGAGTGTGAGGAGTCCACCCTTGAGGAGGGAGGAGCAGCAGAAACTGATGGACTGACCACAACCCCTATCCCCCTGCCCTGCTGCAGGGGAAGAGGTAAAGAAATTGGGAGTGAAGTGGAGCCTGGGAAGAAGGGAGGGGTGGGGGGAAGATGTTTGTTAAGATTTGGTTTTATTTCTCATTATCCTACTCTGATTAGATTGGTAGTAAATGACACTGATTTCCCAAAGTTGAGTCCGTTCTGCTCATGACAGTAACTGGTGAGTGATCTCCCTGTCCTTATCTCGACCCATGAGCCCTTTGTTAGATTTTCTCTCCCCTGTCCTGTTGAGGAGAGGCAGTGAAAGACCAGCTTTGGTGGGCACCTGGTGTCCAGCCAGGGTCAACCCACCACACACATTGAAGGATGCACTAGTAGAGTGCCATAGTATAGGGATGGCCATACCAACTTGCTTCTATTTATGGTTACTAATCAATGAATTACCCTTCTTCCATTAATTTGACTAATGATTAAATCTAGTTATACTTCAGGCTTTGCCAGTATACCGCGGCAAGATGTTGAGTGGCTTCATACGTTGTGTGTCCTTTTGTTTTAAAATTGCATCAGATAATTTGAGTAGCTCTCAAGCTGGGTAGTGAGAAACAGTGACTACTCCAGTGCTAGTCACCTTCCAAACGCCAGCCGGTCATATTTGCGTCATGGATCAAGCCCTGGGCAACCTGGCCTGACCCCAGAGCTGACCTGCTTTGAGCCAGAGGTTGGACGAGAGGCCTCCTAAGGTCCCCTCCAGCTTGAGCTTTGCTATGAGACTGTTTCTCCCACCAGCCTGCTCTCTGCCAAACTATATTATATTACATTACTTTGTATTATATTAGTTACATTATTATTATATTTATTACATTATATTATATCATATGATATCATCTCTTTCCTTTTGTAGTAGCTGTTTTGTGGGGGTTTTTTGTCATCCTTGTCTTTCTGCCTTTCCTTTTTTTCCCCCTAATCATTTTATCATGGGAGGGGAACTGGTAAAAAATCTTTTGTCTGCTCCTGAGGATTGTCTGGCAGCCAACATTGAGATTGGGTCTCTTGAGGTGATATCTGTGCTTATGAAAATGAATTCAGTTGACAAAACTTTGCTCTGAAGGATTGTCCTGTCCAAATCACACTTGTTCACCTAGGCACTGCTCATGCAGACAAGTAACCTGGAGAACTGCACAGGGACAGACCGTATAATAGTGCCTGGAAGTAAATCACTTCAGGTCTCTAATGACTTCTCCTGCATTTAAACTCATGATCTAGCAAAGGAATTTTTTTTTTTACTATTTTTTTTACGAAAAACCAGACCTTGGTATTTCATTTAGGGATTTAAGCTTATAAGGAAGCAGTTATAGATCATTCCATTTTAGCATGTGGGATGACTGCACAGATGCCGCATAAATACCAGTGAAATAAGGTTTCCTATCAGGAATGAGAATAGGAACATTTGAATGGGTTTCAGGGTTTAGATTCAGACTTGCCCTGTTCTGCTAAACTGGCTTACGCACACCTAAGCTGTCTGTTGGACAGACCTGGTGTCTGTTTCTGGTAAAAGAAAGAGATTCAGCATTAATGATTCACAGAAGACTGAGTCGGTTGTGAAAGTTAAAGTTTCTTTTAATTCAGACTATTAATCTATGCAACGCATAGAAATGAAATGGCTCAGGAGCAGTGGATTACATTTACATATGTAATGCAATTACATTACATATGTAATCCACTATGCTAGAGGCTTCAAAAGTATTTCAGGTGTTGTCGTTAGAAGACTTTTGGTGCTTATTTTAATTTTAGTTTATAAGGTGTACGGACTCTTTATGATATATACTGTAATATGGTACTTCTCGTTTAGGAAAGACAGTATTTCAAATGGGGGTGATAATGGGCAAAAGTAGGATAGAAAATTGCATGAAGCCAGGCAGCTACAATTAGTACAGGTCACTAAAGGCTTTCTTTTTCATGGACTTGAAGGAAAAAAATATCGGTTTGCCCTATGGCAGTGCTTGCTGTCTTAGCCGGGTGCTGCTGCACTAGCACTGCATCTCATCAGCAGAGAAGCAATGGAAAAACAATTAGTCCGAATAGCTGCATTTTTTTCTGGAAGTCATACTTTTTTTACCAACAATTGCCAGACAACGTCAGAGTCCAGGAATTAAAAAAGAAATCACTGCTGCTGTTCCCAAATGCTGGAACAAGTGCAGTGTTACGCCACTACTCAAGGGCTAGACAAAGACAGACGTGTTTGTGAAAAGCTTTTCCAGCATCACAACACAACTGCTGGCTGCCGAAGCCTGCATACCTTCTGCAAATCCTTCCTAGTCTCCACTGGGCAGCCTTCTGGCTGCAAACCCAGAGGGATTTCACTTTATTAGAGTTCTCACAGCCCTTCCGGCTTGCGGTGATGTGATTACACTCTTCTTATAAAACGCTTTACTCTGGATAGTTTCTTCCTGCTTGAATGAGAGCATTAATGCCTGAGAAGACAGCAACAGTTTCTGCCTTTACAATTTGTATCCTTTTTGGCTATTCTGTACATTTAAATCCCTCTAAAAGCCAGGAAAGTTGCTATTCCACGTTATGCCAGGAGGAATAATGATATTTTCATTTTATTCTGTCACTACCAAGTGACCCGTCTGTATTTCTCCCTCCTGTGCTTTAGTGTAAGTCATAGATGATTTAAGCAACCATAGAAAGCTTTACCATTTCAGACAGTTTAGGAAGATTTTTCCAAAAATCAAAGGGCTGTAGACAGCCAAGATGCTCTGAATCATCCTTTGTAGGTGCACAGCTCTGTCCACTGGCTACGCTGGGGAGAAAAGGTTCTTTTTTTGGGTCTTCTGAGTCACAGCTCGGTTGGATTTCTAAAGCAGCAGGAGGAGGAGGAGGATCAGATGGGAGGGGGACTGTGGATTCGCCTCCTTCCTCAGGGAGGAAAAGTGTCTGGGGTTTGTCAAAAGGAGCGCTGTGGGCCCTGACACTGCGTGGGAACTCTGTGGCTGGCAGAGCAAAGCAGCCCCAAGCAGGGCTCGTAACACAAAATCCTTTTCTTATGGGACGTGGTCTCTAACGATCAGAAGCACTCACAACTGGTCAGTATAGCTCAAGGATGGACGTGCTGTCTCAGATCGAGGGTCCTCCCAGCCCCATACCCATGTCTTGCAGTGGTGCCTGAGGAAGAACAGCACAAGCTACTTTCCCCCAGCCTGATGTGGTTTCCCACCAGTAACCCATAATTAATTTTTCCCGTGTACTTATGCAGCCCTCCATGTAACGCTTCCAGCTGATTCTAGAGCCCAGAATGTAACAAACATCTCCTACCAGCATTCCCACAAACCTCTTTCTAATCCTTGGTGTCCCCTTGTGCCCTATCTTGGAGCACGGTGACTCAAAAAACTTGGGTTTTCTTACAGCACCCTTCTAGCACATCTCACTCTGCTGCTTTGCCAGGGAGCTGCAGAGAGCAGAGCTATTGCTGATGGAGATGAGGAGCTCCCAGCCCCCAGTGGGACGAAGGGCTCTTTCAGATGTACTCTGCAGCTGGAAAATCTGTTCTGCTCATAGGAAAGTGACTACAGCACTCAGGGCCCCTCACAAGGTTTTTATCTGAAAGATACTTGGTTAGGTTGTGGCGGAAACGCATCTGTTAAAATGATAAACTGGCCTTTGCCTTTGAATCCTTTGGCAATCTCTGTAGCAAGCTTGGAGAGGAGTGTCCCGCACACTAAGCACTCAAGTATGAAGCTGCTCTGTGGGGCATTGCAGGCACCTCCAGGATTCCAACACCATCTAAAATGCGTAATCTGGGGTGGTTTTTCCCCATTGTTGGGAGAGGCATTTCTAAATTGTTTCCTCATGGCCTTCATGATCCAACTTCCCTGGTCAGAGCTGAGCTATCATCTTCTGGGGAGAAACCTCTTTGGTAGAGCAATCAAAGCAAAGGGCTCTTCAGTAAAAGGGAAAGAAAATAACAGATCAGGGGAAAGACCTGGGAAGCAGAGGGCGGGCAGGAAGTGTGTCCCCACGGCAGCCCCACAGACGTGGTGGGTGAGCACGCCTGCCCTGGGGGATGTCCTGGGGTGCAGCCAGAGGTCCACGTCATATCTGCCGCCCCTTCCTGCCCCCAGATGAGCATGATGTCAGGCTCCTTACACAGCAGGACACTGAGTGCTGTCCACTGACGGCTGCTCATGCTCTGTGCCTGTTTGCCCAGCCTCATGCTACACCTTCTCTGTTTCTCCCCTTCCCAGACCCTTCCCTTCCCATCCTTCCTTTGCTCTCGCCATCTCCTTTTTTCTCCTCTTCCTATGCTGTCTCTTCATCGCTCCCTTTCTCCTCTCCCTCCCATTACCCCATCATCTCCCTTTGCTCCATCTTTGACTGCCTCCTTGTGATATTTTTTTTCCTACACAAGGAAAGTGATCTGTCTCGTTGCTGATGCTTTGCTTCTCAGCTGTGTTGTGTCTTTCTGAGAAGGAAGCCCTTCGCATGAGGGTCTGGGTTGTTTCTTTTGTTTCTGGACTACAAAAGCTGCTCCCCGTGGAGGCCTCTAGGCAGCGTGACAATATAAATAGTGATACTTAATGGAACACTGCACGTACGGAAGAGGTGGGAGAATTGACGACATCGGGCTGACATTTGGGAATGTATATGGCCCGTTAACACAAGGCTGCTGAGACGTTTCTCCTGCAATTGCGGAAGCACTTACCCCTTCAGACTGGTGTTAACTCCCAGGAGTTACCCATTAACAGAAGCAAGGCACAGAGCTACAGATATTTAAATGTAGAAGAAATCTATGCATAAGCAAGTTTAATGAATTATAGCTGCAGACGGAAGTAAACGTGTTAGGCCAGGACCTTGCAAGGTCTGCCCAGTTGCTGTTGGCCAAAGTAAACACCAGCCAAGGCCTTAAGGACTCTAAATTGCATTTCCATACCGCAATGTCTATCAACATATGTCCTTGGCAGCACATGACGAAGCAGCTCATAACACAATACCCTTCCCATATCTTTCTTCCAAAACGTTCCCACCTGAAAGGAGGTATTT
Organism: Stercorarius parasiticus; assembly: GCA_013396915.1. Lineage (NCBI taxonomy): Eukaryota > Metazoa > Chordata > Aves > Charadriiformes > Stercorariidae > Stercorarius > Stercorarius parasiticus. Next base: position 237,198 of record VWZL01001927.1, on the reverse strand, counting down.
CTGGGTTTCCTCTGGCATACTGTGGTGACATGCATTGATGCACCACCAAGTGTGCTTGTGGCCCTCCTCAAAAGACATTGAGCCGAGCAGTGGAAGGTGTCCATTAAGAGCTGTGTCTGCTCTGCATGGCCTTTAGAGGAAGCTTCTTGAGGTCTTTGTGCCAGCAGAGAGCTCTGCTAGAGGAGAGGGGTGTGAGGAGACATGGGGGAATGTCAGGAGGGAGCAGGGAGCTCTTACACCTGCATCCAGGAGCTGCTTCTGGATTACCAGTCCAACTCCAATGCATTTAGTTTAAAGGTACACAGCACAGTTAGGCTGTCAGTGCACTGTCTTGCTGCAATGACATCCAAGATCAGCCCTGCTGCTATTAGGCAGCAGGTGGTCTCTTATTTCTGGTTCTCCCCATCTTTCTTGGTGCCCATGTGCCCACTGCCTGACCCTTGGGTGATATGCTTAGCTTGGTGTCCTGCATAGTTGTCCTTTGAGAGGTGTATAGAAGGTGTCAGGGTTTTTATGCTTTGGATGTGCTGGGGTGACCCTTTCATGCATCTTGTAACACCATGCTGTTCCCATCACTGACACCACAGCACCACTGTTGCTCTGTGCTGGTAGCCCCAAGGACTGTCGCGTCACATAAGGTTTTTTTGGGTTTATATTCCCAAGTTTCTTGTAACTCTGAGATCGTTTCCAGTCATACAGGCAGCCTGAGTCTCCATTTTCTGTGGAACAAAAGGCTGTCTGGTTTCCTGCGCGGGGGCTGCTCTGCGGCTGAACTTTGCCCCGTGACTGCAACGGTTTGGGTCCACGATCAACCTGACCCCCCGGCACTTTGTTTTCCAGCAGCCCCTGGGAAGGAGGGGGAGGAGGGAGACGTGATGGCATGCCAAAGCTTGCGCTCCTTGCGACCTGCTCCTGGGCGCCCTGACGTGTGTGAGATAAGCTACATACGGCTAAAAGAGGTTCGGTATGAACAGTTGACTGGTTGGTTACTATATTTTCACAAGCCTGCTCAAGAAAGGCTAGCATAATAACCTAGAACAAACAAATAGGGTTGTTGTGGGTTTTTTTTTCCCCCTAGCCAATTTAAATATGTTTGTTTTCCTTCCCAGAGGCACTTTTGTTGTGCTGCCAGCATGACTTTTTGTGCTTGGCAATGACTTTACTTTGCATATAGGGTGAATTTTAAAAACTTTCTCCTTGTCCCAGTTCACTTGAGGATGGTATAAAATATCTCCAGCATTTCCTTAAGCTTCCATCCCTCAAACAATTTACACATACCACTTTAAACATCTTTTTTTTTTTTTCTGTTATAGTTTAAGAAACATCATTCAAGTGGTGCAATCATATTTTGGCCAGGGTGCTTCTTTTTAGAGCATAATGGGCCTGGGAGGATGCTATCCTGTCCAGATGATGCTATTGCAGCCAATTGGCCCAAATAACTCCATTACAGACTCTCCTTTTATGACATCCATAGCCTCTTTTTCTTGCCAAAAGTTTTCCCTGGCCTCTTGCAAAACCAGCGTGAGCACTGCTTTGCTCCAGACTCCGCTCTTCGGCGCTTCTGTTCAAAAGGAGGTGGGTGAGCTGGGTCTGGCAACCTGCTGAATACCCTGCTCCCTCCCACCCCCAGAAAATGATGAAGGGCAGGAAAAGGAGGGGAAGGCCAGGCTACAGCAGGTGGGCCTTGAAGACTTACCAGATGGGGTAGTTCCCTCTAGGAAGGAAAGGCTCCAGGTGCAAATACTGGCATGAGAAAGGCAAGTCTGGTCCCCAGAAGAATAAAGGAAATGTATGGCTGCTTGCCTGCTATCTTCCGGACCCGGTTAGCAAGTAACCGCATTACAGTTTTGAGGATGGAGAGATTGTGACAACCAGCGACCCTCTGGAGCATTTCAGCAAGGGACAGTGGGTTGATCCTTGCACCTTTTCTATAATTGTAATGGTTCATTAACTTTCTGATCCAAAATCGGTGCTCATGATGAACTCTATATTTTAGTTTTCCAGGAAAGCTGCTGTCGCAGAAAAAATCCTTTCTGTGAAGTATGATTCCGATTATGAAGTGAGAAATCATTTGCATGGACTAGCGGTAGGTAGGAAAAGGTTTGTCGTCCTGCAAAAATTCTCTCATTTTATGGTGGAAGAGAAATGGAAACTTCAAGTTTTATTTTTTTTTAAATGAAAAACCAAGGAAGGAATTGGTGGGAAAAGAGTGATCCTTCAACAGTGAACTTATTGGTAGTTAACATACTTACCTGGAGGATTAAGGCATTTCAAAAGCTTATCCCAAGCACTTGTCCGAGAGCCTCCATGAGAGGGAAAACCTCCGCACTATCTATCAGATGGAGGGGAGGGGGAAGGTCTCAGCTGTGTTTTGACCAAGAAATTCCTTGCTAGACCTGAGAAATATTTCCCAAGGATGATTTAGTTGAACTTGGCTTCTTTCCACAAAAATATTACATTCTGACAAAGGACAGATTTGTCCAAAAATTTCCACTGGGCTCAAGTGGAGACGTTTCCTTGCTTCCCAGAGTATGAAAGAGGTGAAAACAACCTCATATATTTGGGTGGGGGTGGGGGAGGTCGGGGTGGTGGTGGAGGGGGGAGGGAAGTGTCTTCCAGTTCTGAATGAGTGTGGCTTGACATGTCCACTCCTTACTCATCATGAGTCCACTCAATACGCTTAATATTATTAAGCAAAATCAACTTCCTGTTAAAGATGCTGTTGTTTGAGATCAGGAAAAGTCCAGGACTTGGCTTGAAAAAGGTTATGAGTGAGTTTCTGCAGTGCTGGCTGTGGCCCACGATGTCTAAAAAGAGCTACTTTATTTAATCGTGTCTGCAAACAGTGCTTTTTTGTTTAAGGACCAAGTTGATGGGAGGGTTAAAATTTGGCTAGTGATGGAGGGGCTTTAGAAGTATATTGGAAATATATTTTTAATAAAAATTAAAAATTGAGAGTAAAATACCATGTTGCTTACAGTGGTGGTGCAACCTTCCCCCCCCTCCTCCCCCCCCCAATTTGGGGGCACTCGGTACTTGGTGTAATCTCCCTCCCAACCTGGGCTGCAGAACAACACAATGGACCAGAACGTAACATAATGGTCTAATGTGAAAGAAAGAAAAGGTAGAGAGCAACAGACCAAGAACACAATCGTGTGCCTGGTCCCCATGGCTCCTACCATTTGAAATAGTAACTATAATCGATCACTCCTGACACCATATGGATCGTGGCCACAGAGGGGGGGTACTAGGACCCCAAGTTCTAACAAGCTTTGGGGTTGTATAACTATCGTCCAAGCTGGGCCGGAGTGGAAAAGTACCTGATGAAAGTCGATTGTCTCGGATCTTATAAGTAGCGATTCTAGGAAGGACCCGTTGAGCTCTTCTGGATCACAGTGGTCTGCGGCCACCGACTCCCCTGAGCTGAGATACCTCTCTGGGTGACACCTTGAGGCCAGGGCAGGAGAAGACCCTTCTCAAGCCTCAACTACTGCCCATTGAGGAACACCGATGCATCGTGAGTATTTACCCTAAATCTGAGAAAGGTAAATTTTAACTATAGGTTAGTCACCCTCTCTCTCATCCACCTCTTCACCTCTATGTTGCGAGATACACATTAGCTGTATGGATGTGGATGCTCTTCTGGCCATCCGTTAACGTGTGGGACCTAAAAGTGGCACCTTTTGGCTCATTAGCATTACCTGCTACTAAGAAATTCCCAATCAGAGACCTCTGTATGTGTGTGTGTGTGTGCATCCTTATATGCCTTGCTTAGATATATAGATTTATATGTATAAAAGCATTAATTTGTGATTTTTTTCCCTGTACTCATAAGTATATGTATTGATTCAGGATACCTTCTAGTAAGTTAGTATGAAATTTGCCATCTTCAAATTTGTAATCAAGTCGCTGTTGAATTGTTTAGTCCGTTTGCGAGCCCTGAAACCGGTTAATGATTAAGTGCTGCCAAATCCAACCTCTCAATCTGCCTGACATCAGGAATAAATTTTGAATGGCTGTTAAATCATAACCGTGTCAAATATTTTCACCTGCGACACTTACCTCAATGTTAAACTCAACCAAGGGAACCTTAGCACTGCTCTTTCATGGATTTTTCCTATTGTGGCCCCCTCTTATCACTGATATATTTAATTTAGAATTGGTTTCACTTCACCTATTTTGACTTCTGATACCAGTGTGAAGTAGGGCTGAAGTTGTTTATTGCCTAATATGCATTTCTTTATCTTAATAGGTTTATATTTCTTTTAAGCATTAACTTTATTCGTTGCAACATTCCTATGTTATATTCTATTCCAAATTAAAATCATTCTTTTAATATCTTCTTGTGTAAATACTAAACAAGAAGGTTAAAAGAAATCTTATCATATGCTGCTCTGGAGTATTTTAATTTACAAAGCTTAAAACTTGGAAGATGCTTGTTATAACTTTTACAACTGGATTCGGAAACGTGTGCCAGTTTTTACCTCATAAAGCAATAAATGCAAAACAGTTAAACTGGTTTTGCAACTGATTTTTGTTTTGCCAGGGCAGTAAATAGCCCTAAATATAGCATGAAAATTAGACTGGTTTCTTCTGCCACTCGTCCTTGGTGCATTGCCGCATTCCCTGAATGTGAGCGCGTGCTCCTGCCTGTGGGATAACGTGTCTTGAGGATGCAGGCATGCACACACATGCGTGCATACGTGTGCACATGTTATTTTTGACATCTGCTGGGGAGCTCTGGGTGAATGGGCAGCTTTTACAGAGATAGTTTTTGTAGCTCTGGTTTAAAACTGGAAGTTTCTCATCTGTGGCTGATTTGTCTTCTCCCTTTCCATTAGGAATGGTCATCATACTCCTCCTTAAACGGGTCTGAAGAAAGGAACTACCTTTAGGGCAGGGTGGCAGTTTTATAGTAGAAATGAAGGTCCCCATGAACCTGGGAAAAACAGAGACACAGCCAAACCCTCCATGGACTGAAGATCTGGTGTCTGACCCCAGAGCTGCCCCTGCTTTGCACCGGAGGATGGACCAGAGAGCTCCAGAAGTCCCTTCCAGCCCAAGTTACCCTGTGAGTCTACCATTGCTGCTTGCGTTCGTTGCTTATCGTATTGCAAATCACACATAAAGCATTCGCCCGAACCGCAGTTAGCTGCGATACCTACATACCACAGAAATATACAGTGGTATATGAAATTTCAGCAGTTATTCTGGTAGTGAACATGAGCATGAGCATGAGAGTTTTGTTTCGGTCAGGCACATGCCTATCTTCTAAATAAAAAGAACATCTGATAGGCAAAGAAGGTTCTGCATTAGCACTTCAAGTGAAAGTTGAGTTGCTAGACAGATTTCCATTACTCAGGAAGGATGTCTTCCCACTTTGCAGTAAAGAGAAGAAAATCTTCAATTTTTTTAATTCACCGCTATTGTAGGAAACCCATCCTGGTCCCTCTGCCCGACTGCTACCGAGGTGTTCCGCACTGCGCTGTGAGGTTTGGGGATGGAGGGAGCAAGCCCAAAGGCCGAATCCCTGCAGAAGACTCCAGCTGATGGCCTTCCCCTTCTGATAATGAACGTGACTTGGCCATTGTCAGACCAATCCAGGCCACACCAGCTTTGTCTGGGGAAAAAAGCAGGCTGCAAATCCAAATTTTCACATTGGTTACATCAAGCAGTAAGCTTGTAACAGTGCGACAGCGCTGAATAAAAACTATGCGCAACCTTGGCTTCAGTCCTTGACTGGTTGTCAAATTTCTATAGATTGTCTCCTCCCAGTAGAGGAGGACAAAACCCCAGAGAAACAGTTACGGACTGCAGCTAAAAGCAGCAAACGGAAGCTTTTGTCTGGATTTAGATTGGTAAAAACCAGCCGAATAAAATAATCTAAAAAGCAAAATATCCAGAAAAAACAACGTTTATGCAACAGGTTTTTACAAGTAAATGCGCTTCTTATAATCTTGGAGCCTGTGCCCTAAGGGTTATGAGAAACAGGGAGTGCAGTTGGGAAACGAGGAGGGGATTTTGTTAAGGAACTGAAAGCGTGCAGTCATTAAATTCATTTTGATGAAACGTCAATAGTGGAGTAAGGAGAACTTGACCCGATTTGAGGAGAATCGAGCGTTGCTGTGAACTGGAAGGTGGGGCTGGCTTTGTGCAAGTCACACAGATCTAGACTAGCCTAAAATCAGATGATGGATTGCTCTGTCAAAGCTTTATTCGAGTGTGTGCATTTATGGCCACTTAATAATAAGCAATCTTATTCATAATCTCCTGTGTTGCCTACCCATTCATGTGCTGAATCATAAGTAATGTAACTTATTTTCTAAAGGAAGGACCTTCCTGTGAAAGCGGAGCTAGAGGCAAATAAATAAAAATCTTATGAGTCACCCAAGAAAATTTACATCTTTTTCTGACTTCCAGTTCCCCCAGTAAATTTTATAGCTATTGAGAATGAAGATTGATGGGAAGTAGTACATCCTTCTCCCAATCTAATTTTTTCTCAGACCAACTGTTATGAAAGTGATGAAGTAAATAGTTCCTCAGTCTATCTTCTGGTTCCTGCTGTGTAAGTGAAGAAGAGAAAAAAAATAAAAAAAAAAAAAAAGAATTATGTATTAGAGGCTGGTCTTGTAGTGTCTTGCTATGACCAAAAGCAGAAGTGACAGAAATCTCATGGGAACCTTTTCTAGCAAGCTTCTCTCTCCATTTTTGCAAAGTCAGGAGATGTAGATGACCCCTTCAGTTTTTCAGAACTTAGTTCTAAATCTAATATGCACTTACAGAAGAGGTTTTTTTTCAAATTGCTTTGTAGTACTAAGCGGCCCAAGGTGCTGCTTTACGTTGAATGACACCTGAAGATTTCTCAGTTCCCTAACAAGTTACATACCAAAACGGCTTCGTACTCATCTTTCCATTGCACGGAAGATGGAGAGACTGGAAAGTACCGCTGAAATAGCTGCCCCTTCTTCCTGGGAAAGGACATAAACTTTGCAAATGACATTTCAGCAGAACGTTATTCAAATCATGGACGACTTCACCAATGTCGAATTCGATGTAACAGCTGAAGTCATTGTAGACCTGACTATGGAGTGAGCAAATATTTAAGAAGATGGTGGTTAATGTTCACTTGTTTGCATAGAAGGTTTAAAGGGAGTTGTGAGAAATGTTTGCAACAAAGGGTGACCGAGGAAGCGACCTTAAAGAGGAAGTCAATTTCCTAAAAAACAAGGGACCTTGGGGATTTTAATTCTCTAGTCACAAAATCTTCATCTGAGAAACGGCTTTTTTTTTTTTTGCTGTTGCTTTCAAAAATTTGTCTGTGAAACACTACTGATCTTGGCTTACTGGTAAACCATTGCCTGCTCTTATTTTTTTCTACATCTTACTTAAAATGATACTTTTAACTGAAAAGCCTTGCAGATTTGTCACCCAGTTACGAAGCGATCCAGGGCAGGTGCCGGCACTCTGGGGGAACCCTGGCCTTCCGCACCAACAGGAGATCCCCAGAGATGCTTTCAGAAGTGCCAAAGGGTTGCAGAAACCAAACCCCTGGGGGTTTGCTGAAGCAGAGGTGCTTTTCCAAGTCTCATCTCTCGCTAAATGCTCCGATGTGTTTGTTTTGTCGTGACGGGAGACACCAACTCGGTCTTCATGGGGGGTGTTCATATGGTCCATAAATTTTCCTTCAGACTGAGCAAAAATGCATGGAAACTTCAGTGCAGTGCTTTATCCATCTCTGCCTGCTGAGTAGGTGAGGTTTTATAATCAAATGAAAAACGTATGTGATATAAAGCAAAGATCATTAAGAAAATCCAAGATTATTTACTGTACAGGAATGACAGCTTGCTTTTGGGGTGGTTTTATGTTATTTTGCTTGATCTGTAAAAAAGGACCTTCCATTTCATGGTCAGGTTGGGAAATATTTTGCTTACCATTAAGACTGGGTCCGTTATGAGAACAAACACTGAAACATTTCACTTAGCAAAGAGTGAAAAGAAGTTTTTATTGTTCCGGAGACAGAAATATGTCCTGAATCTGCCTGAAATTCTACCAATTTATTGGATACTGAGAAAATTCAGTCCATTTTTCTCTTTTTTTTTTTTTTCTGCTTTCAGTGAAATTCTGTGCTGTAAAAATCTTAGCCCTGATTTACTTGGAGTGGTCCCTGCTTCCCTGCCTGGTTGAAGGTACAGTATTTTTACTGGCTTTTCCAAGATGCGGTTGGATCACCTTGCGTTACATCCCAACCTTGTGTAAGAACTACTTCACCGCTGAGCAAGCTCAAGGCAGTTTTGTTTTAATTACTACCTATGACGGCTGCTTAGCAATTCTGCCATTATTTGTTAGGCAGGATTAATTAATATTGTCTAGGCAACAGGCTGGAAAGCCACAACTGAAAGGGTATCAAGTTGTGTCAGTTCTCAGGGTAAGGTTTTGAAGGTGCTGGAGAACGTATCTGGAGTCAGCGTCGTGGTTTTTAGCCCTGTTTTGTCACTGTCACAGTTCACAGAAGATTTTTTGAGGCTTAAAATCGTGCTGATTGATGCTTTTGCAGTCTCACAGAGCTGGGTTTTTACGCCAAAGCTGTGTTGCTTCTCAGGGTTTTGGTCTTACCTCCTGTCTCTGAAGATTTGCCAGCATAAATTCAGAAATATCCCTATGTATACCCTTATATATCCTACCAGCCACACTTTATGGCGTTACGCTAATGCCAGTACGACTTGCACAACTTTTTCTTGATGAATGCTTATGAAAATATTTTCTTTGGGTAGTTCTTCATGGTATAGGGGAAAGCAAGAGGAGAGGACATGCCGCTGGAGGAAGGTGTCTTCTCCAGCTGCCACCCGGCTGCTCCCCGGGGCAGAGCACAATGGGCACTGCTGTCACTCTTCTGCCCATTTTGGGGAGGTTACATGTTTAAAAATGTTTCATGTTCTCACCTAGAAAAGCCTACCACAAATGCAGGCCTTTTGCGGAAAATGAATGGGTGTTAAAATTCCCTGTCAGCAGGGCAGGTTGGAACAAGGATGCTCGCACACACCTATATCCACTACTGTCTAAGCCTGAAGTAATGAGCTACACCTGGTTACCATGAAAAAAAATACAGTGCAGGGCACGAATGCATTTCCCGCAGGATCCTCCTTTAGTTTTTGCAAGTATTTTTGCTTTCATCCTGAGACAGAAGTGTGAACTTTGCTACTGTATTAAGTAAAGATCTGAGAGGCTTGGGAGCAAAATGCTCCTAGTTATGTGACACTTTGTGCTTGCCCAGTGCCCTTCTGGTAACAGCTACTAATTAACAAAACAAAACAAAAAAAAGAATATTAGGATTACAGTTGGTTAGAAGATGCGATGTATTTTCAACTTTCTGTGGATGTGCCCTGCAAGGGGCTGGATGCAGTGGGTTGGTCTGAAAGTAGACGCTTCGGACATTATTTGCCGCCTTCCCCCAGATTTGGCCTTTCCATGTGTTGCTTTCTATCTGATGGCTAATGCCCGTTGGATAAAATGGCTCGGCTTGCCCAGAACTGAGGGCAAGCAACCAGCGCGAGTCAAACCTTGAGTGCTTTGTACCCTGCCCGCTCCCAATGGTAAACTAGTGAGATCTCACGAGCTTTAATACCCTCTCTCTACTGGTGGTGCTCAGCTCCCAGTTTCCCAGGCCACCTCTGACTGGTTTCTCAAGCTTTAGCGTGGCTGTGAATGGATGCTGAGATTTTTCAGTGTGGTCTCAGGATTTTCAGCCAAGGAAATCCCAGAAAGGAAAAATTTGTGAATTTCTTATGCTACCTTTTTCCATCTCACGTTCTTGACGTCTTCTTTCTCGTTCGTCTTGCTCCTGACAGCAGAGGAGGAATGTAGTGGTTAGGGTGTTTTTTTTATGGTTGTGATCAGTCTCTTGCCAATATTAATGAAAATGTCTGGCCTCAGTAAGTAAGCACAGAAGCCACAGGAGGTTTTACACTAATTTTAAAAAATAAGTATCAGAGGGGGAAAAAAGGACAATTTGACATCAGTCATGTTGCCTCTCACTATAGTGTTATTTCTAAACTGAAACTCCAGACTGAAGGAAGAGGAGTGCTCAGCTCTTTCCAATGAAAGCTTTTGCAATATGATGTTTCTTCGTGCTGCTGCTGCATTTCTGCCTTGTGTGGCTCTTTTCATGCCTTTTGGCAAAAAGGTTAGAATATCTCCATTCACCTCCTTTTCCGTATTTAGACTATATAGCTACAGTGTGCTTCTTTCTGTCCTATATTTTTTTTTTCTTACAACTTGCGGTCTTTTTCCTTTCTGGTCTTCCAAAGGAAACAGCATGTCTTTGCTGTAAGCTTTTCCAGAGCTGGTCACCTATTTAGCAGCTGTGAACAGGCGAGGAAGGAGCGATGTGGCTGGTCCCCTCTCTCCTCCCTACCCTTCCTGCAGCTTGGCCACACTCCCTCTGGGCTTTTTCTGGATCGATTCCAAAAGCCCAAGGGCTATTTTCTGGCGAAGCAGTGGCCGGTTGTGATAGCAATGCCTGGTGAAACCTGGGCAGGGCAGCTGCCTCGGGAGCGCTGGTGCTCCAGCGTAGAGGTCAGCGCCCCTCCAGCCAGTGTATCAGAAGCAACGAACCTGGTGAGATGCCTGCAGGGCTCTGACTCAGCGCCTGTAAAGACCTCTTACACAGTGGGCAAGGGAGCAAATGACGTATGGCAAAAGCCCTCAGTAAAGGTGGTGGCGTACGGTGACCTGCTCCCCGAGCACGGAGCTTCTCTGCTCCTTGATGGGCTTCCCTCCAAGGGTATATGACTTAAACACCGAGCCCCCTCCTTTACCGCATCACCGTGGGTGAGACAGTTACCTCAACTCAGACTGGAGAGCAGGTATTTGGCAGGGCAGGTTTCCTCTGAGAAACATTCTTGCCTTTTGTATCATCAGGACATGCCCCTGCTCAGAGGGAAGGAGGAGCTCCTCCACCATCAAGCTATCTCATCCATTGTGCACCGAATCCATCGGGCTGGCCCTTCCCTAATTAGGGCAGCAGTCACCTGAAACACCTTCTTCATGGATGACCTTGCTTTTGCCTCCTCCATGCCATGCCTCCTCATGTCATCGTGGTGGCAGCAGCCAAGGCCCTCCTCCTCCCACTGAAGACCAGCCTTGTCTTTGCTCATTCCCTTGCTCGGCTTCTGCTCAAAACAGAAACGTGTCAGAAATGAATTAACTTGTAGAGCAAATTAGTTGACTGGTTATTAAAGAAAAAAACACCCCACATCATTGCTCATACATGGTCTGCACATGCCTCTGCTCACCCACTGCCTCTGCATGCCACCAGGAGAGAGACTAGAGTGATGCTTCTGGGAGGGTCCTCAAGATATTGAGTTTCTGGGGCTGAAGATGGCCACTGAAGTGATGAAAACTGAGTTTTAAGTTGAGGAGAGCTGCTGGAGGTGTTTAGGTGCCTGGGTACAATAGGAATATAAGGGAACTGCACACCGGTGGAGATGGATGGAGCTACAGAGCAGAGGCAGCAGGACTGTCATGTTCCCAGGGCTGGAGCATCATCGTGACTATAGAGCTGTGGGTCACCGGGATGAGCCTTGGACTTGGATTTTGGGTGGTTAGAAGGAAGGTGACTCTGGGTGAAGGACTGCGGCCATGGGGTTGGTCACTAGGAAGAGGCTGTGAGAGGACAGGGTACCAATGTTGGGCTAGGGGAGTATTGGAGACAGCCGGCAGCGGGATGGAGTGGGAGGCTGAAGACAGAAGGGTGCTGGAGGTGATGTTAGTGGCTGCGTGGATGCAGTATGAGGTGCATCATCCTCTCAGTTGTCTCCTTCATAGCTTCCCCTCATCTTTTATCAGAGACGAAAACTTAGGGAGGAGACTGGGTGCTCTTTGTGGGAGAGGAACACATTGCACCGACTCACGCCATTCCTGCCTCTGCTTTTACGAAGCACACCAGTACTCCTGTCCTACCCACTGCCCAGCCTTCACCGCTCTCTGCAAAGTTGGTCAATAATTGCGATAAAGATAAAAAAGCAGGACCCTTGTGCAGAGGGAAGGTGGTCAATGAAGCAGTGGCTGTCACAGCTTCAGAGCTTGCCCTTTGGCAACAGGAACAAGCTACCACTGGTTGAATATGTGCTCAAGAGCAAAGACCTTGCCCAGTAGTTGTATCCCAGAGCAGTTTCCCTTTCTGGAGGGTGCCAAGCTTGAAGATAGACACCCATGGACTGTTCTTCCTTGGGGAAGCCTTAGCACTGGATAGTGGTGAAGGGAGGGTGGTTACACAAAGGTGGTGGTGTGCAACTCCAATGTTGTACTTTCCCCTCCAGAGCACCTCTGGGTACCCAAGAGAGCGCACTGGTGGCATCTCTATTTCTCTAGGGATGGCAGAAGGAAATCCCTTCCCAGTGGTGACCAAAGGGAAAAAAACCCAAACCACCATATTTGGACAATTTAGGCTACAGGCATCTTGGGTTTGAGATATGAGAGACTTTAATGCTGTCAGTAATTCCCTGGAATTTAATCTTGAGTGGCAAGGAAGATGAAAGAATTGTTTCATGCTAAGTATGTCTGGAGGAAAGCACAAGGAAAGGAGCCCATACAGATAATGTTTTCAGTTTATTTATATAAACAATTGCATTTTAAAAACATTCTTGTCCTACAAAAATAAAGTGAAAAAACAAATTCACAGAAATTTAAATAAATAATCTCAAACGTACACATTTATCAGAAGCAACTTGAACCCAGCCAAACCCAGCAGGCTGGGTCACAGGTAAGTGACTGTTGAAATGTGGCTGCAGAGTACAAAAACACAGAGTGAACATGATTCTTTCCTGAAGCAGCATATAACTTAAGTGACATAGTCTGAGGAATTCCTCTTCACCTACCCCAAAATATCTAGATCTGTCCAGGCTTGTCTCCCTTTGATTCTAAAGCTAAACACTTTTGTTAATGGCAGAAGGGCGCTCTGAAGAAGTGTGTTCTAAAGATGGATCTGAATGACAATTACATGTTTAACAAGTGTCCAAGTAGTTTTCACTTATTAGCATATACGGTACTGACCACCTTTTTAATACAAGGTTATTGAAGTTTTTCCCTTCTTCATGCTTCAAATAGAAAAAAAAGGAAAACAAATGCCCTTCTTTCTCCCAGAGCATTCATACCAAAGACCACCTAAAAATCAGGCACTGGTATTGATGGCAATTCAACTACTCATGCTAACAACTATAAACTTACACAGCAGAAGGTAATCAGTGTCTCTAAACAAATCAACAGAAACAGAAGTCACAGTCAAACTATGCTACTGCCATAGCGGTTACAATGCATGAGCCTCTACACATGTCTGAGAGATTCAGATGAAATATAAAACTCGAGTCCTTTTCCACAAGTAGTCAAGGAATTTTGGGCAGGGGCACAGAATACGAGGTTGCTGCTCTATTCCAGTCTGAAGTGACTTTTTTCTTTTTCCCTACAGTTCCCCAGCTGTTTTTATGGGAAGATCATCTTCTATATTTCCTCTCTAGAAATTAAAAAAAAGATACCCTTATATGCAAGGTTTCAAGTGCTGCTACAAGATCCTGTGTAACTTCTTAGGTGCCCAGACGAGAACAGGTATTCTGGTGCTGGATCAGGACAGGTATGTCCAGGAGATTTTGTGCTAGCTAGCCAGTTTTAATTAAGCTTAAGTCACTTACTTAAAACACCTCTGTTTATAAGTTATAAACAAAACATTATCCCTCCTTCCCCCAATAAATAGAACTGTAAGTACCAAGTATAGCTTGTGTACTTAGACAGAAGTTACCTTCAAGTCTCAGAGCCTTGAAGTTTTGCTAGATCTATTCTGTGTTCATTTCTCTACTGTGTCTGTTTACACAGCTTCTCAATTTTCACTATTTCCCCCAATAATCTCTGTGTCTTGGGTACACAAAGCTATACTATAGTCACATCCTTAAGTAAAGCTATACTGTCCGTTTGTCCTTAAAGTGACAGAGATTAAAGTTATACTATCAAGTAGACCAGAAGACTACAGCTATGAAAAGAATACCAGTACTTTGGACTAAGTTTAAGACCTCCCCAAACTTGCACGATAAAACATCTGTATCAAAACACAAGCAGCCTTGTACTGCAGCCTGAGAGTCAGTTATTTCTATGCTCAGTACCTTATTATCATCCTTTTATACAAACAATATTTATGTGACATATGCTTCAAAACCAAGTAAGATGCAACAGGAGTTCTATTTTCTTTTAAATAATTAAATTAGTAAGTATAATGCCACATGAAAGTAGATTTACACATAAAAAACAAACATAAGTTACTATACAAAGTGCCTTACTTGCAATGAGGGAGAGGTAGTATCAACAATAAATGCAACGCATTTTCTGACTTTACAGAAATAAGTGAGTCTCAAGTGTAATCTTTTTTTGATAATCTTGGAGTACTCATACTGAAGTTATAATCTTTTTGGGCAGTTTTCGTTAAGTCAATTTTTTTTTTTGTACTTTTAGTTCAATTGCCCATTTTCAAATTTAAGACTTCGCTGAGGCAATAACTTGCTTTTGTAGTGTTACGTGACCTACCAAGTGAAAACACAGAAAAAAAACCCAAAACACCACCAACACCTTTTGTCAAGTATTAAAGCAACATTAAAAAGTTGGAACCTTTATCCACTTTGGAATACATAGTTCTGTTACAGAAGAATTTTAACAAGGGATTCACCACTGCAGAGCTCAAGCACAGAAAATCCCTTTTGTAAATGGAAGCCTTACCCGACTAAGGAATCTAGGGCAAGCCCCACAACAAAGATGCTCAAGTTTGTTTGGTTTTTTTTTTTTTTGTTTTCAAACACTTTAAGCCATAAATAGAATAAATTATATAGTTAAATAAATAAATAGATGGATTTTTTTTTTTTTTTTTACAACTCAGCAGATCGCTCTTTCAGTAGTAGTGTGGGGTTGATATCTTCCATTGCTGTTTTTGAGGTACTAACATTAATAGTTGCCTCTGTGGGTTCAGGATTTAAGATGTGGAAAGCAGTGAAAGGACAGCCCTTCACATTGTTGCAGATGAGCTTCTGTAAGGAGGCAGTATTGATTATTTCAAAGCCCACTTTTCCACCGAAGGTGCTAGGCTTCCAGTACTCAGGGGAGCAGATCGCGTTTCCCATCAGTCCTTTCAGTGAGAACGGTGCTCCCATCTCCACCATTGTTTCACCAAAGATGGCACCTGGTCGTGGCTTTTCTACGAGAAGGCCTGGGTACAGCTCCATAGCATCAATGTCTCCATACAGCTCTTCCAGTTCAGCTGCCATTTCTTTTTCTCCTGTAATTATTGATGAGTAAAAACCGTAAGTGGAAAAATCCTGTTTTCATTGCAAGACTATCCTGTTCAAGCATTGCAGGAGACTGTCAGTTATTTTAAGAAAAGTGTCTTTTTTTATTAGAAAGGATGAAAATTGTTACCTGTAAGTTCTTCAAATGATTTGAACGGTTTCAACATGAAGCGTTTCCTGTACTCATTCAAGGACTGGTATCTCATTTGTCTGCTTTGGTCAATCGAAGCCTTTGCTACTTTCTGTACTGCAGCAGGAACGTTTTTGCCACCAGCAACCTATTTAACAGAAGATGAAAAGTAGTAAGATCTCCTGGTAAGAGGCACAAGGAGTTGTGCCTTTCTAATATATGATTAGTTTTGGATAGCTTTATTCTACCTTGTCCCACTCCCCGTTTATGTCTCTGCTGGTTCACTAGCAACTTCAAGAAGTACCTACCCTGCCAGCACTTTGCTTGGAGAAAGACTTCACCATATGGGAAAGGCCATGTTCCAGCATTATGGAGTTGTTGTAGAGGAACTGCTGGAAAGTGTACTCCTGGTCGTGTATCTGGAAAGTGTCAGGCAGAAGAGGATGCCAGTGGTAGAGAGTATTGAACTCAGCTGCAATTCGGTTCTGGTATTGAAATCGCTGGTTGAAGAGCAGCTCAGGATCAAACTTGAGTTTGAAGTGGTAGCCACTCAAGTGCTGTACATAGTCCTCAATAACAATCTTGATTGTCTCTCCTGTTGGTCAACGAAACAAGAGAGGATACTGGTACTCTTTCCCTGAGAAACTTTAGATGGTTACCCTGCTCTGAGAGAAAATACCATTTCTGAACTGTTCTAAATAAATACTACAGTGATCAGGATAACAAGCACTTCAACATTCTGTAATCTCTTCTAGAAAATAATTCATATATTTTATGCAACTAAGGGGTAGAACACTACATAAGATCACAGGAGTTTTTGACTGTGGTAGAGAAGTGTTTTCTGTAGCCTGCTTCCCCCCTCAAGATACGCTTCCTTGTATGTTCCACAGAACAGCACGCATCAGTATCTACGTTGTGTTCATTTATACAACATTCTCTAGGACAGAGGCAGGGGATAACGAGGAAAGTTGGTATCTGAAGGCAACTCTCAGTTTCTGAGCTGCTTAATACAGTTGTCTTGGTTTCTTGTTTCAGTCAGTTTGGGCAAGGTCTTTTTAAGCATCACCATTTACATAAGACGAAATACCACTGAACAATTAGACAGGAGAAGTATTAAGAATTACGCTTTACATGGCTTCCTGAACTTTAGACTTAATCACAGCCTTTCTCTTAAAGCATACCTGAACTGACCCAACCCTAGGGGAAAACAACCCCACAAGATCTGAGAGTCTGAGGTCATCCAGCCTCACATGCTTTCTCTCTGAGAAATGAACCTTCACTTCCTACCTTTTCACTGCTTCAGTTCTGTTTCCCTTAGATAAGGGAATTAAGTATCACTTAGCTCGGTTTTCTTTAGTTCTGTCTTTAATACAGCTGGGAGGAAGCTGTATCTCAATACAACCTCAGTGGCAGGCCACAAAGGCTCAGATGTACGCGCTCACACACCAATTTAAGTAATAGCTTTCCCTCTTACTACACCTACTGCAACTGCAGCAGATAATGGGTAGAAGCGTCACACTCGAGAGGAGGTTAGAGCTGCATGTAGTAGAAGTGACTCACCTATCAATATGAGTCTAGTAGTTTGGAACAACTGCTCATCATCCCACTCTGGATGCTCCTGTTTCAGGACGTCACAGACCCGGTTGTGTTCCCTCAGCCATATTGTAGCGTACATCATCAAGCCTGGGACCAAACCGAACACCTCTTGCCCGACAGAGAACTGCAAGTGTTCAGGTACGTGAGGAGGGTAGATCATCTCTGCCTGAGTGTCCTTCACTGTTGGTGGATACATTTCTCCGTCAATCATCTGCCGGGGTGGGGAGAAAGAAATAAAGAAGAAAAGTCATAAGCTATGATGCTTATGAGTTAAGCTGCATTGACTCTGTTAGTAGTGACTTTAGGCTTACACTTTAGATCAACTACACTATGCACAGAGCACTAGTTTTAGGAAGTATATGTCATCCAATAAGAAGGCAGGAATTTTGAGATAAGACATGCCTGGTATTTCAGCTTTCCGTCTTTCAGAAGTCTCAGTTTAAGTTGTCTCTCCAGAGTCTCTCCATAAATATGGTTCAAGTCAACCTATAAAATAAAAGCATTTGGAACATGAAGCCAAGCTGCTGTTTTTTGCTTTTTTAGGATATGTCCCACTGCTATGAATACCAATAGGAGTTCATCCCTTAGATGTTTACCTTTTAAGTATCCTTAAGTATCACGCACTGATATTTAAAGATGAAGCCAAATTATTTCCTGGCACCTGGAGCCATCTCTACACAACAGCGAGTTGTTAAATTGACCAGCAATTTACAACGACCCTGTTTAAAGCATCAGCAGCTTTCTATTATGCAGATGGCTCTTTGTAGATACAAATACATTTTATAGCTTTGTTTTAGACATACAATTACACTTCTACTGAAGGACTCCTTGTCCAAAGGCTGCTCGTTTTGTAGATAAAGATCCTAAATCCAAGCCTGCTTTTGAACTTCTTTTTAAACCTAAGTCTCTTCAATTACCAGCACATAAAATACTTTACAGGGCTGAATACAGCTCTTTGCAACTGACAGAAAGAGTCCATAGAAGTTCTGGATACTCGCTAAACTAACATGCTTTAGGTGAAAGCAGGTTCTTGGGAATAATAATAAAAAAAATTAGAGATCACTGTGCAGATATTTTAAACAGAACCGCATGCTTTGCACGAGAGTTTCTGACCCAGGAAGAGATGCTATCGAGTGCTGGAATTTTGCCCCAAGAGAAGTTACAGAAGGAGTAAGCCCATCAGTTTGTGGCAAACAGTGCTGCACAGTAGTGCATCACTGTTTGTGTACCCTGACAACCTGTAAGATACCATTCTAGCTGCTAAGTAGCTCCTCAGAACTAAGCACTGTGTTCAAGTTACAGAGCTATCATCGTACCCCATGGCCAAGAGCTTTGATGAAGCCAGGTCCTTTCTTGTGGTCCGTCTTAAAGAACTGATGAGTGAAGTGTTGGGCAAAGAACGTGAACATCACATTTGTGCCTTGTGGGTCAGGAATAAATTTTTTCCTTAGCAAAAACTTCTCCACAATCAGCTTTGAATCTGGAAGCTCTTTCTTACCTGTGAGAGAAAGAAACAGTGAGATATTCAAGACAACTACGTTTATGCAATGCTTAATTTTGTTCCTAACAACAAAAAGGCTTAAGACTTTCAATGTATTATTGAAGTATAGCAGCATACAAATAAGGGGAATTATCTGCTTTTCTATGCTTGCTTTCATGATTTTACTAGAAACTTCTAAATTCCCTGTTTTTAGCATGTAACTCAATGAGAGCCAGAATAGTTATCTTTTAGGTCTTTACACAGTGTATCCAAGACATGGCTATTCTTAAAGCCAACTACACTGAAAAGAGGTTATAGACAAGCAGGTTTCGTGGTATTTTCTAAGAGGATAAGTAGAAATTCCTAGAATCATGCACTACGCATTTGATTTAATCCTACCTTTAACACCCATTGGTGTTGGGCAGTCAAGTCCTACTGGTGGAAGGGTTCTTGTGTAATAGGAAAGATTGGAATAAGCTTCCCAGCTTTTGTAATGATAATCACTATTGTAAGTTGGTGGGCTGTCAATCAAGTGTGATCTTGCTGAAAAAGAATAGAATACTTATTTTTTTTTAACTGTACATTTTAGTCTCAAAAAGTAAATCACAAGGCCAGATCTCTTACATATATTTTGCCAGCAGTCGCATTCACAAATTCCACTCATATCAGCTACTGATGTTAAATGGGATTGTAGTTACTGAATAACAGGATTATCAACTGGATCCAACTATTAACATGAGTAATTTGGTGCGAAGTTTATGGTAGCAAAATCTTGGATTCTATTAGAAATCAGAGCAAAATGCATTTCCATTTCAAAGCATGTTTCATAGAAGTCTGCACCATGCAGAAATCTTAAGTTTTGGTTAGAGTGTTTTTACCTTAGTGCATTTTAGCTTGCTAACTTTATATATGCACCCATCAAGTGCAATATTCTGGTGTCCTACAAGTAACTTCTGCCAATTAAGAGGACTAGATGAGAGAACTCATACTTACACGTTAATACATATCTCATAATAGCATCTCGTAAGAAGGGAATGTTGTTGACAATATTCCAGGCTCCTTTGAAGTGGGTGAGGATGTAGTGGACAGTATTTGGCGAAGGTTTCAATGTTAGCTTCAGCCACGTGAAGAATTCCGCTGTGAGCATCAATGGAAAAATTGTTGTAAATTAGCTACTGAGAATAGTTTACAATCCCGGAACTGAATCCTCAAATTTCATTTCCATGAAAAAAAAAACAACCCAGCGATTTAAGATACTTACGCGTCGTACAGTTTTCCCCATAATATCCTGTCCTTGTGCAGTCACATTCGTACTGATTAAATCCCGTTGTCATGCATACTCCTCTGTTCTGACAAGGGTTCGAGCAGCAAGGGTTGGCTAGAATGAACCCAAACACTCCGATTAGCATCTTACACAGCTACAGTGGCATTCTCATCTCACTACGCTGACTTTTCGACAATCCCCTAAAGTTTAATGCTTATCAGGAAGACAGAGACTGAGTTATCTAGTCACACGACACTTTGGGCTACTACAGGCAGGAATTATTAAGAAAAGCCGGGTACTTGGCTGTCTCCTGGCAGCCATGACCCTCCTCAGAAGGGCTGGATGACCTCACGCAGGCCCAGGGAGGCCTGACACCCTTTCTACCATACATCAGCTGTTCGAGAAATCACAAGAGAATACAGAACACGAAAAAAATAGTAATAATAACGAATTAATCCATTCCGCATCGGAAAAGAAGAGAAAAGAAACTCCGACGCGTGGTGTGACTGGCGTCCACCGGCGGCGGGACGCGCTCCTGCCGCCGTGAGGGGCCGGAGGGGACTCACCTGCGTGGCCGGTAGCCAGCAGAGCGACCAGCAGGGCGCAGGGCAGGATCATGGCCCGGCGGGGCTGTGCGGGGCTCTCGCTGCGGCTCAGGCTCGGAGGGTGCTCGGCGCCGAGAACCCAATGCCGCTCCCAGGTAGGTGCCCGCCTATTTATTCCTGGCGCCGTCAGTGACTCACCCCCCCTCTCCGCCCGCCGCCGGAAACTATCACGAAATGGGGGATTTCGCTTCGCTTTCGCGCCGGCCCGCCCCGCCGCCGCCGCTCCCACCTGCCGGGGGCTGTGGCCCTCCGCCCGCCCCCGGCTGCCGTCACGCTGCGGCGGGGGGCGCTGAGGTGGCGGCGGGCAAGCGCCGGCTCTACCGGCTGGGACCCCCGGGGGGCGGGCGCTGAGGGGAGCACCCGCCCGCGGTGGTGGGGCTGTGGGGACCCCGGTCCCGTTGGACACCTCCCCCCCGGCGGCCTCGGGGAAGTGGAGGCGGAGGAGGGCCCCGCAGCGCCCGGGCTCGTCCCGTCCCTCTCGGCGTCTCCTCAGGGCCGGGAGCCTCCCCGGGGCCTCTCGGCGTTTGGCGGCGGCCCGTTGTGCCGAGGGAGGCCGGTGCGTGGGGGTTAAAGAGGGGCCAAAATTACACCCCACCCCGAGCTTTCTGACCCCCCCAAACCGCCCCTTTTCCAATTGATTTTTTCAAAATGCAGTTCGTTCCTGCACCTGCGTGCCCTGGGGCTCTGCCGCGGCGGAAAACGCGCTTTTCTGACTGAAAAAATGCCATGAAAACTCGGCAGGAGTTTTCCTCTTTGCCCGGCCGAAGAAATGAAATGAAACGGGTGCGAAGCGCGATACCATTCATACCCTACTGGCGCTGGGTTCCCCCCTTTGTCCCACGCAGCACTGGGCGATGCTGGGAACGTGGGTTTGAGGTTGTTAATATGGTCATTTTAATATGTTCATTAAAAAAGTAGTGGAGAACTTTTTTCCTCTGCATGTGCGAAAGGGTGCTCGCTGCACAGCATGTGTGTCGCAAGATAATGTGCACAGAGGGGAGAAATGAATACTGAGCATATTTAGTTGTATTTCTGTACACTGGTGTTTCTGATGAGACTAAATCCTGTTATTAGGCATCATATTTTGACATGACCGGTGACTTTTCCCCAGCACTTTTGCTTTAAAAGGCCCCCCACGGCTCTACATAGTGCCTTTGTAAACAAATCTTTTGCTCCTTTCCTTGCAGAGCAGATTTTGCAATTTGGGGGATGCTTTACCTTTTCGTCATAGATTTATTTTTTTATTTTTAAATCAGTACGGTCTACTGCTATTTTTAATCTTCGTTGCGTGTGGAAAATGTATTATGAAACAAGTAGGATGTAAAACAGTTGTGCAATTCTCTTGCAGCGTGGTGCTGGGGGCTTGCTACAGTCGGCCCCTCGCTCGCCCTTGATGTCAGCATTAAACACAAAACGGGGGGAGGGAATCCCCTGCCCTTTCAATAAAAATATCTTTTGAGGTTCAATGCTGGTCTCCCGTAAATTGCGAATCATGTAAATTGCGAATCGGTGACTCTCCAGAAAGTGGATTTGGTCCAGTTTAAACAAAATCTTATTTTTGGCCCAGAAGAATTGTATTGTGGTTGGTGAATAATTTGTATACATCAGCAGTAGGTCATCCTACTGATGTTTTAGGGAATGTTTTACAGAATGGTGCACGAAAGTCTGTAATCGCCTGGTTCTTCCGGCATAGGAAAAGGCATATATTATATAGTTATTTATTTACACAGATACGCGTAAAGAAATGACTGGGTTGAAGCAGAGGATGGCTGTCGGAGTCCTGATGCTGTGTGAGCCATGGGTCGCGGCAGGTTGTGGCTGCCTGCAAGGCTTGTAGTTGTTGCTCAGCCTTACCAGGTGTGAAAGGGGGATGTTTTGTTCCTGCATTACGAGGTGCCAAGTGGACTAATTATGAAGCACTGGTAACGTCCAGCGGAACAGGGTATAGAAAGGGATGCATGGTATGCACAATGCTGTAGATCAAGGGTCTGTCTTCATAGGTTTTATATGTCCATTTTACACTGATGTTATTCTGTCTTACAAAGCTTTCATTGATGCTGTTAGATAGTAAGACTTTACTGAAAACACTAGGCAAGCGAGATGTTACATTTTAATAAGGTACACAGGAAAATGTAAATCCAGAAAATGTTTCTAGGGTGTAGAACCAGCAACGTTAAGGGGAAGGCTGAACTAATTGTGTGCAGCTAGAGAATCACCCCTAGAATGAGAATAGGAAGCTAACTATGCTGTGGTTTGGAGGACCCTGGGGATATAGGTAGCTGATATTGCTTCAAGTTTTTGATTCTTATAAATAACCAACGTGCAAACTGAGCAACAGGGCAGAACTTCAGCCTTGGCAGAGGACGCTTCTCCTTGGGAACTTACTCCCATGTTTGCACTGACTCCTGAAAATGCAAGGCAAATGCTATTGTTCTAATAATAATGACTTTTCTGAGATGGCATTTCTGTGGAAGGGAGATTGGGGCTTTTGCAGCTGAAAAAACAGTCAGCACACTTCACCTTCCACCCTACCCTTCTTATGGTGTGACAGGAGCTCTCTGTGAGTCTGTTTTCAGCTGGAGAAGGTCACTTGTGTGCTTGATAACTGTGCTATAACTGAAAGGATTCTTCAGCTTTCCGAGATGATGGAAAATCAGGGAGATATGATAGTGCTGTTTTTTCTGAAGGATGCCCTTCCCCACTTGTTGGTTTGGGATTGTCTATAATAAAGAACTGGTTGTATGTTGGAACGGGAATTTTCTTAAATAGTTTGCTGTGGCAGGATTCGCCACCAGGTGGAGATTTTATGCACCAACTAACAAGTGCTCTCTTTTTTCTTTTTTTTTTTTAGCATATAAACAGTCTTTGTAAAAAAAAAAAATAGTAGTCTTTTTACTTCTGCGATAGTTATTTGAAGTACCCTTTGGTCCAGATGAAAGCAGCCTGTGGAACAGAGCAGCTTCCTCAACCTCGACATTTTTACATTGGCTGAAATTTCTGGAGGAGTTGATTCCCTGAAAGCTGTTTGTTCCTCTTTCTGTTCACCTGTTCCGTATGCGGGTTTAATGGCATATGAAAGGCTACATATAGAATATATTTATGGACTTCACACCTCTCTGCTGAGGTCAGATTAGTGTTTCCCTAAGGCAAGGTTTCAGCATGGTATTGGCAGAAGATACAGCAATCCGTAACGGTTGATGTGCTTCAGTAATGCCTTGAAAAGAAGGGGACTAAAGAGACTAAAGGAAAGTGTTGGAGACTAAAGGAAAGACTAAGGAAAATGTTGTCCCCCAGCACTGGTGCTACTCCCATTTTTGCCCTGACTCCTGAAAATCCAAGGCAAATTGCTGTTGTTCTAATAATAATGATTTTTCTGAGGTGGCATTTCTATGGAAGGGAGATCGAGGCTTTGCAAAGCCCATTGCGTGTCTTCCTTGCCGGGCGTGTGCAGCCTTTAAGAACAGTTTTCAAAGCAACAAAATCTTTCCAGCAAATGCATTTCGCCCCCTGATTATTTTCATTCATTTTGTCTGTAGCTGTGGTTCAACGGGAAAAATTAGTAAATTCTTAAATTCTCATAGGGAATATTTGCAGCCCTGAAGTGAAATTTGGCTCTGCCATTCTGGGACATTTCTTAACAACTGCACATGGAAATTAAGTCATAATTCTATACAGAGTGGAATATAAGCTAATACAGATTTTTTTGTCCTGATAGTAGGTAGAACCCTACATGACCTGCTTTTGACAACTTTTAAGGAAGCAGAGAGGATCTGAACGCAGAAGGATTCACTGAGTATTACTGCCTCTTTTGCTGGGTGTTTGTTTCTTATTGTATGACATGGTAAATGATGATAGCTCATTTTTGCTCTTCTTACTGTTTAGATGATACCCTATTTGAGAATAAGCTCTGTTAATTTAATAATTTACAAACAGTGAGGAGATGATGCGCAGTATTAAATAAAGGCACGTTTCTATTCATAGTTACAAAGATCCACATCAGAGCCTTGCCAGGTTTATGTTAGCCACAAGCTCAGAGGTGTAACATGCCGTGCATGTATCTACCACAGCTGCTCCAGAGGGAACGCGGTGTTTGTGATACACGCACAGAGACGTGGGTGAAATATTTATAGGTACTCTATAAAACAGAATGAAAGAAAACACATTTTTTCCCTATCCATTGTTTGCATTTACAGGTTTCTATTAAAACAGAAAAATCATCTGGCCAATAGATTGTATGTGTTACGTGAAAAGAACATTGGTAAAGCAAAGAATCCTCGTATCAGCTACTTCAAAGGAGTAAATGTTATTGAAATCAGTGGGGTTGCTTGCACTTAATCTAGTAGTGAATTTATCTTCCAGCCTCTTCAATATGTTTCCAATGCTTTCCCTTCCTTTCTGATTGTGGGAATCTCGTCGTCATGTTTAATTCCCTGGCAAGCGAGTCCGTTTTATTTCCAGCCTTTTCAATATGTTTCCAATGCTTTGCCTTCCTTTCTGATTGTGGGAATCTCGTCGTCATGTTTAATTCCCTGGCAAGCGAGTCAGTTTTATTTTTTCAGTCTGTAGTTTTCTGCTCTTTTATTGCAAAATGTGCTCAATCTGAAGTTTGCTATCACAGAAAGTTTTAATACGTTGCATCCGGAGCAAAAACACACTCCAAGGCTGATGGGTACAAAGATATGATAAAAATTTGGGATGTTCTGAAAACGTTCTTGAAAATCTAAGGACCTTAGGAGGAAGCTGATGCCTTTAGGCTTCTTTTGCTGCCTTTGCCTAATCAGAAATGTGTTAACAGAGGTGCTCGGTGGTTGCTTTAAACTTTCAGGTAATCACCCCCTGATTTGTCTGGCCAGGCAACTGGGCTGTCAGTTCTCTGCCTCTTTATTCTGTGTCCTCATGGAGCTCTCCGGTCTCTTGGGTCCCGGTTTCATTGGCTCCCCGAGGTTCTGCTGGGAAATAAAAATACTCCGTTACCTGGATTTAAAAACAAGGCAGGTTTATTTACTTTTCCAGGAAAATCACAGTAAAAAGGTGCCTCATTTGTGGAGTTTATCTAGACTACTTATTGTTGTCTGGAACACAAATTTGTTCTAGTCAGAAAAAAAGTATGAATATAGAGTAAGTGAGATCTGGGAACTGGACTGCCTTGCACTCAACAAAAATACCATGGGCAGTGATTGGCAAAATGCTTGTGCACAGGCTCTGGTTGCTTACACACACCTCTTTCAGGGAGACGAGGAGCATGAGGCTGAGGTGGGAGGTGAGTGAAATGGGGTAACTATGGGCATTTACCATTGCTTAGGAAAGTGGGAGCATACCTTATTATCCAAGTCATCTTGGGTTCTTGTTTGTGGGTCTTTTTTTCCTCCTGGAATTATGCAAAAAAAAAAGTGTACAAAACATAGGCAGATGGCACAAAAAGCTACAGCTGATTTAGGTAAGATCTGAGCAAGTTTGGGTGCCTTTTTTTTTTTTCTTCCCCTTTTCAAAGAAGCTTACCTTTGCACTCCAGCTGCTGAAGAAGACACATAAATCCACTGCTTGTGTTTTATTTGGAAGCCAACAGGAGTTTTGGGGGATGCTTTCTGAGATGGAAGATTGTAGTTTATATCATTAACATCTTCTTGGACTAAACGCCGTTCAAGCAACCCTTTCCATGCTTCTGTTTTCATTTATGTCTCTCAGTTCTTGTTTTAATCCTCCGACATTCTTTACAGATTCAGTTAAGAGTCAGAAGCTGGAGTGAAACTAAGATGAAAAGAGTGACTTTATGTCAAATTTAACTATCGAGACCAGCTGTGAAATGAGACACCTGTACACCTGAAAACTTCATCTTCATTGTTTTGCATCGTGGACAGGTTTCTCCCAGGTAGGCCTGTTTGCTTTACAAATTCTTTGCCAGTTACCTCTGTTACAATGTGGCTATAGGGCATTTACACACTTCTTGGTACGGGTTAAACATTGATTTGTCACAAAACTAGAGAGAAAAAGAACACAATTGCTCATTAATAACAGCTAAAGTGTGAATCTCCGCCTTATCCAAGGTGAGGTTGAGCTCTTTGATTTGGGAGGTGACTAGACAGTGAATTCATGTTATTTTAAATGAAAGTTAATGAATGAAGCCTCAGCAGAATGGCTTCCAGAACCATGCGTTTTGTTTATCGGATGAAATGTATTAGACAATATTATTCTTTTCCTCATTTGCAAACTTCGTAGTCACAAATTCAGTCCTGCCTGACTAGTTCCTGAAAAACAAGCCCTAAATGACTTACACTCAGTTTGAAGCACTCTAGGACAAACTTTTTCCAAGGCATGTAGACATATGGAGTATGAAACAACGTTTTTATACCATAGGATAGTTTGAGGCAGAGGCTGACTCTGAAAATTTCATCCTAGCTACTATCTGTCTGTCCCATTTTTTTTAGGCAGCAAGACTTTTAATTTCTTTATATGGTGAATTTAAAGGAAAAGGACACAAACATAAGCTACTAGTTTTTGGCAGCCACACTGTTAGTCAGATCTATGGATTATTTTTTTTTAATTTCAAATAATTTTTCAGAGACTTTGGTTGGATGCACTCATCTATGGGCTTTTCTTCTTATTTGAACGCAAAATATTTTTTATTGTTATTTGAATGAAGAAACCCAAATGTTCTTCATCTTAAACTGTGAACTTCTTTGCTATTGTGATTTAGTTCTCTGGGTTTTTTTTAGCAAAGCCCCTGTTTTCTTCTCCATGCAGCCTCAATATGCTTTGTATTTCCTATGTAGACATTTGATCACAGTTAGTTCTGAAAAATACGTCATCAGGTTTTGTAACTCCCTTACATAAAGACGCATCAGCTGACATCTTATCTGCTTTTTGTCACCTCACAAAATGGCTGTAACTCATATTAGGGTAATTACTTCTCTAATGCCATTTAGTGTAAGTATTGTATATCAAAACAATCAAAAGGCTGTCTTTCTGTGGAAAACCTCCACAGAAAATCCATCCATAGAGAGGAAAGATTTGCAAATATTTTGTGCCTCATTGCAGATGCTGGAATTTTCTCTTACCTACTTCCTGCTTAACTTTTTAGTGAATTCTTTCATCCTGTCTCACGCTCTTTTGTTGTGCAGCTGAAAGCTGGTCAGTTGTTATGCAGCGGATAACATACTTTGTAATTTTCCATCGCTTTCCAGCAAGCTGACATTAAACTGGATGAAGGAAACTAGGAGGTTTGATTGAGTAGAAAATTGTTTCAGCGTAATTTTTTTTTACATAAAATATCTCTTTGGGTAATAAAGTTTGTTTAGTTTTATTCGTTAGTCCCTTTTCTCGTTCAGTTTACAGAAAGTAAACATTATTTCTGCAGCGAAGATGTTGTTTTTTTTTTTCTACAAGAGCATTTACCAGATCAATTTACAACAGTGTAAAAACTGCTGTTCCATCTAGTAACCTCTGCTCTGCAGGATTTTGTAAGGTTTTTCTGCAAATTCATAGTTTCATAAGGTGGGCTGCCTGTAGTCACTAAAAGAAGTCCCCAGATCCTGTAGATATGCTATTCATAGGTGTGTACATCAAATACAAGAGCTGAGCCCAGGATGTGATACAAATGCTCCTTTGTCATGTAGCTGAAACCCAGTCTTTTGTTGTGGAGATGTATATTGTATCTCTGATAGAATCACTTGCCAAAGGAGAAAAAAGAAGCAGCATTTTAGCATAAACTACATAAAACAAACCATGGTAGAGTGGTAGAGTTGACTGAACCTAACTCTATTTAAAACATTTATCCACATATATAACTATATACACTATATATAGTCCACATATATAATTATGGGTACAACTATATATAACTATAAATCATCTGCATTCACAGAATATTATAATCAAGCACTCAAAAAAAAAAAAATTAGCACTGCCTAAGTGTGGCTCATATACTTCTTCTAATGTGGCCATTTGTCTGATGGGACGCTGAATTTTGTCCTGGAAGGTTTTGGTGTGTGAGGTGATGCAGAGCGATACAGCTCTGTGGGCACTTCCAGTCTATAAAGGTACGTGATTGCCAGTGACTGCAGAGATGGATTTATTCACTCAGTTCATTGCAAACTTCTGTCCTTAAAGCAACGCTTAATAGAAGTATTGGGATATTTTTACAGTCTTAAGTACACGAGTGTAATATCTCATAAGGATTTTCCACTCTCTTAGCTATGGATGAGTTTTCATCTAGGTCTAATATATGGCAATAAATTTTCTATATGTGAAGCTCACATGTGAATAACAATTGTTAAAGCTTATGTGTACAGTGCAGTAAGAGTATTTGTTAGAGCTTTAACATTTTCAATACATGATGGGACTTCAGAGATCAACAGCAGAATATCACGAGGTGGATACGCCCAGAGTGCATATTCACCCACACCCACATTCAGTGGAGATTTATTTTGGTGCAAGTCTGTGGAAGCATGAACTGTCCTCAGCTTGTCCTCTGCTTTTCAAACACTTCCTTGCAAGTATTGCAAAGACTGCTGTGAGGCTGCTGTACTTGCTGTGATCAGCAAATTAATTTTAAAGTAACTCCATTGGGGGTTGTAGTCTGATCAAACAGGGCTTGTTAAGTAATGACATTCAGTGCTTTGAGAAGGGGGCAGCTCCACGCTGCAGCTTCTTGTGAGCCTTCTCAGCGCCCACAGAAGAAGACACCATCAAGGTATATTTTTCATTGAGGACTAGTTGTGGATTAAAATGTTATATTAAGACACTGAGTTCATTAAAACTGACTCTAGCTCTTCACAACTGAGAGGCTGGAGGAGTCATCTGATGTCAGACGAATAAAAATGTTCCATGACACAAACCTCTTTGGGATGGACAGTGGACCATGCCTGCACAAATTATGGTAATAGCTTGCACCAGAGTGGGGAGGTTCCTGGAGCAGGTTGTGCCCAGTGCAGGCTACCCAGACTCCCAAGTCTCCTTTCTAGTTACCTGCATTTCCAGAATTAAATCGGCAGTGTTTTCCAATATTTTTGAAATGGCTTGTCACTTTGCCTCACGTCCAACGTACTCTTACAATTAAAAAAATAGGAAGAAATTAGGAAGTAAAAGGGCTGAAATGATATTAAATGAGCTGGTTACTTGTGAGAGAAGCGGACTGAGAGACCAGACAAAAATTGTTCCCCTTGATCCTCTTCCTTAAAAGGCCTTTAGAAACTCAGGCAAGTGGGTAACTTGCTGTAATTATTCACAGTTACCAGTGGGAATTGAAGGCGCTTTTAAGAAATATTGTGAGTTAAACTACTTAGGTTGGAACAAGAGTTTTAATCCAGGAAGATTCTGCCAAGAAAATGTATGGCTCAGGAGAGAAAAGCTGGAGAAAGTCCTGCCTTTTTTCAAAGCGAAATTAGATGATTGTGAAGTAGACATCACATCATGTTATGTCTTGCCAAGACATATGACTCTAAGCAAAGGCACATAACTTAGAAATTGTTCAAATGCTTTTATGCGTTTTGAGACAGCCAATTATGTCATGGCATAAAAAACCAGCTGGCTCGCTGTGCTTAACAGCAAGCCTCTGAGGGAAGTAATGCGATTGCGATGCTCATCAGGAAATAACGTCTCAGGTTTTTTAATTTCTTTTCCCTAGATTTTTCAATTAGGGAAAACATATAATGATCAAAAATATAAAAATAGAAAATAATTCAGGAGATACAAACACTGCAGTGGCTGTAGGAGACCAGACCCACAGCCCATCTAGTTTAGTACCTGCCAGGGAAAACACTGAATGTTTCCTTTTGGTGCTTGAGCTGTTACAGGTCTCAGCCGATGTGCCCCGAAAGGAACGTCATCTGCTTATGGTTTCTATTCGTGTATGTTAGTGAACCAGAACCCGGTGAACTACACCGCTGCAGAGCACCTTGTGCCTGTAGGAATGCCCTTTCACAAAAAGTAAAGCGAGGGAATGCCTCCTGGAAGGATGTTTCCTCAGAAACAGGTATGTGTCTTATTTGTTCCAGATACTGAATTGTCAGCATACAGGTCAAAGGATTAACTCATGTCTAGCTGAACATCTCATTACTGTGTGTAAGAGTAATGCCTTTGATCTTGTGAACAGCTTGTGTTATTGTACTCCACACAATTCATCCTATATCACAAATTTAGATGGTGTTTCTTTGTGGAGCAATTGTAAATTTGGTTTAATATTGACATGACTCTCTTCCACTAGTTCTCTGTTTACCCAGAGGAGGTCTCAAAAATATTTTTGGATTTATTTCTCATCCTAACCCTCAGTGAAGAGAAGGTAACTCAGACAAAACCAACTGAAAACATTCCAGCTTGTCTTGTTCAGTTGTTTCCACCAGCTGTGGAAATTCTGTGCTGGTGCCGCTCTGTGCCTTGCTCTGTGCTCCTTAGAGGTAGTTCATTAAGTAAATGAGGGCTTTGCAACGTGTTTTGGCAATGCATGCTATTTTAGGTTTTCATTTCACATGGCAGTTTTCCTGGGATTGTTTTGGAGAGACTTGCCAGAAACCTCAGGGCAGTCAGCCCTTGGCTTTGGCTTGAGGCCAGGTTTGGATGGAAATAGCAAGGGTATATTTCACCATTATAGAGTTCTGTCTGGGGAGCTAATTTTATGCCGGTGCCCCCAAGGAGTCGTTGCTTCTTTGAGCCACCACCAGTTCCTTTGAAGTGACTGGTTCCAGACCGTTGCAAAGGCTCTCACCATCTTGTGATAGGCCTTCAGCGGTTCCTAGGTCAGCAGATGGTGGCAGGGCCGATGGGGATTACCATTCCCAGCTCTTGCTGCAGTGTATGCCCTTCCTCTCCACTTGATGTTTGTAGGGAAGAGCCATAGCTCCTATGCAAATAGCTCCCCCGCGGCTCGCTCTAACCACAAATGTGACTCCCGAAAAGCTCCTCCACCCTCTCTCCTGGACTCAGTGAACTCAGATGATTCTGGGTCAGGCCCCTGGGCATCTCGGGGTAGTTGCTAATGGAAGCGTGGATGCGGCAAGGAAGACCTTGTGAACTTCCTCTCGGTGAATTCATTTGAAATAGCTGGCGCCCCTGCCTGTATCAATTAAATACTGAGTGTTTTCACACAAAGTGGTTCTTAGGTGTTGTAACTTAGCTCTTGGGGATTTTGAAATGTTTATAAACTTTCCAGAGGGTAGGAAAGAGGAGAAATATTTATGTGTAGAACATTTTGTCGTTTCACTTCGCTGGTAAGAATGATTAGCCCCCTTGCCCAAGGCTCCTTATCCCTCGATCTTAAATACTAATGAATGTAAATGACATAAAGGCAGTACTGTGAGAAGTCATATATTATTGTCACACTATGAGCAATACTGAATGGGGAAGAAAAAACCCTAACAAATGCAAAGCACTTTGGAGAGCAGGAATTACTAGGTAATCTGGATAACAGCCTTTTTCTATTTGCTGCACTTCACTGCCCATACAATATTATGGTATCAGTTGATTTCTTACCCACTCCCGAACAAGCCTCTGCAGCTTCAAGGAGATTTACATTGCAATGTTTCAGATACTCTACAAGTCTTATCTTGGGGATGGAATATTTTAGTGTTTGCCAATTACCTGGAAGTCCTCCTCAGCACAAGGCAGCGTAAGATTAATGTGAAATAAAGAATTTATGTGCAAGATCAAAATTTGGACGGTTAAAATCTTTGTGGCAAGCAGGAGTGAAACGAGCCTGTGTGCAGAACTCCATCTTCAAGTCCAAAAGGTTTCTTACACTGCTACCAGCCTGTCAGAGAGATAACACTTACCTGACCATGTAACAGGGGAACCAGTTCCTATGCAAAAACTATGACTGTAGGCTTGCAGTCATCAAAAATAGTGTTGATTGGGATAATGTGTTTCATTTTTATACCCTAAGCCTGTTTGGATTTCATCCAGGTGAAAATTTCAAAACCTCCCCTTCCCAGGGCGTTCTGATTCCAGCTTAATTAGGAGGGTAATTTTAGTTTTTCCTCTTGCTAAACTTTTCCTTTTTGCTCAGATAATACGAATAAATTTTTAACCTGGGGATTAAAAAGAGGCTTTCCCACCTGGCATAGCTATGTCCTTGTCTTAAGGTGAATCTTTTTATCTCGTTTTGCATTTCACATTTCATATAACCATTTTTAACCATCTTTTAAAATTACCAGTGTCTGGGGATGATTTTGGGATGGAGTACTCAGCCCTGAGCTCTAATCCCAGTCGTGCCTAAGGTCAGGCACTCATGAATAGGAACACTGCTGGGAAAGCTACAGAACATGTCTGTAAATGTAGTGATCCCTACCATATCCGTATTTGTATCCAGGTCTGAAAGGGTATATTCAAAGCTTGCGGCAAACAATGTATTTCACATTTGCATAATTTTTGTTAAAAATACAGCACCTTGCTTTTTCCTGAGTACACACAAATTGCTTTGTTTTGACAAGAGCTGAAAGTATTTCAGTCCAGTCCGGAATACGGACTCACCCTCTGCCTCATTCCATGCATCTGTCCTAGATTAGAAGTGTGGCTCCCTAGAGAAGTTTTTTATGAGGATGGCCTATGTTTTTTTCATTGTTTGAATCGATGCTGGAAGACAACAGGCACTTTGGAAAACAGGAAAAGCAGAAGCTGGGCAGACAGTTTTGCAAGAAAACTTGCTGTTATTTTCTGTCTAAGAGCAGATCTAGAGCAGGAGAACTATCATGATACGGTAGTGCTGCATGGTTTTTCAGATACAAGATTAACTGCGGCTGAAAAGCATCCAAACTGGCTTTCATGGATTTGTTTAAGGACCCACATAAAGCATTTCATTACGTTTTGCACTGGACACGGAGTATTTGAGTGATTCCTCTCCTCCTGTGCTCACGAAAGTTACGGAACAGAATATTTGATGCTAATTTGTGCCTGATTCAGTTGATGAATTTCATCAAGAGCTGGATGTATTTGCTGAACTAAATATCTCTTCAAAAGTAACTCTCTGTTCCTGGTAATTTGAGAATGAGTCATCATTTTGTTGATATCTGTACAAAAAGGGGTAAATAACCAAAATCTCCTTTTCTTCCAACCTTCTAGCTTGTACCCTCATCTTTTTCCAGTGAGAACAAAGCTGAAAATGCCTGTTTTGAGAGTTAGTATACCTGCTGGGTATTGCAGCTCAGGGGGAAGATACATATAAAAACGTCTGGGGAGGAAAAAAAAAAAAAAAATGAAACAAACTTTATTTTGCTAACTTGAAAAATAAAAGATAATAATTAACATTAAGGTAAACAACAGTAACAGAAAGAAATGTTTAGTTTAGTTTCTGAATAAAGCACCATTAGGCAAATTAGAGTGCAAATTTGAATTGACGTGCAAATTGTACGGGGAATTCATCCTAAAATAATCCATACAAATTTTGCGGTAGTGGTAGCCACCTTTCTTGTTCTTTGAATTCACACCACCTCCTTTTGTCCGTATAACGTGTGCCATGGTTTGGGAGCTGTGTGAGAGAGGATTGTTTGCCTTCTCTAGTTACAGGAACTGTTCAGGTTGTCAAAACCCCCACCTCTTGAAAATCCTGGGGATTATGGTGAGCTGAAGGCTTCACAAAACCAGGTTATTCCAGTGTAGCTGGGGTGGTGGCTTCAGTTCAGAGACTGGAATTAATAAATAATGGGCATGGCTAGTTGATAATTTTTGTCTTGCTGTTCTTTTGTCTGTTTGACAGCCCAGAGAATAAGGGTGAAAACTTAGCAAGACTGAAAATGAACAGCTGTTTGTAGCTTCTCCTCCCCTGTCTTCCCATTTCCTCTTTGAAAAGGAAAAACGTTGGCTTTCAAAATATTTGCAAACTGCAAATGTGCAGCAGGTTGCTGTCGGCTGGGTGTGTGCATGAATATGATTCAGGTCCCTTTTTGCTGAAGTTCGTGAGAGTGTACAATTCATGAATAGCAACATGCATATGTGCCCTCTTCTGTCTCCTCTCTCTGGTTCTGATCTCAACATTCTCCTTGCCAGGTTTCCAGTTTTTCATGTTTTATGAACTCTACTAGATAAATACACGTAAGGCTTGATAAAGTATATCAAAGCACAGGAAATTAAAAGTAATTGTAAAAAAAGTAACAAAAAGAAATAATATCAAACAAATTAACATTTTTTGGGAGAGGACACAAAAGTTTATCCACACAGCTGAGAGCTCCCAAAGAGATTACTGATTTGCTTGCCAGGGAATAAAATTAGAGAGGGCTAATTTGAGTAGGGTCTAACTACATGCAGGTCATCGCAGTCCACTCGAGTGGACTGTATGAACTCGAGCAGTGTAATTTAAACTGAGATAGACTTTTACATTTTTCATACTCATTTTAGATGTAAGTGAAAAAATGTAGGTTTTTCCTTTGGCATACTTGTGCTTTTAGTCAATGATGACATTTGATAAAGGATCGTGTGGATAGTTGGGTATCCACTATACAGGTATGATTTGTAACCACACTTTTTTGAGTATAGCTAGGCGTATTTCTGCATACTTTTCTATAAATATGTGCTTGAGTTTAAAAATGTTAACACCTAGTCTAACAAGTCATAAAGAGCATATATGCATCTGTGTATAGCTTTTTTTGGGACAATCAGATTGAGAAGAAAATGTCTGAGCAAATCATAAAGGTTCACAGATATTTGGCATGACAGGGACTCATTACCATCAGTTCCTGAAGGTACAGAAGACACAGCCAAAAACCAGCACAGCCTCATCAACATCAGATGAACAGAGGAGCTACAATTAAGAGCCATCATCTCTTTTCTTTTGTGTCTGTCGTGGGTTGGGCCAGACTGGCCACTGAGATGAACGACATAAAATTGGTTCTGTTTTAAATTGGTTCTGTTTTACCTTGAACCAGGACAGTGTCATTGAAGGAAACTGACCACACAACCTTCAAACACCTTCTTGGTTCGTGAATGCTGATTGGGCTGCTCCGACACACACATCCTAGTGCTTGCGATCCCGTGGGTATGAGAATGTGCATATGTGTAAATGAAATCAGCTTTGCTTTAAAACAAAGTCACCTTCCCCTTCTATAAGATCTTACACTGAGCTTTGATCCATTGTTACTCTGATGTTATTTCCTCCACACTTTGTTTTTCCAAAGGCAGCAGCAGTTTTTCATACCTATTATTTGTGTGACTTGGGCTTTATTAGGCTTTAACTTTGTCAGAAAAAAAATGTTTTAGGTACCAATTTTTCAGTGACAAATTTATTATTCATTTTACTTCTCCAAGCCTTTAAATGCCTTTCAGAAAGCTTCTGTGAACTAATGGTTCTCTTTGTGCTGTCTCGTTACAACTTAAAAATGGGAAAGGTGGAGGTAAAAAAAGGTTGGTCTTGTGAAGGACTTTGATTTAAACACATCCTGTGAATATCTACACTCCAAGTGGCACAACCTTGTCCCCAAGCTTTAATACACAGAATTATGATGAGGAAAAGTGGTCGGTCATGAATTTGCTATTGTGATGATGTGTGCAGTATGTAAGGTCCAGTCCATGAATTTAACACTCCTTGCTGAATTGGATTAATTAATGCTGACTTGAACTGACATACTTCGCTCTAAAGAGCCATGTATCTCTATAAGGGTAGAAAAAATAGAAGGAAAAGCTTTAGAAATAGCTAAACCTGGAGAAAATTTAATAGGAGGTTGTGGGTTTCTTAAGCTACTAACACAAACCCCAGAACAAAGATAATGTAGGTGTATGTATTGTTACAGGTTTTTGTGTGATGCTTCTGTTGCTGTTCCAACTTGTAACCCGTTCAGTTTAGAGGAGGGTGAAGATCCATCTATGTATTTCCGTGCACCAGTGGTAGTTATTAATATTCTGTGTTTAAGATTAGAGGTAATTACTTAAGGAGATATGTATCCTTAAGATCTATATTAATAACATGCGAACATACGGATCATATGAATGTGCTCAAATCTTGACTTAATCACAGTCTCAAAGCTTCTGTCATTTGTGACCAAGTGTCTTGCTTATTCTAACAGAACATGGGAAGAAAAATAGGGTTTTATTTAAAAGAAAGCATAATATTAGGAAGTGAGTAATTATTTTGTGTTTCTAGTTTGCCACAAATTTCCATGTTTGCCTTTTTATGCAGGGCACTGCATTATTGTGTTAAGCTTTATCCCTGAAGAGATGAACCAGTTCTTCCAGAACAGGAAGAAGAAGGGTGACTTTGAGATTAAAATTAGGGTTTTGCTATTATCTTCGTGTGTGTAACCTGGTGAGAATTGTTCAGGCTTCTGTGCCAAATTCCTAAGTGTAATAGTGGAGGAACAGGACTTATTTGTCACCTTTGCCTTGCTGGCTGGGCAGGGCACTCTTCTGAGTTCCTGTAGAATTTAACATACCTGGTTTCCAGTGTCCGTGGGAGTCTCTGGTGTTATAAATTGCAAATAATCTCCCTAACAAGATGGACTGAAGGTTTATGATTGTAAACTCTGGACATTAGGTGTGATATTTGCTTATTGGGTTGGCCCTCTTTATACCTTTTCAACTAAGATAAATTTTGAGGTCCCTCTTAAGGCATGTTGAGAAGGGATCTGCAAACATTATTGTGTTTGGAGAAATTTTTTTGGGAAGTGCTCAAATTGTTTAAATTAAAAATGTAGATCAATACTGTACCTGATACATGGCTGTTGTAGCGCTGCCTTTGGCAGGGGTAGGTGTGATTTAATGACTCAGCTTTCTGCCTAATATGGGGTATTTGTTTTCTATCAGCAGCACTAGGTGGCACACAAGGTACCTCAGAGTACCTCGCTGCAGGAGCTGGGGTTTACCACCTGCCTTGGATCACCAGTTGAAATGGTTGCGCTGAGCCTGTGGCTTACACTTCAAGGTGTCTTGCCGTCTATTTCAGCTTATTGCAAAATCCAAGAGATGCTGAAGCGGTTCTTG
Source organism: Stercorarius parasiticus (assembly GCA_013396915.1). Taxonomy (NCBI): domain Eukaryota; kingdom Metazoa; phylum Chordata; class Aves; order Charadriiformes; family Stercorariidae; genus Stercorarius; species Stercorarius parasiticus. The sequence goes on along the minus strand of VWZL01001927.1, from coordinate 199,913 downwards.
ACGACAGCAATGGCCATTCGCCACATCTGGGTGTATTGTGCCGCCTTCCTGCAAGCACAGTTATTTCTACTCAGACTTTAAAATGAAAAATCACCTGAAAGTAAAGCGCACGTAGCCGACAAAAAGCAGCCTCAATGTGGAAGTTCATCCATTCTTACTTCCCATAAGTTACAAGGAAGATGGAGGCTTGGTAGTCTGTGGGGTTGCTTGGATGCTGGATGGTTCTTGCAGAGAAGAGAGAGCTCTGCACAGAGTGAATTCCTGCCGTAGCCAAGTCTGTGCAATCAAGGTGAGATCCTGGTGGGGAAGAGCATCAATGGGGGTACTACAGGTTAACACCACCACTCTGATAGAAGCTCTTTTCTGGTTCTGTTACATGTCATTCGCGTTGTCTTCTTGTACCTTAGCTTACTAGTGCCAATTTTGTAGCGTACTTGAAAACATTCAATTTTCGCATTTCTATCAAGTAGCTGGTTTAGTCCTAAAGACTTTCTTTTTTTCCTTTTTAGCTTTTTAGCTTTGTGAAGATGTGTATATCTTAATTTTATACTGGTTGGTGCTGAGAAACTCGGAAAGAAACTCCCACTCTCAGCCCCCCTCAATGCAAAAGGGTGATGGGCGTGCATCCAACAACTGCCAGCCAGGTTTACTGAGAGCTCTATGTGCTTCAACACTCAGGAACAACAGGATGGACCTAAAGCGGTTAAGAGCCAAAATTTGCAGTTGTCTTTGTTACTCAGGTCAGTTGAATCTAAATCTGAATGTGAAGTTGCAAACGGGTTTCTGATTACTGACAGCCTTGGCAAAATCTGGTGTATGAAATTCAAAGTAATGTGTCTAAGGAGAAACTGTCTTAATGGTACTGATTCCGTGGTGATACTGAAGCAGCTTCCTCTGAGTAAGACACTGTGGAGCTCCCATACTCTGAATATTTGAAGCCATAGGAAAAAATTGAGTGTTTTAAAAACTAATGTAAGTGCCTGTATCAGGGACAGTGTGGTGAGCAGGACTGGGGAAGTGATCATCATCCCGCTGTACTCAGCACTGGTGAGGCCCCACCTCGAGTGCTGTGTCCAGTTTTGGGCCCCTCACCACAAAAAAGCCATTGAGGTGCTGGAGCATGTCCAGAGAAGGGCAACGGAGCTGGTGAGGGCTCTGGAGTATGAGTCATGCGAGGAGCGGCTGAGGGAGCTGGAGGTGTTCAGCCTGGAGAAAAGGAGGCTGAGGGGAGACCTTCTCGCTCTCTACAACTCCCTGAAAGGAGGGGGTAGCCAGGGGGGGTCGGTCTCTTCTCCCAGGTAACAGGCGATAGGACAAGAGGAAACGGCCTCAAGTTGCGCCAGGGGAGGTTTAGGATGGATATTAGTGTCCCGGTTTGGGCCAGGTTGGCCAATGACAAGATGACAGATGCTCTCCCCACCTCTTGCTCTAACGAGAGGAAGAAGAAAGATAAAGAGATTTATGAGTTTAGAAAAAACCTGAAACTACTTTAATGAAATATTATTAATAAAATAAAAAAGGAAATAATGAAATATATACAAATATACATAAAACCGTTATCAGGCTTCCAGGGAGATGGCACTGGGGAAGTTCCAGACAGGACTCGGTGACAAATGGGAACTAGAACACACTGACCGGGATCAAAAGGCAGATGAGCTGACAGGGTCCTCTTCAGATGTCAGCCATTGAAGAAAGTGAGCCATTGAAGAAGGAGTCCATTGGAGGGGAGTCAACCTGCCCCCTTTGCTCCCTCAGCTTTTCTACTGAGCATGGCAGATGGGCTGGAACACCCCACTGGTCAGTTTGGGTCACCTGGCCTGTCTGTGCCTCCCCACAGGTGCAACCCCTCCATGGGGTAAGAGCCAAGTCAGCAGACCCTTGGTGGCCACGGCAATAAGTGTGAGCAAGAGCCACTCTCACTGAACGGAAAGTTGGCTCTGCTCCACTCCAAACCAGGGTGATTCGGAAAAATTTCTTCACCGAAAGGGTTGTCAAGCATTGGAACAGGGTGCCCAGGGAAGGGGTGGAGTCACCATCCCTGGAGGTATTTAAAAGACGGGTGGACGTGGTGCTGAGGGACATGGTTTAGTGGTGGTTTTTGTCAGTGTTGGGTTGATGATTGGACTCGATGATCTGAAAGGTCCCTTCAACCTAGGCAGTTCTATGATTTCTATGATATGAAAGTATTACACTAGCATTTGTTTAGGTCCATCTGTGCTCAGCCACGGCTTGATGTTTTTTCAGACATGAATTCAAATGACATCCCTCATTCTAGAAGGACTCTGGTTGCTTACCCCCATGCTCTCTGCTGCTTGACAAGTTGTTGACTGGGTGTGACCTCTGCTTTTTCAGTTCTGGCTCATAGCCAGCACATTTCCATCTGAAGTTGATCCTGATCTCGATACCTAACTATCTACATACATACGTCTCACTTGCAGCAAATTGTTTAGCTGTATCTTGTATCTCTTCTAGCGAAAAACGCAGTGCAGTCGCATTTATGGGTTAGATACGTGCCTGTCACTATCCAAAAAATCAGATTTCCCCAGTCCTTCAGGCAAATGAAGACAAAGGAGTGGTGGAGCAGGATCACAGCTAGGAAGCTATAAAGGCGTCAAGATGAGTCAGCTGATAAATCATCTGAGAGAAGAGAAAAAAAATTAAAGCTGATAACCTAGTCAAGCCATCTTTCCACACGGTTAAGAGCTGGACGGGACTGTGTCCTGGGGAAATACTCAGGAATTGTGAACAAGGACTCAGCGAATGATGAGTCAGCTGAGGCGGGAAACTCTTTGTTATACAGAAGAGTGGCTTGGCTGCCAAAGAGTGATGAGTGTCCCAATGGAAAGCATCATTCTTAATCTTCCAGCTTCATCAACAGCGATTTGTTAAACCTGAGCAGGTCCAGTTGCATAGAAAAAACCTCAGCTGGTAAGTATTTCTCTTTTGGTCTCTTATCTTTCTTGGTTGTGGGTAACTGATATTATACACAATGATCCAGATTGTGTTTGCCTTGGTTTTTTTGCGTGTTACTGGCTCATACTGGACAGATGTACTTCAGTAGATACAGAATGTGTGTGTGTACACATGTAGCACATCCAGCCACATAAACATGTACTTGAGGATTTTCTGAGAGTTATGAAAATCCTCAAGTATTTTCATGAGGTATGAAATTGCGAAAAACAATTCGCAAACACAAATTTGGTGTAAAATTTGTGAAAAAACAATTTGGTGTGTCTGAAATTCTAGATCTAATTCCAGTCTGGATAAGAAATCTATAGTGTGTAACTTCTGAATAGTCTGGCTGTAGATAAAATTTTAGATAAAATGTAGATAAAATCTTTAAATTAACCAGTTTTGGAACTTGTGGTCATTTTGATGTACATGCAGATTATTTCAAGCTAATAAACTAAATGATTCACATGGATGCAGAGGCTTTGGTGTGGTGCTGATGGTTTCGCAGTGTCACCATGCTCTGTGGATACCATTTACACCAGGGGCTTGTTGCACTCAAAAAATGTTAAAATCAACGATGGCAGATCTATTTCCTGGCCTTCCGCCTCATCCTTTCCTCCTGCGTTTCCATCCAGTCACTTCAGCCTGTGGATGAGAAAATGGCACAGGTATTTCTCTAATTTTGGAAGGAAGTTCAAGAATGTGCACTGGGCAGCAGAATCTGAAACATTGCATAACACCAATAAAAACATACAGAGCTCTTCTGGCATTGTCAGAGTCGGCGTCGATGAGAAACAGTGTACTTTGCTAGAACAAACAGTTCCCTATTAAGACACAGTGCAAACACAGGGATGTCCTCCTTGAGATTCTTTTAATTCTGGAGAGGTTTTACCATGGTGCTAAATTTAAATTGGAAATATCTTTTCCATATATTTATTAGGGGAGGAGCAGTTGGGTTTTTCTGCTGAATCTTTCCTTGCTGATGATCCTCTGTGTCTGCTGAACTCCTCAGTATTTTCTCTCTGAGTCATTACGCTTGTCTGGCAGATGAATAAAATGTACTGTATATGTAAAAAACATAAAAATCTAGCTATAACGAGTATTCCTAGTGTGAAGTAAGGGTGATGTGTGGGGAGCAGGAGTTAGTTATTTCTACGCAAGATTCTCCTAAGCTTCAGTAAGCATGTCAGGAAGAACGGGTTCACTTCGGCACCCAGGTTTTCTGACAAGAAAAGCAAGAACTGTTACCCTGTATTTATTTATAAACTGTGCTGAGTTTTAACTGTAACAATTGTGAGCTTCAAATTCCTGCTTGGTTCTTAGAAACAGTTAAACATCTTGATGTTTTTACACTGAAGAATAAAAGTTTCAAAAGAAAAATGCGTACAGCAAAAGGGTCCAAGATACATTTTTAGGACTTAAAAAGTGAATCAAACTTTGAAAACTTCAGCTGTTGGGTTAAAAATGCCACTTTAGACCCAGGAATAGTAATCCGCCCCTCCAAAATTCTAACATTCCTTCTTAAGGCAGTTTTACAAAACTAGTGGCTAAAGAGATGACAGGAAATTATAAAACAAAGGTTAAGTAAAACATTGTCAAAAGAAAGAAAAATGAAATCCTGCCATCTCAAATGCAAAACTACTTGAAATTTCCAGTACACTCATAATGGGTTCATGAACAGTAAATCAAAGATAATCAACAATAATGGTTTACTTAGAGAAGTAAATACCCAGTCAGTTGTTATCAGTAAATTAGTTGATTAACTCTAGGTGAATACTACTTAAATTTTGGACATTTGGAAAAAAAATTGTAATGCTTAAATGGCTTTGACAAGGATTATGATTATTTTTAAACTGAGAAACTGGTTACTAGTGGTGGCTTCATAAGATGATATTGTGTTCTTTTGATTCCAAAAAAGGCCATAAACCTGAACGATAGAGTAATACCACATTTTATTTTTCTTCTACTGCTGGTTTGAGCTGTAAATGGGTGAAGTGTTACAGAGATCTGTATATGGAGGAGCCTGAAATGACACTAAATGACAGGAAGTTGTCAGGACAGGAAGGCATATGATTAAACATGCAATAATGAGTAGCTGAAGAAATCAGGACAAAAATACACAAATTGAAATTTGGGATGGAAACTGCAAGAATTTGCAACCAAAAGAAAATAACCTGAGAAGTATAGGGAGTAAAAGAGAGAAATAGGGAAAGAATTATGCTGTTGAAATTCTGGTATAACAATTCACAGCAAGTTTGTCACAAACCCCCAAAACAACCCAGTATGATTCTTGTGTTGGTCCCATCGCATACCGGAGTGGGACGTCGTAATTTTTAGTGCACTGAGACTCAGAAGGCATTCCCTTCTGAGAGAAGGCAGCTGGAAGAGGTTCAGAGCAGACCCAGGAATAAAAAAGGCAATAGGCTGGAAGGTTTGAGCTATGAGAGGGTATTAAAGTAGGTAAATATACTGCGTAACTTGGCTAAATGACAACTCACTGGGCAGCTAGCTATCTATGGACATTGGGAGGGTGTATATAGGAGGATGAATGAAAAGTTTCAGGTGTCTTTAAAAATAGCAGGCAAAGTAATGGAGGAAACATTTGCCTGGGTAAAAGGGAGGGGAACCTTGACCAGTGATGTCTCGCAGGCCGTAACGTTCTCTCTCTGGGAAGCGGTGGAGACATCTGAAGGTGCTGAACAGCACATGGGGAATGGGGAGGAGGTGGCCTGGTAGCGACAAGCAAAGCAGGCACAAACAAGAGGCAGGAGAGGGGGATGAAAAGAAATGTCCTGTTCTCTCCTCTTCCCAACCCTGCTTGGCCAGTCCTCCCATTACTGCGCTGGAATGGCCTTCTGGAGGACAACCATTCTGCTGAGCAGCGGTGGTTTCATCTACTACAGCCTTTCCAGGTCCAGCTTATTTGAACGTTTTATCTCAGCGACTGAGAATTCATTCAGTCCTGCTTAGAATATACATTCCATATGAATGACAGAGGATTTTTAGTTAGCAGCATGCACATTAATTGCCTTTTTTCAAGTGCTTGGTAGCAAGGAGCTCTGATTTTAAGAGAGCCTGAATCCAAGGTTGGCCTGGGACCAGAGGGGATGGATGCCCATCCAGAGTAGTCAGAGCAAGAAATGCCCGTTGCCTACAGTCACACCAACTAATTGGGTAGTCATTTCAGAAATGATGATATTCTGTGTCTGTTCTTTATATTCATAGTTATGTTACTAGTAGGCCAACAGAAAAGAAATCAGAAGGCTTGAGAATGTAACTGGAAAGATGGAATATGAGTGGAAAAGGCTTATGGCAGAAAGGTTTGTTTGGTGACCTTTACCCATTGGTAATGTTATAATAAATTCTGAGGAAATACACCTAGGAAATTAGTTGTTTGAAACAAATAATGGCCTGGAAGAGCAGTTTGCAGCCTTGGGCAAAGCTTAAAACCAAAGTCGTAGCAAATGAATCATTAACCACAGTAATGATATGTTTTCAACAGTTTATTATAAGAAAAGCAGGGGTTTAATGTCATGTCTAAGAATTATTACTCAAGCTTTAGAAATTTCTCCTGGTTGGGCTTACACATACAGAATGGAGAAAGGATTTTGTCTTGAAAAAATTAATGTGCGAACGCAAGAAGTAAATCCCCTGAGGAAAATACAAGATCCCATAGGATTTTGAACGAATTGAGAAGGTGGCCATTTATGCCCCATTTCAGACCAGCCTTTAAGCATATAATTAAAATAAAGCATATGCTTAAATTTCTTAATGTCAATGGGACTTCAGCAGGGCTTAAGTGATGTCCTGATGAGAGAAGCTTCCGTTACCTCATGCTTCTGCTGATTTAAAACTCAACTGAAACAGAAGTCCTTAAAGCCTGTATGCCCTTTTATCTGGTATTAGAGTTCCACTGGCAAATATGTGCACAATACAATATTTTGCAGAACCAGAGCCAGCTGGATTGTTTATTACAAATTTTTATATGGCTTTTGCACAATTTTCTACACAGGAAGCTTCATCTGGGAACATACAGAAACGTGTTTCATTAGGAGAGAGGCAGCAGGGAAGAGTTTTACATTCGTTGAATGGGACGCTGTCCCACGACATGGGAAGGGAGGGAAGAGGTAGCCAGCAAGGAAACAAGAGTTTTATTCTGATAAGCATAATGCTGGAATAAGCTCTGTGTTCTTGGCATCAAATTAGAGGGAATACTAATGTAAACTGTGCTGAACTTGCTGTCAGGTCCAGTTTGCTGCTTATCAAGAAGAATTCTGCTTGCTGAGATTTGGGTATTGCCAGTGCTTGCCGAAGGCTGGTAATGATTTATATTACTTCTGTAGTTTGGAGAAAAAAAAAAACAAAAACAAAGAAAAAACCAGCAAGCAGAACAAAAGAACAAAGGCTGAGGTCTGTAAACCCAGAAGGGAAGAATGCAACTGCAGTGGAGGTACCTGGTCTATATATGCAGGGCATTTTTCACAGATGCAGCTATGTAGAACTCCACCAAATAAAAGGTGGAACAAGGAAAAGATAAACTCTGGAAACGCCCTAAGCATAAGAGCTGCTTTGTTCACAGAATCATAGAATGGTTTGGGTTAGAAGGGACCTTCAAGACCATCCAGTGCCACCCCCTGCCCTGGGCAGGGACACCTCTCACTGGACCAGGTTGCTCCAAGCCCCGTCCAGCCTGGCCTCGAACACCTCCAGGGATGGGGCAGCCACAGCTTCCCTGGGCAACCTAGGCCAGGGGCTCACCACCCTCACAGCAAAGAATTTCTTCCTAATATCTCATCTAAATCTCCCCTCCTTCAGTTTAAAACTGTTACCCCTTGTCCTGTCGCATCTCTACTATTTCTAATAATTTGCATGCTTGAGTTTCTTGTTACCATATAATTCTTCACTTTATGAAAGTGCCAATATAGTCTGTCTGCTGTACTTCTGACGTGTTTCATTCACTTGACTGCTCCTCCAAGTATCCTGACACAAAACTATGACCTTCTGCCAGTAACGGGCAGGTTTGTCTTACTGAAACAGTCCACTGTCACATATTAACAAAAATATAATTGATACTTAAATCTGTAATTATTTTTTCTTCAGCTGCTTTACTTGGCAGCTTCGCAGGAGTAAGCCCTGTTGTACTGATATGGAGTTATGTCCCTCAAGAGAATTTAATTTGGACATATCCAGTAATATAAAGAAGCATAATCATTGAGAACTAAGCTGTTGTACCCGTTCAGTCATTAATAAAAGGGATTACGCTATCAAATAAGAATAACATCCCCTACTAATTCATGTGTAAGGCTTGTTTTATTCGGCAAATTGCTGTATATTCTGTTCCAGTAGATAGCGATGCTTGCAAGGGGCAAATAGATTAAGCATGAAGCTAAAGGGTGTTTCAAAAATTGCCACACTAACCTCTGATATATTTAGGCTGTACTTACTGAAAGGGGGGTTTGCAGCCTGTTCTTTTCCAGGCAAGAAAGCTGGGATTTTTCAGTCTTCTGCAATCTGATCTTTGCTTCTCCCCTGAGGCAGTGGGTGAGTGAGACTTGCAGTTTAACAGAGGGATTATGGCAGGAGGCCCTCCTAGGAGAGCGAGAGATGCTGCCTGCTGGGGAGGAAGCCACCACATTTCATGAGATGGTCACGCCTTCGTTCACTGCCACCTCGTTGATGTTGGTCAGTAGTGTATGCCAGAGAAAAGGAAATAAGAAAAGGTCAAATATCCTGTCCAACATTCAGCAAGCAAGGGTTTAAGAACTTACTGAGGCTGAGCTAATACTCGTAACATTGCATTTAACGGCTGCACATGGATGTATCCTTCATGTATTTCTCTCAGCTCTGAGTTCACTTAATTGTGTCTTTTTTATCGAGATATTCCTGAGCCCCAGGTTCTGAGACATGAAAAGCAGGATTTTTTCTGCTATATTGCGTTGCCCAGGTTCGTCTGTAGGGTTGTAAAAAAATATTTCTGACTGCATCACGTGCTTACCAGCTCTTCTGTCTTGTTCTCTGTGTTGGTTGCTTTGCATATTTCCAGGTTTTACTTCTGTTTCTTAACTTCTACTTGCAAAGTTGGCCATCCGTTTGTTATTTTGAGGAGAGTGATGGATTGCTGCTGAGTGGGGTGATGTTGGTGGTGTTTGTTTGGATTTAATGTTTTCCAGCCATTTCTGGGAGCAGATGTCTCTAATCATTAAAGCACTTCACTTCAGAAATAAATAGCGGAAGTGTCCTGCCAGGATCAATTTGATAAGTAACAGCAACTCAAAAATTCAGCTTTCAAATAGTGAGAAGTCTTCAAGTTTACTCTTATTCTGGAGTGCCTTTGTCCATTTATAAGATAGAGAAAGAATTTCATAGTTTCTCCGCAAGAGATGTGTAAGTCTTTATAGTCTCTGAGAAGCAGCTGGCTCCTGATTTTCTTTTTTTCATTTGTATATTAAGGCAAACATTTGAGACATGTTTAAATTCCAGATGATCTACTCCTCATAGCGCAAAACAAAAAAAGACAGAAAAAGATACAATTTTCTCATTCTGCAAATGTAAAAATTGTTCACTTCTGTGTGTATTCTGCAAATTTGGACTCAGATCTTCCCAAGCTTTAAAAATTGCAGGTTGAGAGATTGTTCTATACAAGACACTAGTTTTGATTATTAGATGCTTGGTGCCAGGTAGCATTTGTACATTGAGGTTCAGCTGTTCTTAGAAGTATTTTGAAAATTAAAATTCAGCCTCAATACACCAAAATGTCTTGGTTTCCTTGTAGCAGAAAAGGACAGTGGGTCCATAACTCTTACTGGTAGAACAATTTCCTATTTGGCTTTAGCTTGTTTTACAGAGTATTTCTTTGCGGTTAGGGAATATTTTTATGTGCTTTGCTTTTGTCATAATAATATTGTAGGTTTAGGGCATTAGGGAATAAGGTTTCCTGATACTCAAACACTCTAATGGTATCTAGGAACTTTACTGAACATTAGAACATATTAAAAAATAAAGCTACCTCTCTGCCTAGTGTAGTTTCTCATAGTTGTCTTTGATGTAGGATTTTTATGTCTAATTTAGTTTATGGACATGAGACAAACAACGTAACATTCAGGAGAATGAAGACAAAATAACCAGGAGAGATTAAAGCAGAATTTATCAGCAGAAGATGCAATACCCAGCAAATGCCTTTCTCAAGAGCTTCTTCATGTCGGTCCGTCACACCTGGATTCCTGGGTGGTGAGCTCTCCCTGGAGAGTTCCCTGTTCTCGAGCAGCAGGCGGCACTCTTTGGAGATAGCACCTGAGATTGTCACTACTCCCTGGTTTCCGTTATAATTTCTGATATGGGTGTCAGGTCTCAAAAAAATCCCTTTAGCATACAGGAGAAATTGGAAATCTGGGCTTAAGTAACAAAGACAGCAGAGGAGACAGGAGTCGAAATGTTCATTGACGGGGATGCAGCTGAAAAAACACTTGATCTTCTTACTGTCATACATTTTCACTTTCTTAACTGCCTGAGCAAATAGCTACACTACAAACAGAGTTGTACAAATCTGGATAAGAAAGACATTTCTGGAGTACTTTAAATGTTTAATTGAAACAGACTTCTTTACTGCAACAGAAGAAAGACTTAAAAAAAATACTTTCAAAAGAAAAATTAATGCCAGAATGAGACATTGTAAGTTTGCTTACAGTGGTAAGTAGGTTTTGTCGTAAATAATACAATGAGAATCTTTGCCATCACACACACACACACACACACAAAAGGGACATTATAACAGAAATGCACGCATTTAAGAGAGGAAATGTGCAAGTTACCCTTGAACTGTGGTGTTGCCTTTGAAGAACTGGAATACCTGAATGAAGTATGCAGAAAACCAGTGACCCATGATGTTAATAATAGTGTGTCAAGAGAATGTTTATTATGCAATAATTCTCAAAAGGGCAAACAAGGTTGTCCAAACACTACCTTCAGCTTTTTAACAGAAATATTTTATCTCTTGAAAAGTGTCTCTCAAATACAAACTATGGGTTCCTTTCAGTTTTCTTGTGATACTTGTGTGAGTTCTTTGCAGAAAACATCATTTGTTTAATTGAAACCATGGCCCTCTCCAGGACTATACACTCAAGCACAGCAAGTGTTTGAGCCGATCCATAACATCAACGATAGAAACTTATTTCTAAAAATCACGTTTTTTTTTTAATCATGCCGTCTTCCATGTCTCTTTTTGCTCACAAAACACTTGTGAAAAATAGAATGATAGAATAGGCAGTGAGCCCTGCAAATACCCAAATTCCCAAGAGTAGTAACATTTTCTTTATTTGCACAACTTCCATGAAAAAAGGTTTGTCAGAAGGAAGACAACTGTAAAGGACAGGACGTGATGAAGTCCCTGAATGCCCTGTATTCATATTCTTCTTATTGCTGTGATGAAGAGAGTACAGTCCCAATGTGTACTTCTCTGCTTTTCACTGACGTGGCCTTCCAAGTGCATGGATATTTTGCTTTGTATATTTTGAACCACTCTACTGCTTAGTAGTGGGGTCGACTTAACTTCCTTTGATTTCTGTGTTCACGCGGTTTTTGTTGACGCAATCATGAGGTCTTCATTAGTTATTGATTTTTTGTTTGAATTTCAAGCTGAAGTGTATTTCATATAGTTTTCTGTTTACACTGTCTTTTCTGTTCATTTAGATGCATGCAAGGTGTAACAGGAGCACTCAAGGATGATAGCAAATTGTAGGCAATCTAAATAGATTTAATGCCTCCATCCTCCATAGAGCAGAAGCCAATGAGATTCCCATAGAGAATCTGAATGGGGTTAGAATGAAAGTCTTAGTAAAAGAATTTTGGGACATACTGATGGCACAAATGTAAGCGTAGCTCATGTAGCAAAATTCTGAACTGCAAATTTTGGTGTGCAACCTATCACTCGACTCAGTTCCACTGCGCAGCGAGTAGCTGGTGTACGACTGACTTTTTTAATGATGGTTTAAGGGCAGAGCTGAGATTTCCCGATCAGTGAGTTCTTACTCCTTCCCAGACAATATGAAATTATATCTGTAAATATGTGATAACAACATAATTCTTTCAAGGGGAAATCATGCCTCACAAATCCGCTTTGAAGATGTCAACCACCCTTTAGAGGAAGGTGATCCAATCTGATAAACTGGGATTTTTGAAAAAGAAGGTAAAATATCCACAGTCCTCCCAGGGATTAATAACTGGTTAAAAGAGGGGGGAAAGGGATGGGAAGGAGTGTTCAGTTTTTGTAACTGAGAGAGATAACCAGTGGAATCTCTTGCTGGAGCCCGTGTTATTTAATATATTCTTTCAGGAAATAAAAGGTTTAATAGGGAAGGAACCATCTTTGCAGCTAGTGGAGTTATTCTGTGTAGCTAGAACTGCAGAACATACACACCAATATCGATCCAAATTCAGGATTACTGTTTAGGAAGGAGGGGTGGTCATCACTGTGGCTAGCTCAGCAGTCAGCAAAAGGCGAGTAGGAAGTTAAAAATAGTTAGGAAGAAACAGAAAATAAGCAAAACCATTGTTACCGTATGAACTTACAGTTAGCCCATGCTTTCAATGATGCATGTCATTCTACTCAGCTGTCTCACGAGGAATATAGAAGACAGAAACTGTAAATGAAAGACCGGTGACTTACGCTCCTCAAGAAAAAAATAAACAAACACGGATTCTTCAGCTTGGAAAAGAGGTGACTGACAAAAGTCTATAAGTGATTGGTGATTTGGAAAAGGTGTACAGGAAACTACTTGCTGTTGCATACAACATGAAAACCCAGCTTCAGACCAACCTGTAGACAAACAAAGGAAAGTAAGTTTTCTATAGGCTCAAATTGTGGAATTTCTAGACATAGAAAGGTACAGAGACTGAAGGTATTCCATCAAAAAGATGAGACAGATATGATAAAAGTGATGTCCACAGACAGCTGTTTAAAAATCATGGTCCTGGTGCAACCCCAAGGGAGGAAATCTATAGTCTGCACATTGCTGGTGGGGAAAGGAGCATGTTACACCCTTTCTGGTTTCTGTATTTTTTGCTTAAGTCCCACCACTGGTCACAATTGGAGACAATATACTGGGCAAGAGGGAAGGTGAGAAATTACAGTGCGGACAGCAAATCTTCAGAATAATAAACTCCATACCATTAATGATGTTAAAATGATTTTTTTTGTGTCCATTGCTCTTTTTGTGAATGATTTTTGTTTAGACTGAGGCAACTTTATTTAATTCTATAATGTAAATGGTACTCCAGGGTATAATTTAATAAAATATTTGGTCCTGTACTCATCTTTAAAATTAATGCTTTTAAGTGGTCATAGTATAAATAGGATCAGCCTTAGTGTATGATTATTCTAATTTGTTGAAAAGTCACATTATTTTCCTGTCAAGCATGTGGCAAAGGAGCTGGGAATACCGTGTATGAGTTTCAAACACTGTAAAACTGCATTGAAACATCAGCTGCTGTGAGATTATTTAAACTGAACTGGTGGTTCACAAAGGGGCTGTGCAGAGTTTTCAGCTGGCCCTTTGGGCTGCACCGATTTGGGGGGAAACCAAGTGATGTGGCGCTCTGTGATAGACACGGCTGTTCACCAGTTCAGGATCCGATGAGAAGCAGAACAGCTCTGCCTCCAGGGAGGGGATCAGGAGAGGGAGACCTTAGACGATAGGCGTGAGTTGAAAGAAGAGGGGTATAGAATGGATCTAAAGAGGAACTTTTCTCCACAATGACAGTCCAGCCACGGCACAGGCTGCCCAGAGAGGCTGTGCCATCTCTGTCCTCAGAGGTTTTCAAGTTTCCACTGGATCAAGCCCTGGGCAACCTGGTCTGACCCCAGAGCTGCCCCTGCTTTGTGCAGGAGGTTGAACCAGAGACCCCTCCTGAGGTCCCTCCCAGCCTGAGTGATCCTATGATCCTATCATTTTATGGGGTCAGACGTAATAGATATAGTAGCAGACAATTACAGAGACTAACTTCTTCCTTAATATGAAGGTTTCACCCGACGTGCTGTACTTCAAGCTCTCAGAAGATATTTCAGGATTGCCGGATTGTGTCTGAAGCCTGCTGTTATTTTAGCCCTTCATGTTTGTTTCCATGACTGCTGGGGTGACTTGGCCACAACCCCAGAAAACCACCATGGAGGTGTAAGGAGGGACAGAAAGAAGGGGTCTTCTGAGGAATTAGACACCTGAGCAGAATTCCCTTCGAGTGCGAATTTTCCTCACTCGCAGTGGAAAGTCCTCCAGAGGGATTTGTTATTTTTTAAGTGATGGGGGAAATGTTAGCATGTGGATGTGGGGGAGTAAGTGCAGAGGCAAACTGGCTTAGAGGGAATTTTGGTTTTCTGCTGTACTGATATATCTGATAAATTGTCTTAGAGGAGCAACCTGGAAATTCAGAGTGCATTTATTCTACCCAGTGTCAATGATGGGAGGTACTTGGATTGCTGCCGCTAGCTGAGAATCCAGCCTTAGCCAGGGACCCAGACAGACTATTTCAGGTTATCCGATTGATGAGCAAATGGCTATTTTTCACTAGAAACAATCTTAAAAGCAAGATTTACAATTTTTCCCCCCTGTGGTGTTACATACAATGGATGAAATTATTTTCTCCACAGAAAGAGGGATATTGACAAGAGCAAAAGCCTCAGGCCTGGTGGAGGCCTCAGGAATGTGGAGCAGGAGGTGGTCCTCTATGGAACAGCTGGGCTTTGGAAGCCTCATCAAAGAGGGATTTTTTTTTTTCTGATACATCCTGAAGTGTCTGTGCTTAAAGATGACTGGAAGAAAATACTGGGTTTGTGTTGAGCATCTGACAAAATACCCAGTTTTGTTTACTTAGTTGCTTGTTTGTCCTGGTATACCCAGCCTCGCTTTTTCATGGTCTGCCTAAAGTTGTGTCTGAGCTTTGGTGCTCTTGAGCTGCACGCTACAACGGCCTCTGTAATTTGTCATCGCTTCCCTTACAAGGCTGCTTCAGAAGGGACCTTCATCTGCTTTGAACTTCACAATGCCGTTTCCCGCACCCTCTAATTGCCTCGCCGCAGCCGTGGCTTGTTTCCACAGTGCACCAGCCACTGTCGGGGAGAAAAGTTAAGGAGGCAGCTCATGGTCTGGGGGCTTTGGCAGATCAAAACATATACTGTACGTGTCCGTCAGTGGAGGTCAGAAGCGACATCTCACACTTTGGGGTACTGCAGAATGAACAGCAGCAGCAGGTGGTTGTTAGTGGGTTGAAATAAAACCCAAACCTTCGCATCAAAGAGAAAGGAAGGAGGTTTCTTAACCCGTATCATTCAGAGATCAGTTGATGAGGCACCCCACAAAATCTTACATGGGTGAGGTGAGCAAGGAGCTGCAATGTGTGTGGAAAAGGCATCTGCTAAACTTGTTTTGTCACAGGAAAAAAATATCATGAAACTGTACCCGTCATTTTCTTGAAGAAATAGGATTAAGACCAAAAATAACTTTCATAACATTATATGAAATAACAGGAACAGTCATAATGTAAAAGAAAGCTTTGCATTTCTTCTTGCGTCAAAAGAAAGGAAGAGGAATTTTTTGCTCTGCTAGTTAGTCAGCTCCTTATCAAGGGTCTGCGTTATTTCCTTGAACAGGGAGAAATCAGAGTTTTGCCACTCAGAACTAAGCCAGGGAGTTTTGATGGAAATACTGGAGTTCCCCTGTTTGCTGGGTTTTGTGTTTTCACATTTTCTATCTGTAAAACCACAAAGAATATAGCCAAAGCCATGCCCTGGGAACTGTGTTTTGTATAAATCTAAAATACCAAGAGAGAGAGTTGGCAATTAGGCCTCAGTCTGCAGATAACCCTCCCTTGGCACAGTTCAGGGACAGATAATCGAGCCCGTCAGCAACGCGTGGCTCCGCAGAAGTTTGTATGTGGCTGGAGCAGGACTGTGCCAGGGTGGAGATGCCTGGGAGAAAGTCCAGCAACAAGATCCCGAGGAACACAGCTTGTGCTGGCGCTGGTGTGGTGGGAGCTCACGGTCACCTCTGAGACATACGCAGCTTCTGGAAACTCTGCCTCTCCAGTGCTCGGCAGCACGTGGTACCTGTCTTGGGTGCTTCAAAACAAGAAAATTTGGGGGGTTTAGAGCACAGGAAAGATGGTCATACCCTCAGCCTTGCCAGTCAATCAACTGTCAAAGGGAAGAAAGTAACTAATTTGCTAAGAGCAATCATATCCATGCCTGTTGTCATTTCTACATGTCTCAAGATCATTACTGAGCTCTTCTGACACATTTTGAAAAGTCCTTTCCTACCAAAAAGACGAGTTGATGGTGATCCTCAGACAGTCGTTGACGTGGAAGTCAAAAGGACCTGAATAATAACACCAGCGTGGTCTTGCTGCATTTTTCTGGTTAACGTTCCCTCAAATAGGCACGATGAGGAACTGGGTGAAGAGGCTGTCCACATCACACAAGTGCTTTCTGAGCTGGCAGTCCTAGTCTGCTTTCTAAACATAAATGTACCCTTCTTTGTCACAGCACTTACAGGCCAGCACTTCCCTACCATGCCTTTTTTCCTTACAAGATGAGACAGAAAATTAGGTTAAAAGTAGTGGCCAGAGTTGCTCAGCTCTTGCAGTGCATCATAGCAGGAGACTGGTAAGAGAATGGAGAAAATGAGGTTTCTGGCTTGCATTGCTTTGCACGGAGGAGTGGCTTGCTGTCCTCTAATTGTGGCTACCAGTTTACTGCACGTTAAGGAACCTTGTTAACAGAATGTGAATGCTACTTATTTTCACTTGTGGAAGCATACCCTTTGGTTTTCTGTGCTTTGAGGAGGTCCTGGTTGAGTCATTGAAGCCATTTTTTTCTTTTATCTGTGCTTTTTTACGGCCACATTTTTCAAAGCAGCGAGTTCCTCTTTTGGCGCTAAGTATGTGCAAAGCCCCAGCAAATTCCAACGTAAAACTTAAAACTGGGTATTTGGAAAGAGCTTGACGTCAGCATCAAAGTGAAACTCTGTCTCATCTTTTGGTGTGTCTAGAGAAGAATTGGCTTCTTTGAGATCTGTTGCGGTGAGAGCATTAGTTATGGGCGAGCAGCAGCTGAGGTTCAAGCCTGTCAGGTATTCCCACTGACTCACTGCAAAGTCCACAAACCCAGGGGGAAAATATTTTTTTGGGTGTTAATGATGCAGCAAATAATACAATACTTCAATTTATAACTATTCTTAAGTATATTTCAAAATACTTCAATTTTAAATCCTTTAAAGCAAAACAGAAAAAATGTGGAAGGGAGCTTTAAGGCCACCTTAAATCTTCACAAAGGGCAAAAGTGATAGAATTAATAAAAATAAAATTAATAGAATTAATAAAAATAAAATTGCCATTAGAAACAACCAAAATGAGCCAGCTACTGCCCTTAATCCCCTCCTTCCCACTTCCTCCAGGAAAGACCATTGCACATAGCCAAAATGAGCAACTTTTAACTTCGTGTGTGCCAAATGAGGAGACACTGGTGTGATTTGAGTAAGGCGTGATGGGGGTGCGGTCCAGACTGAAATCTTTACTGGTGCTGAAGCGGGAGGGGATGCAGCCACCTGAGTGTGAAGAGACTTTCGATGACAAGGGATGACTTCCATGTGTGCATAAGTTCGGCTGCTTTGCGTTCGTAAGCCTTAGGGTGGTAAAATACCAACTTGAAAGGCAGGTTCTGCGCTGCAGGGACTTTCTTTTCGCTGAGCTGAAGGGTTTCTGTGTGGACCAGGGTGCAGAGACCTCGCAGGTGGGCAGCGAGCCTGTGTGGGTGGCTCAGAGCACAGCCGTGCACGTAGCCATGGGTACGGGGCACTGACCCCAAACTCCATGTGTCCCCATGTCCCTGGTTGTCAGCATACGCTGCCAGTGTGGAGCCTACAGAGCCAAACTGCCTGTTTACTGACTTACCATGCCTTTAAGTTTACTGATTTACGATTTAGGTCTCTCTGTGTCAAAGTGGGTGTAATTTCATTCCCTCAGTCTCCCGCTTTGATGCCTTTTTTCTGTAATGTAGGCCCACAAAAGGGAGGGGAAGCATCACCTTACCGTTTTAAAAGGAGATTGTGGTAAATGTTGTATTTAACGGGCAGAATTGCCATTCCCGTCCACAGCTCTGAGGATTTTGGATGCTTCTTGAGTCCTGAGAAGCCCATGATAAGTGTGAGGCCCGAAGTGTGCTGCCGGGTCCCGGACCAGAGGGCTGGTGCTCAGAATTCCACCGGCATCGGGAAGCCCTCAGAGGGTGAGGCCAGGTCGGGAGAGTCCCGCTGGTGACAGGCAGCGCTGGGGCCCGTCACCCTCCCAGGCACTGCCAAGGACGGTACCAGTGCCCAGACACACTGGGGACCAGCTGCGGGACAGGGGCTTGGCCGCCATAAGCGGCTTCTCCCCCTTTCCCACAGCACCCAATGCCACGCTGCTACAGGGAGTGGTATCCAGTATTAAGGTATTGAATAGTAGAGTATTAGAGTATTGAATATGAATGAATATCCACATGAATATCCACAGATTGTCACTGCATCAATGAAAGACATGCATTTTTTAAAAAAAGTTATTATAATGCAAAGTTCGATTTAGCCACCTGTTGGATTGTTGAATTTTTTTTTTTTTTTTTTTTGGTCACAGTCTACCTGGGTGCTTTCTACGGCTTACAACTCCGCGCTGCTCGGTGGCAGGCCCCGCGGAAGGCCGGCACCTCCCGCCGTGTCCGCCCGGCTGCCGCCGGCCCTTGGGCGGGCAGCTCGCCCTCCAGGCTGCCCGCCGCTCCTCCGGCTGCGTGTCCTCCGCCGAGCCTGCCCCCGGAGCGCCCGACGGCAGAAAACCGCCCCGAAGCCCCGTTGTTCTCCCCGAAGCCGGCCGGCCGGCCGGCGCCTCACGCCTCCTTAAGAGGCGGCTGTCAGCTGACGGCTGGCGCCTCCCCCGCCGCGCGGTGTAAAGCGCCGTATGCCCGCAATGGGGAGCGGGAGCCTGTCCTAGCCGGCAGGGACGGCCGAGCCCGCAGGACCTCAGGCGACTGTAAGCGCGGTGCCTCCTTCTTACGCGCTCAACTAAGCGGCTCCTCCGCGGGGTGGGAAGGGAGGGCTGGTAGCGCGGAGGGGTGCGCGGCTGCCGGGCCCGGGCCGAGGCGGTTGGAGAGGGGCGGGCCGGAACGCGGGGATGAGGAGCGGAGCCGGCCGCCCTCCCCTGTGGAAGGGCAGGCGGCTGATGGGGCCCCCGACTGTGAGGGGCGCCGGGAAGGGCGGCTGGGACCGGGGGAGTGCCGGGCGGTGTGGGGTAGTGGCTTCCCTCGGGCGCCGCCTCAGGCACCTGCCGCTCGGGCGTCCTTGCCCGCGGCCGCCGGGGCAGGCGCACCGTCCGCTCGCCTCTCGGTCAGAAGCGTAGCCGCCGCACGGCGTCCGCCGTCGCCAAGCGCGTAACGCGCATAAACCGAATTTTTCATGAGGTAAAAGGAAGGCAGCGAGGGGGCAAAAAGCCTTGCCAGCGCTCGCCCTGTGTGCCGGAGCGCGGCAGCGGGAGGTACGGGGGGGTGAGCTGTGGCGGTCGCGCAGCAAATGGGGAGAGAGGCCGCAAAAGCTACATGAACTTATTCGCATTATTCGTTATCAGTCCCGGGGTGGTAGGCTTGTGCTTGCCTTTGGCCCGTGAGGCTGGAACCGATTTTGGCAACCGTGCAAACTCTGCCACCTCATTTACTTATCCCCCGCATAGTATGTGTGATGAAGCAATCCATTTTGAAATTTATAGGGAAGTAAAAAAAAAAAAAATCTGTTAAGGGAAAATTCCACAAAATGTCTGTGATGGCAGCTTTTCTTTTGGGTCTGATATGAAAAAAAAAAATGTGCTTAC
This sequence comes from Stercorarius parasiticus, assembly GCA_013396915.1. Classification (NCBI taxonomy): domain Eukaryota; kingdom Metazoa; phylum Chordata; class Aves; order Charadriiformes; family Stercorariidae; genus Stercorarius; species Stercorarius parasiticus. The sequence continues at coordinate 180,089 of VWZL01001927.1, read as the reverse complement.
GAGTTCCTGTTTGTGACTTGCAGCAGGAATCTGTTAGCATATATCAGAAGTATGATCACAGGCTGTAATCCCTTTTTTTTGTGGGGTTACATGTTCCTCTTTGGGAGCAAACTTGCACGCTTTTACTGTTAGAGGCCAGTTCCTTGCCCTGGCTGACCTCTGGTCAGTCCTGCACCGTTTGGAGAAGCTGCTGGCTCAGTGGTGTGACCAGTTCCTATGCTGGGGGTTGTCCTCCNCCCCCGAGCTCAGTGGTTTGCAGTGGTCCGAGGTCAGTCATCTTCCCTTGAGCAGCCACTGAAAGTGGCTTTGAAATAGCCTGCTGGGCTGAGAAGCGGAGCTGGCTGTGTCACCCCTGCGGAGCTGCTCAGAGCTTGTCTGTTGGCACCTGTGTCACACCTTTGGGGAAAATCACTTCGGCCACCTCAACTGGGGAGTGGAAAACTTTCCATTTGGACGCTCCTTGCAAATGAAGACGTGGGGACTCCGAAACTAGATAAAGATCTAATCCCAAGTGAATTGCAATTGTGGGAGTGGGGCTTTTAATGCAGTGGATGTTGCTAATGGGAAGATGGTCTTCTGCACCTCGGTAGGCTCAGACACTTACTGTATGAAACAGTTGTTTCATAGGAGCAGCTTCTTGGTGCTTACCAAGAGTTGTTCAGTATACTAAGACTTTCAGAGAGAAAACACGAACCTAAAACTGATGTGCTTATTTTATTTTCTTAAGGGGAAGGTTTCGAATGTACAGCCTGGAAACAGGCTGCCCAGGGAAGTGGTGGAATTGCCATCCCTGGAGGTATTTAAAAGATGGGTAGACATAGTGCTTAGAGACACGGTTTAGTGGTGGTTTTTGTCAGAGTTAGGCTGATGGTGGGACTCAACGATCTGGAAGGTCCCTTCCAACCTAGGCAATTCTATGTTTCTGTGATTCTATATATATGATTTATCTGTATATATATATATATGATTTATCTATATATATGATTGATTTCTATGATGTAGAGTTTAGTTCCCTGTCATTGTTGTCTCTCAAAATCTGTACCTTGTCCCTTTATGACAACCTTTCTGCACTCTCTTGTTCTGCTATGGCAGGGATACATAACAAAAGAGAAATGGAAATACGTATTTATGCCTGAATCACATAATTTAATATCCTCCTGCGTGGCCAGTTAATTTGCACTGGAAAAATACCAGTTTGACTCTTGGCACCCAGTGCTGTTGATGACTTGTTTTTCTTAAAAGAATTAGAAAAAAAAAAAAAAGCCAATGCTGTTGCTTCACTGAGATTGCATACTTGATTTCATCTTAACTTGAATGTATTTTATTGAACGTTGTTACCACCTTTAGCAATCCGATCTAGTTGAAGATGTCTCTGCTTACTGCAGGGGCATTGGACTAGATGGCCTTTAAAGGTCCCTTCCAACCCAACACATTCTATGATCATAAGGTGCCCTTCTTGAATTTTCATGATACCTTGAATAGATCACTTTTGTCAGCTGGCCTAAAATAGCCAGAACAGGAAATATTTCAGCCAACCTGTTTTGGGCTTAGTGTACTTAAGTGTGTAGTTTTTAGTCATACAAAGGGGAAAAATAATGAGTATGGAGTGAGCCCTGACTATTTCTTTCAGAGGTATTTCTGCAAAGCCATTGAACAGGCTTCACAGGCATTTTGGGTAACCTCTACTCTGTTCCTTGGCATGTTTTCCTGACAGTGCCAAGGGACTGAATCCAGTGCAATGTAGCAATGACTTTCCAGGTGCATGGTACTTCATCAGTAATAGGAAATGGCTCTGTTTGAGTCTATTTTAATTGACATGCAATATTCAGGTATGTGGCAACTTCTGTGACTTGCATATAGGTTGGAAGAGGACAGCCTTGGCAGTAGAACTGAAGCTGTTCCAGATACTTGGGAACTGTGAATTCAAATTGAATTGTGTTAATTGACCAGCTGGGTCTGGTTAGACTCGCATAGCAGCCAGAGAAGGAGGTGTCTCCTGCTTGTACCCGGAAGTTCAAGTGTATGAAAACTGACTACAAAATATGAGAAAATACTTAGTTTTGCATGGAAACTTTCTAGCACAACAGGTAGAAGCTCAGTGTACTGTATGGCCCATGGTTAGTGTGTGGAGTGGAGAGACGTGAGGCTAAGTTCAAATTTATTCTTTACCTGATACAAAATACTGATGTGGATCAAAGTCTCCTTATCCTTCAGGGCAGTATCCTAAGAATGGGAGTCACCTTGAGGGAGCAAAACTGAATTTTTGACTAATTGTTTACTTGATATTGATGGGGAAGCCCACGTTTCAGTGGTTGCTCCAAAGACAAGTACACGTCACAAATATCTGATTTATAGCCTGGAGGAGGTTTAACCAATAAAATAAAGTACTTCCCTACAGATCTGGTCCAGCTGGTGTTTCAGCTCCCTGCTAAAGCCTGGGGGACCAGTCGAGACACACTTTTAAACTGTTTGCAACTGGTCTGTTTCTGTTTCATTTGCCTCTTTCTAACCAGAAGCTCTGTGTGTACTGTGGAAGGATTTATCTTTGACTTCACGGGCAGTGGCAGCAGAATTGGCTGTCATCTTCCTGAGAGGTGATGAACTCTCTCGTGCGTGTTTGCCATGCCTCAGTGATACAACTGCGTCTTTCGCGCTAGTCTGAAAAACAGATCCCAGACCTTGTCTTAGTAATGGAAATAGTCTCGTCACTGCCCTAGGTTATAACAACATGATGTAGTAACAGCATACTTTCAAAAGAACTCTCTCTTTTTTTTAAAAAAAAAAAAAAACAACCAAAAAACAACACAAACCCAGCACTCTGGTATTCGGACTTTCCTGAGGGCTTTCATTTACTGTTTACCTCAGAGAAATGATATGAATTTTGTGACTGTACCGGTTTCCAGCAGCCTGTGTGTCAATGTCTGGAGCAGCATTACTCAGCTGGGACTGAGGTGGTCTCTAGGACATGTGAAAGTGGTCCATGAAGCAGGAGCAAACAAAGCACGAATAAACTCCAAAGTTTTTTGGGTTTTTCTTGGTTGTGTTTTTTTGTTTTGTTTTTAAACAGATTGTAGGAAAAGGAGGACTAACTAATGAACACTTAAACTTTACTCCAATTTATTTAAAGTGGAAAGTGTTATGGCAATATTGCAAGAGAGAACTGGTGGACTTTCCTGGAAAGATCAATTAGTTCTTTAGCTTAAAAGTATTGCATAGAATGAGATGATTTCTGTGAGGGGAAAAAAAAAAAAAAGCACAGCGTTGAAGGGGGAAAAAAAATCAGATATGTGTTGGTAGATGATGGGGCCATCACTGCACAGATTTTATTCATTTTCTCTAACATTTATAATGAAATCCATGCGCTGTTGTCAGTGGTAACTCTGAAGCCTGTGTTGGTCCTGTATCGGTTGGCAGGGGCATGGACACTGCAGTTCTTCTTCTAATACGTTTTCCTTTCCCAGAAAGAGAGTTGCTGAGATGACACTTTCCATCTCAGCTCATGCCTTTGCTGCATGCTGCAGCTTCCAAGACTCAACATGTGTAGTGACGGGAGCTTTTGGCATCTGGACTGCAAGTACAGATGTGCTAGAAGTCAATGTGTGAGTGAGTTGCCCAGACTCTTCAAGTAATCCCTAGATGAAAAACAGGCGCTTCTAGGATAAAATTAGTGTGATCCTAAAGCAGATATCCAACAGACCATGTAAATTATGTGCTAGGAGTGCCTCTTTCTCTCTGATAGCTAAGCACAGATGGAGGTTTTTACATGGTAGGTGTTTGAAGTTAAGTGAGGTGAATCCTGCCTCTGGGCTCTGTGTCTTCTGTGCAGACTGCACAGCTCTGATTCTAAGTTAAAAGTTAAAAATCACTCTTATCTAAGTTTTGAGATGCAATCTCCTTTCAAATGAGTGGTAGCATTGGTAATGGTGCATCCTAAGGCTGAGCGCAAAAAATGTAGTGCTTCTTTTTGTCTGCTGGCAGACATTTATGGACTTAATAATTAAATTAAATGTTGCTCATTGTTATACTTTGAGCATCCTAAGGTGGTGATTGCTATTTTTCGAAATACAAAGTAGGCTGTTTGCAAACAAGAATCCTCGTCTCTCCATCATTCCAACTTCCATCCCTAAATATGCATATTTAGGAAGGAGACAGAAAATATAGGGTAAAAAGCTTCCAGATACTCAAGTTCAGAACTATGCATGATTTGACTCGGTCACATTTGTGTTTTTTGTGGTTATCTGATAGTAAAGCCATTAAACTGACTCATCTTTGATATCTATCTAAAATTTTCCTTAAGATGATCTCAGCATAAATGAGTAAAACTTTTAGTTCTTTTTCCTACTAGTATTGTCAGTTATAACAGTACTTAATATCCTCAGCCAAGATCTGTAGGAATGTGCACTTTTAAAATAAATTGTCCTTCTATATTCACAGTGACTATCGAGTTATACACTTAATTTGCACACACATATGCGGAGTTTATAGTGAGATCTGTACAAAAGTGTATTTATTGTAAGAAGTGGCAGTCCCAACCCCCAAGGGGTGGCATTTTTAGAAGACCTGAATGATGAACAAGACCGATGAGGGGGATGTTGGGGTAGGTGGAAATGATTGCTTAAGGAGCACCGTGAATGCATTTGTATGGGCTGTCTCATCTGTTAAGTGTGGAGGTTTCTTTTGATTTGTTTGTTTTGTTTTTTTCTCCCTATTACCATGTCTGTGTCTCCAGGATATAGCTTGTAAATGGGGCTTAACTACTAGAACTGTATTTCTCATGCTTTTAACTTGCTGTGTTGTGAATTGGTGGCTAAAAATAAGTGCCCCCCAAATAGCGTATTCATTTTGGCCTGTTCCAAAACCCATTAACGTCAGTGGGAAAGCAAACAACACTTGTGGGCATATACCTTGTACCAAACATAGAGAAGCTCTCACTGTGACCCGAACCATTACTTTGCATGCTCTGGCAGAAAAATTGTGCCTTTGTACTCAACATGCAAAAGTGTAACTCTATGCAAAATCAGTAGCCGCTGCTTAAGGCTGTGGTCATGGAGGGGGGGTGGGGGGTGGGTGGAACCAAACCAAAAAAACACCACCAACAAAAAACCCCAAACAACAGAACAACAAATAATTTTGGGTAGAACATGACTGTGTATATGCTTGGAATGTAACTAATTAGAAATCTTCTGGCTGTTACCCTTGTGTACCATCTTTTAAAAATAACCTATAATGGAGAATTGTAAGAGATCATGCACTTTTGAGGCACTTCTTTTCTTAAAAGTTTTATAAATATGGATGCCTGCTTAAATGAATATCTGGGATAATGATGATATCTTGACCTGGTCAATTTCTATAAAATATGAAACTAACCATTCTTATGTTGCTCTTTTGTTTGAATCATTTTTCTTCCTAATCCAAGTGGAATTGATAATGAGTTTCTAACTGTAGCACTGGGTGCAACACCCCTTTATCTTTTGATAAAGGTGTGAGTCTGCTAAGTTTTCACAGACATGGTGTTTTTGGGCTGTCGTCTTAGTGGGAAAAATACTTTTTATTCATGTAACAAGAACCCTGCAACTATGAATCCAGGACAGTGCTAGTGAAAAACCTCAGAACAGAGACTGGGAGCTTGTACAACATCTAACAGGAAGATGCTAGGAAGCAAGTCCTAGCTTTTCTTATATCCAGTTTATTTTTATGGGTTTGGGTGTGTTCAGTGATGATACTTACAGACTTTTTTTATTTTTTTTTTTTTTACCAAGCGGTTTAAGGTTACTGTAGGAAGTTGGTGTGATGTGTGTGCTGACAGTAATGAAAACCAGGTTTTTCTAATTGCAAAATCTGCCAACATCTTGCATTGCTCTGGCATTTTCCCCTTTGAGTAGCTCAGACAGTCCTTCCTGGTAAGTGAATGATTACATTTAACTATGACATACTTCCAAGTATTATTTTGTTTTTTTTTAAACTTAAATTCCTTTTTCTGAGAACCCCAAATTTATTAATTTAATGAGCTCTTCAACTCTTCTGCAGCCTAGTGAATATGGATTTGATTTTTATAAGGGTGTTTTTGATAAAGAGAAATTAAATAGCCTCTCCCTAGTCATTAAGTCAAACCTGAATCAAAATTATGTATAAAAACCTGATACTATGTCTCATAGTGTTACCTTACACGTTCTCCCATCCCAAATCCACAATGTTGTAAAAAAACAGCCACTATAATTGTAATTTTAAAAGGTATTGTTGTCTGAAAAAAAACTAAGACATGAGGTTTTGTGGCTTTTTTGGGCTTATCTTCTATGTGCTTCTGACAATTATCTCTTGTAATTAGGAACTGAAATAATGCAAGCACGAAAAAGGTGCTTGATATGGCTAACGCGGAAGGAAAACAGGTTTTGTTGCTTGTAAAACTTTTTTTTCACCAGTGAATGCAAAGGAAGGAGGATCATATGAACTGAGCCTGGCTTCTCCCTCCAGTTCCTTCTTCTCCTTAAAATCACTGTTTTCCATAGGTCTGTTTATGATCAGCTGTAACACTATATTAATGTTTCTGAAATAAGCTCAGAAAAAATGATGGTGCTGAGTAGAGCAGAGCCAGCGGTGCTGGCAAACACGGTGCTGTGTGCAGGAGGAGAGCAATGTCCAGCCTGTTTTCTGCATAGTTCAGATGAAGAATTTGATCCTAATTTTCTTTCTGTGCTAGAACAGAATATATGTTTGGTTGTGGGACAGTCCTGCTTCTTGGTATCACTTGCTATGCATAAATAGAGGGCCAGAGAAAGAACAAGCATTGGGGATGAGGGAGACCAAAATTCACATGCCTGCTCTGAACTGGATTATGTGGGAAGGTGAGCATCAGTCTCCCCCACCTGGGAGTGACCTGGCCACATACAGGGCAGGTATTTTGAATTAACATCAGTTTTGAGTGTAGATGTGATAAACTCTCCCCAAAAGAGTTTTAATAAAACTGATGTAGTTCTCTAATGATAGCTTTTTTGCTTTGGCAAATAGACATTTTCTGAATAAAAGCTCTTGTTGAAAAGTGCTTGAACATCCCCACTGGCTATTCATCTGGCCTGCATTATGAATCAGTCATTTCCCTTTCAGTACAGAGCGGGCACATCAAACGGTGTTTTTAATAGGCTGAGGGAGAGTTTGAGTTGGCAAGGGAGCTAGTAAGCCCTCAGTGTCTTAAGAAATAGTTAAAAGCTTAGACAGTTTGGTAAGAGAGTAGTCATAGTTCATCTAAGTTTTGCTGAACTTTCTCTGGCTGACCAGTCCTCTATGCCTCAGAAGAGCATGAAAGTCCCCCTTGTGTCCCTAATTTTGTAAAGCCGTTTTAAAAACGGGATATGCAAATTTGGGGTTTCTTCCTGACTTTGACTGCTGTCCATTTATTTGTTCAGTCATTGTTTGTGGCTCCTTAGTGAATTAGATTGTGTATCGCATTCCTGAAGGCCACAGTTAATGTCTGAGTTGCTGGCAGTTACTGCTTTTTTGTTAGTTTTGTGGCTTTTGTTTGCTTTATGTAACCATTGGTGTAGCTAACCTTTTGGTTTTGGCAGAATTACAGTGAGGTTTGACATATTTTCTTATGATGAATAGAAAATTTTCCATTAATTGTATTAAATCAAAATGTTACTGTAATTTTTAAACCATCTCCAATGCCTTAGTTGGTAACATTGTGCATCCATTAATAGTGGCTTAGATCCTTCCCCTCATCCTCGCAGGGCTTGGCTTCTGTTGTTAACTTGAGATAGCTGGCTAAAAATGAAACAAGCATTACCCGATTCAAAACTTTCTTCCTAAATCAGCAGAGAGATTGCACTAGAGCTCTTGCATCAGCTTGGCATTTTTGCCAAGTTTACTCTGAACTTGGTGGAAATGGTGGAGCAGAAAATCCAAGCCCTTTTAATGCTGCCACTGTAGCCCCAGGAAAAGAGCATCCGCAGGCACTTGTTGGTTGGAGCATGGATGGCAGAGATGATGGGGGAAACAGAGAGCTTCAGAGAAGTTGTGAGAGGCACGGTAAAAAAAGAGGAACCTCAAGAAGGGGCAGAATAACATTCCACTCCCTTGTGCAGTCGCCAAGCTGGAAGGTGGCTTGCTGCGTACCCTCTCCAACTGGGAGAGGAGGGCTGGGGAGGAGCTGCAACAAAGTCTTACTGAAATTTGTAGAGAAAAATCAAAACCCCTCAGTAAACGCTTTGCTGATGTAAATTTGACCTTGAACACAAATTGGTAACTTGGGAGCTTTTTTGTAATTGCTCAAACCCTGGAGCGAAGGTCTCTTTGGGTAGAGGCTTGGCTGGGAGGGTCAGGCAGGCTTTGCCCAAGCTGTTGGGCTTTTGGTGGAAGGCGGCTGCTAGACAGAAGATGAAGACCACTGGTATTAATATGCTTTCTATTGCAAAAGTGTCCAACTTAAGACTTCTTAGGAAAATGGAGAGAGCAGTTGGGCCTGTCCTGCTAGGTCTAGTATTTATTTGTTAAATCAGTTGATTATAAAATTATTTATATATGAAAAATGCAAAGAAATCTTTCATAGTGTAAGTTTACCGCTTAATGTCTCCCCTCAAGAATATAATGTATGCAGTAGGGATGTCTATATTTGCCTTTGTGTCTATGTGTTTGTGTGTAAAACATACATTTACATTACTTAAACTCCTGTTTGGCAATAGCCGTAAAATATTTCCATATAGATTTTACATCATTTGAAAGAGGCTGTAAAATCTCATAGTCAGAAGTTTCTTCGTGACTACTTTTACTAGAAAGCCCTGACAAATTTCCTTGAGTCACTGTAACTACTTTGTCATGCTTTTAATGTTATGACCATATAGACCGAAGGAAGTGCAGCACAACTGTCCCCTTTATTGCAGACAGCGACCACAGCTCATATTTTTGGTGAACAATCCAAACCAAGAACATGAAAGTTGTAATGCTGAGTCACGCTGTACAGACACTATGAATGTAAGATGACAAAACACACCTTTTTGTGTGCAGTCCTTTCTCCATCCCTGCCGTGCCAGCATGACAGTAGCCTGGGTGTGCTGCCTGGTGTTGACACTGAAATGCCAGGAAGTTCAGGGGGGAAAAAAAGAGCAGTTTGGATAACTTGCTCTGGATACTAATTGAATTGAAAAAGAATTTACGAAGTTATTTAAAGGAAATGTTTGCTTAACTTTCAGCTAAATTTGTTTTATTGTTGACATGCGTTACCTAAACAAAAGCCAGCTGTTAATTTCACCATCTCCTTGCATTTTTAGCTATTATTGTGGCTGTTCTTTTTTTTTTTTTTTTTTGTTTAAACACTGTGTAAGAAATGCAGAAGGATTGTCATCTGCAATTGAAGCCTGAGAGCATCAGGCAGCTTTGATGCATTGCGGCAGCTTGTCTCTTCCCTAAAAGACGAACATAAATACTTCGGGGAAAATATTAGAATAATTTTTTATTTAAATTTTTTTTTATTTTAAATCATCCTAATTTTACAGCAGGGAAGCAAAAGAAGGAATGAAGGTGTAGATAAGATAAAGATATGTAAGGACCAAACTCCCATTGTTTTAATAAAATTTTTAAAAGGCATTGGTCCAGAAATATTTGGAAGTTGGATGACATCGCTATTTTCACCAAGGGAGAGTGAGAGATTTGGATTGAGATCTTTGAGGTCTAAATCTAGCACCCTAAACCATAACAGTTCTTTCCACAGTACCAATGAGGCTTCTTAAAGGAGGTTTTGACAGTCCACGGCTCTCAACCAGTGCGCTGCAGCACGGTAAAGGAAATGGTAAGTTTTGCCAAAGATCCTGGTAAGGATGAAATATGAGGGAGTGGGGTTTTTTTCTTTTCTTCCCTTCACCTAAGTTTTAAAGGGATATATTCAATAAACAACTCTCTCCAATCACGTGTTACACTCCAGATATATATCACTTAATTTTAGAAGTTATTATTTAAGTGTTTGCATTTTTTGGCAACACTTTAAAAGCTGCCACTGGTTTTGAGTTTTTTGGTTTTGGAGAGCCTGGCTTGCCATCTCAAACACACTAGGGACTTGGGGCACCTGTGGAAGTGTGGCGTTTTTGTTCTCTGCTGCCTTAAGTTGGGCTTCCAAAAGTAAGAATACCCTTAAATGAATAACTGTCATACATAAAAAGTTTATTTGTGGAATAACTGAAATCCAAAACCCTAATGTACAGAAATGCTGGGCATTTTTAATCTTGCTTTTTCTGAACTGCAGCATGCATATAGCAAATCGCATGCATAGACGATCTCCTTGAAATGATTTAAATAATAGGTGGACTTGACTAGTGTACCAGACTTGGTATTATGGGGAATATAGCCTAATATTTCTTCTTTTTCATGGAACCTCCATCAGATTTTTCACATTCTTCTTTGGTTTTTGGCTGCCTTGTTGGAAAAACAAGTTAGCTGCTTCCCACATAAGCCTGCAAGAAGTCTAACCTGTACACAGTGTTGATTACTGGTCTTATGCTTGAGGATTTTTGACAAACTTTGAGACTGCCATCTAAAGTATCTGTCTTGTGGCTTGTATTTCTGTAGATAAAGACAGCGATCTCTGCCATTTTTAAAGAATATTCTTGGAGTCCCTCAGCTGAGGTTTTACTTTTTTTTTTTTACATTCAAGGATATTTTTTATTTCTAGTGCAATTTCAATTGAAGTAAAATATAAGACACTGGAGAAAAATGTAACATGAAGATATTGACTCAAGGAACTCTTTCATTCTCAGAATAAAATTAACTCCTTATTTTGAGTTTACTCAGGTCCACCTTCTAATATTTCTTTAAGTTCACCGTACAGTAAAATCATGTATGATGGCATGGCTTTTTTCTCATAACCTCTTGCAAACTGCTGCAGTGAGTGTTCCTTGTTAGCTCTCCTTCGTGTAAGCAGTGTAATTGTAAGATGAGCCATCATGCCTCTTCCTTCAGACCTGTAGTTAGTGTTCACGGTGAAAATGCAGCACTTGGCTGGATAGGAACTGTACTAGGAACTTCATTGACTGATGTGAAATAGGCGCAGGTATTCAGGCAGAAATGCTTCCAGCCTCTTGAATATTTCTGTAGGTAAGGTCATTCCTTGTAGAATGTAAGATAGGGCTTTTTTTTTCCTCTGGGAATAAGTCCGGCTTAATAAGTTTATTACGAGAACGTGTCTTATGTCCCCTGACTCACCAAGTCTTGCCTCCTGTTGCAGGTTACTGTAACATGGAGTGAGTTCCCCAGGAGGTTCTGGACAGCTGTATGCAGAGAACTGGCCTGATTGTGTCACCACTTCTGTCTTCCTTGCTTTTGGCCTCTAAAGTAGCCTCCAGCACCAGATAAGGTGCAAATTTACTTAAGATTTCTGTGACATTTCCTGGGTTTTAGCCCTGTGCCGTGTCCTACCCTCAGGAAAGGGGCGGGGGGGTAAGTGACTTCAGATTCGTAAATCCCCAACGGCGTGGACTAAGGTGAGATAAATCTCAAGGCCTGTATACAAACATCTATTAGCTTTCCAAAATGATTAGTATAGGTCTTAACAAGTCCAAGATGATTGGTTAGGTATATAACAAATTACGGCAAATGGTGAGGTATGGATTGTGTTACTTAACAACAGGTATAGGGCAACTCATGGCAAGCAGTACTTAACGTTGTTACGTAACAACTCTAAGAGAAAAGGGAAACCGAGGGATAGAGAAAGGAAAAGATAGAGAGAAAGACAGAGATAGAGATCACCGGTCCTGGTTCCAGCATCTTTTTTCAGGGAATCTTCCCAGTCATAATTTTCCCCTTTTACACTTGCTGAATTAGCATGGTCCACCCCCCTTGCCAAGGACAGCCTCATCTCGGGTTTCTCCCTTCTCCCAGGTGACGTGTAGCATGATTTGGGTGGAGAGATGAGTGCCATAGTGATACATGTTTAGCATGATCTCTATAATCTTCATTGGTGTATGCAGGGTACGCGCTTTCATATGCATTTCGTGGATAATGAAGCAAAGGTCCCTTACCGGACACAGTGGCCTTGAGAACAGAGAACTAGCAAGCTCACCACACGAGTGGCAGAACTATCTGGTATTCACAAGACAGTCCTCCCACACTTTTAAGTGTTAGCCTTATCAGTCCTTTGAACGTTAGGCCTGCGTTATTTATTTCCTTGCGAGTGTTTGAGGCGTTTCATTGAAGGCTTGGAGGTCCTTCTGCACCTTGTCAGGGAACTTGCAGGCTGTCTCTTACACCCTGCTGGTATATTTTATTGCTCTCTCCTTCCACTGAAAGGAAATCCTAGTTACTCTGTGTCACCTGTAGTTTCAGGAATTGCTTACAGGCTGACAGGTCATCTTTCAGAAGGAGATTCATGATATTTTCATCTGTTACGCCGTCTTTAGCAGGAAGCCAAATGTGGTTTCCCAATCTTCAAGTCTTCTGTCTAGCTATTTATGCTGTGTCAACTTCCTTGCCAAACTTCACCCCAGAGCACCCTCCAGAAATGTGGCACAAAGGTCGAGCTCTTTGCCTTTCTGCTCAGAATCCTTCCTTCCACCCATGCTCTCTTAGCGAGGCATGGGAAGAACGGCCGTTGCATGTCAGCAAAGCATGTACTTTTTCGTTAGTGATGAAAATTGAGTGATGGGTGCTCTACGCAGGGTAAGAGCGTGTGTTTCTTGTGTGGGAAGACCTAAATTAAGAAATAACATTACAGTGATTTTCCAGGATGCTAGGCAAAATCATGTAGAAACAGATTATTTGTTTTATTTGTTATACAATCACAGGATCAATCTGTAACCAAATAAAATTCTGTAATCTGATTTGATAAAAATGGATAGTGACATTCATACCGAAAGCCTGAGTCAATACTTAGCTTATTCTATACCCCTTACTCTTATCATATTAGATTGAGCATTAATGACTGTACTGGTGAGTCGCACTTATTCACTTTTTTTTTTAATTGTCTGTGTCTTTAATTTTTAAGAATTGTTGGCTAACTTTATGTAAACAATCTGCCTTTTATGATTTTGCTTATAATCTTGAGGACGTATTCTGGTGGTGCTATTATACTGTGTTGCACTTTACTAATTTTTCAGAGCTTTTCCACTCAGTGAGACTAACTATGGAGTAAGCTCCTACTCGGCATGAAATGATAAAATCTTATTATTCTTCTTCTCCATTGTCCCTGGCATATCCGGTGAAACTGAATTATCTGTGGGAATTTACTGGATCAACACTGAGAATGAAAACGTTGCAGTAACAATCTGTGTGTGTGTAACCTTTTTGTGTAATAGCTCTGTTATTGTCGGTCTTAAGAGACAATAATCTCTTATCCATTTCAGTCTGTCACCTCAAGTGAAAATCAGCTGAGATCACAGAAGAGTTTTGATTTAAACAGCGATCCACTTGTCCAGTAATAGCTTGTTATTTTTGATGTCTGAAACTGTGCCTAACAATTAAATGCTCTTGGGCTGATGAACGTAGAGTTCACTTTTGGGTAGAAGTGAGATTTAGGAAGTTCGCAGGAAGCTGTCTCTGCGTTACATGGCCAAGCTAAGCTGTGGCCTGTTCAAGAGGTTATGTTTGCTGTGGTATTTTGTAAAGTTGGGTACTTTTAAGTAAAACATCAAGAAATATATTGTTAATCAGTCTGGCCAGCTTAGTTAATTTTAGTGATACTGTATGAATTGGCAGGTCTTGTGCTCGTGCTGTGGCAGAGGCATTGCCTGCATGGTGCTTTGCTAGTCTTTTGGGGAGGAACGCTGTCAGCCCTGGGAACATCATGGTTTGCAAATGATGTGATACCACCAGATATCGGGGAGCCAAAACAATACATGTTAATAATATTAAAGTGTTCTTGAAGATCTGCCGAGAGGTGCTACTTCCCCTGCAATCTGTCAAGGGTTGGCCTGCCACCAGCTTCAACTTGAGTTCAGTTCTTTGTGTGCGCTTGGGATACAGTCCTTAATTACTTGATGTTTTTTCCATTAGGCTTTGTGGGACGGACAGTGTATGGTGGCAGTGTTAAGTGAAATAACTTGGGGATCACAGCTCTATTTACTGCAGATGTTCGAAGTAAACATTCTTCAAGACTTCCTTTGTGGCTCTTGATGAGCGTAGTAGATAGCTTCTGTTAGTGCTGTATTTTGGCTCCTCTTCCACACTAAGACTTTTAGATACAGAAATATATTAGTTCGCTTAACCCAAACTCCATTGATAATGTAGTGCAAGCTTGCAAAGGGTGCGGTATAATTATATGAGGGTCAATTAACTCTGATTTGAATCAAATCCACTGTAAAGGATCTAAGTATTCAAGTCACTTAAACGCAGATGTCTGATACCATTTCAGATGTCCTGCTGACTTGTGGCAGTGCATGGATCCATCTGCCAGCCCCAAGTGCCTCAGACACACTCATGTGTCTGAAAAGGATGCCTGTCTTTGGGTACCTGCTTCTGTTTATCACATCCTGAAAGACTGTCATGAAGACAGCAAGCCAAGAGCTCCAATTTGGTGTAATGCCAACACAACTAGGGCTGGGATCTGTTGTGCTGTTGGTTGGAGCTGGATGGAAACCCTGGTTATTAGGCGTGGCGTATCACATCAGGGTCTACTTGTTCCCTGGCCCTTTTCTCCCTATTCAGAGTCTCTGCCTGTATATCTTTTAGCTCACAGTTTGTACGTGTGTGTTTGTGACACAGTTGTTAATTATGGGATTGCATATTTGTCCGCATGGCCCTTGCCTCGCTCAACGTGGAGGACAGATGGTGCTTGGGGATTCATTATGGCTGTGTAGTCAAAGAGATTGTTGTTTGCAGGATCACAAATGTGTTTCCTGCAGATGTTGAAACAAATGAGGCAGGGGGTTATAGGAAAAGAGAGGATGATCTCATGTCTCAGCCAGTTGAGTGATGATCTGGAGAACTGGAACTCTGCCTCTAGGATGCTAGACAAATAACTCAAACCAGGCTTTTTGTCCTAGACCTCACCCATTTTCTTACTTCCGCAGATAGAGCAGCATCCTCAGCTTGGTTTCATGTATCCTGTCCTGTCAAAATGAGCGCAGTAACTTGTTGGTAGTTGACTGTGCAGTTAGGGGAAATGGTGTATTTTCTGTTTTATGACTTGCAAATTTCTTCTTCATTACAGTGATTGGGTAGCCCTCACTGTTCCGTTTTCTTGGCTGCCCTGGAAGTTTGCAACAGTTCCTCAAAAACTGACATGTCAGGGCTTGTTTGTTTACCAAGGTTCTTTAATGTCCTCCTTTAAGTAGGACCCAAGGTAAAATAAACTAGAATATAACAAACCAACTGGACAATATGGCTATAAACACAGTGCTGCTTCTCTCCCATCTGCCTCTTTATGCCACTGCTGAATTTGGGTGATAGAATTTAAAAAAAAGTCTTTGCAATTATTATTACAGGAGGAGAAATAATAGTGGATTTGTGTGTCTTCCTCTAATTCTGAAAAGCTACTTGCTTTCTGTGCTAAAGATGGCTTGTTCTGTTGCCCTGGCATTGAGCTGCCTTGAATGAAAGCTATGAACTGAATGTATGTTAAAGTCTTTCCTATTCAGACTTAGATTAAAAACAAATAAATAAAACCAGGGTAACTTCTAACCTCAAGCTATTGTTAGGGCTGGCAGGATCAGAGAAGGGATATTGTAATGTTTTATTGATCGTAATGAAACAAAATTTTTATGGAAATGTCTGCATGTAAGTTGCTCAAGAGCAAGGGTTTGGGAGTGACATAAATCACCATTCTTTAAGACTTATTCTGCCCTTTCAAAATTGGAGATTAGGAATCATTTCCTTGAGACCACATGGTGCTTTTTTCTTGTTTTCAATCTGAAGCATGTACTGATGGTTCATGTCTGACTGCATCTGAGAACTGATCCTGTCCAGCAGTTCCCATGTGTTTTTAGAGATGCAACAAGGAATAACCTCTCCTAATATACTTTGATGGTTGGAAGTGGTTCTGAAGTTTAGGGCCTCTGGTGGCCCCTGATTTCAGTAGAAATCTTCACAAAGTGTTCAGAAAATGTTGGCCTATGAAGAACCTGCATAAACCCTGCCAGCTGGTGTGCAATTTGTCCATCAAAGCCTCTTGCAGGTCTCTGCAGACGACTGAGTTGGCCAAGGACTTCAGTTGGAATTCCTTTCCCAGGTTTGCAGAGGGCACTATTGCTGTTTGTTTATGGTTAAATGAGCAGCTGCCAAATGAACTCTCCTGTGCTCTTGCTGTAAATGCTGGAATTAGTTTTCTATTATTTTCGTGGATGCAGTTAGGTGCAACTTCGGGAGTTTACTGTTTGCAGAAAAAGCTTTCAAAGTGAAGTTGGTGTGAAAAGCTGCATTAAAATGACTAAACAGACCCTTACTACAAAGAGTTGTGGTTATCTGGAGCAAGTTGCTGATTGTCATGCTTGTGCTCTCAACTGGCGTTTCAGTTCTAAAATTCACGGCCCTTGGTGTGAATGCAGGACATACCCTCATACCTCACCTTGTACAGGGAGGAAGATACAAAGAGGAACTTAATCTCTGTCCTGCCCTGACCATGTGAGTGTCTTAATATAGAAGCAAAGCATGGGAACCAAGAATTTGTCACTACAGCAAAAAGGCTATTAACTAAACACAGATTATTTTTTTTTTTAATACTAGGATTGTAATGCATGGAAGTGTATACATTTGAATATGTAACATCAATATAATTGCTCTATTCTTTTGTTTATCTGTAGAGCTGCTAGAAACACTTGGATGACTGGAATTCAAGATATTTCGTTCATGCTCTTACTCTGATGTACACAAGAAATTTCTCTTGTTCAGGCAAGTAAACATCTATACCTCCATAGCTTATATAAAATTAAGTTCTTGGTAAACAAATAAATTGTGGGAACCTTCCTAAAGCAGAGGAACTAATTTACTCTGTTACAAAATACAGTTTAAAAGGAACATAAGAATTTTAATTAATTTTTTTTCTTTATTTAATAGTTAAAAGATCTGTCATCCTGAACTCTGCTTTGAAAAACTGGGAAGCCCCTTCTGTGTAGAATTGAAATAGACATTTGACAGTTGTCTTGAATGAAAATTGATGCAAAAATGTCAGTCATAGATCCTTATCAACACATTGTGGTGAGTAGCTTTCAATCTTCTATGTATGCTTGTATACTATGCATGTCTATGCCTTATGTAATATATACTGGCTCATATAATATATCCTATTAGAAGTTACTCTAAATAAAGTACAGAGCATTAGAGTTATCATTAATTACTTAAAAAATGGTAAGTGTGGCTAGAGTAAATTTCTTCAGAAATCTATTTGAATGAAATTTGAAAGATTCAAGTTAGCTTTTTGAAATCATATCATGGCTTTGAGTGTAGTTGCTCATGTGTGACTCAAAATGGAATATGGGCTCTGAAGAACCTCATGGGTATGATGTCATAGGGTATCCCTCTGAAGGACTTGCTTGTTCAAAGTATTTCACTAAAGTGCCTGTAGCTGACTTTTTTTTACAAGTTTTTCCATGTGTTGATTGACAAACTGAACTGTAGTCTACGAAACTAACATCATGCATCTTTCTCTCTTACAATACAATTTTCTTGTACAATTCCAGTTACCAAATAACTCTTTTCCCTTTTCATCAGTATGTATAGAGGTATAAGTTGGCAGGTTTTTATATTTAGATCTTAAACTAGCGTGTATCAGTGACTTCGATTCAAAGAGAATCTTCAAAATACAGCCTGCAAACCCTAGGTAAAGGTCAGTGAAATGATCTGTGCCACTAAACACCACACTGCTGCCAAAAGCCCCTGCTCCCTCCTTTCTGCTTTATTCCAGTGTTCCTGCTGCATCCCTTGTACCAGCTGTCAATGGCATCTGACTGGAGTGAGCCAATTGACCTTGCTGAATTGGCAGAAAGACAGTTCAAAGTGAAAGATTATTTCTCTGCTGTCAGAGCTGGGCCAAAGGAAGGGTACAACCATGTGGGCACAACCTATATCAGTAGAGAAATAGGGGCAAGGGAAGGAGGAGGAGGGAAATAGGAGCAGAACTGCTCTTTGTATAGCAAACCAGGGGAGCGGGTCGGCAGCTCGGTGAATGCTGACTTTTGGCTGTAATGTTCACTCATGTCTTTCTGCTTGAGTGACTTCCCAAAGTAAACACTGAAATTGCAATTCCTACTTAATCTTGAAACAAGCTGGGTGTGTTCATATCAAGCACTTTTAGTAACAGTCCCAGAACCTCACGTCAGGAAAAGCGGTACGTACTCAAAGATAGTTACCATACGGTTCTCATAATGTTGAACTTTTACATTGCTAAAAATATAGCGTATACTTCCTTGAAATGATCTCTTATCAATTATGTGGTTTCTACCCCACGCAGTCACATCCTTTACATGAGTTTGCAGCCAGCAGATGTCAAACTAGTGTTTTACTCCCTCTGTAGTGCTGTGAATGCTGCTGTAAAGACAAGTTTTGGGTTGATGTTTGTATTTAACAGTGTTAAAACAATACGCTCTCTCCTTTCTGCATCACTGCCCTCTTCTGGATGGAATGCTTGATCTAATCTGTGTATCTTTATGGAAGAAGTTTCTGAGGCACTCAGTTATATTTCATTGAATCATTCATATAAAAGATCTCTTTTGATACCAATTTGTATACCATAATGAGAAAAATGCAGCCTTAGAATTGTACATAGTTACAGTCCTCTGGCAGTGCTGAACTGTTGCTGGAGGAATGCTGCTAATGCAGAAAGGAACACTGTTAATGGAAGAGCTGATCCTATAATTGCTTGAAAAGTGAATGTAAATCTTTGAGGTTTCTTAATTTGAAAATCGAAATTGCATGGGAAGTTTTAGTAAAACTTAGAACAGTCAAGGGCAGCAGGCTCATAGCAATGCAACAATCTTGAATTTTAATGATATTTGACATTAAAGGACTCAAAACAATTCTGCATTTTCCAAAAGTCCTTCTTTAACTATTATGTGTTTTCCATTCTCTTTATTTTTTTTTCTTGTTTTGTGAAAGCCTTGGAGGAATAAAACAAGGCATTCACAAAGTTACTGCAGGTACAGACAGAACTGATTGTATCAAAAGTGCTTTTAGCTTCGGAATAAAGAATTCACACATAATACATCTTCAGTTACATTTATAAGGGGGATAAGTATTATAACAATAGGGAAAATCACTTCAAGGTAAAATTCATGTGTGTGTATATGCACAAATGTTTTTCTTAATTGTAATACTCTGTGAAAGAAGAGCATGGACTTTACAAAAATCTGTTACTTCAGAAAACAGACAAATATTTTCATTTGTCCAGCCCAGTTGTCAGCTCAAGTGTCCTTAACATTAAGGAAGTAAGTCATAAATACTTATTACACAATCTATCCATACCAGAGCTTCCTGATTGGTATTTTGTGTGCACGTATGTCTCCTGATTGAGTTACGTTCTCTGACTCAGCATTCTAGAATATGAAAAATAGTGTACTCAATGCATGCAAATCCCTGGCTTTCTCAGTAAGTGCGGGAAGTTTGTAGGTAAAACCCGATGGTGTTACAAGAGATCTTAGCATATTGTTCTATTTCCAGTCCCAGAGTGGGAAGGTCATGGTGTTTATGTACATACAAATACAGTGATATGTAAAACAGAGGAAACTGGATAATGAGGGAAGCTTTACTGAGAGAGGAAAAAAACCAGCCAAAGGTGGAAGAGGAGCAAAGGAGGCAGGAGGAGGAATTAGAAGAGAAGGAGAGCTGTAGTGTGAGAACAGGAGATGCTGAACCATGGCTGTGCAGGACACTTGTGGATTGAACCAGTAGAGAGTGAATACTCTTCACAGGAGCTTCCATGATTCAGAAAATCCGTGTTCAGAGAGGGTGTATAGGAAACTTTTTTCCTCCTTTCTTCTCTAAATTTATGGAGAAAGAGGAAGTGAAATGAAACAGCTATGTCAAACTAGGTCACTTTGGATTAAATAATTTAGAGGTTTGAGTTAATTGTAAGCACTTGAAATTTTTAACCTGGCTTAAATTTTTAAAGGTATGCAGGTGTTGCTCCACTCAGGTGTTGCAACATTTGAAGTGATTTATATACCATCATCTGTTTTTCAGAAGTAATTGAGGAGTTGGCAATGTACAGATTTTTATCAAGACTTAAGATGAACATCTGTCACTTTAGAAAATGCAGCTTAGTCATCTAAACTAGCAAGGGCTGGATTTATAAAGGTATTCAGAGTCAGTACACTTCTGGTGGTATTTTCGGGGGGCATCTAACTTCTTTATAACTCGGTCTTTCCAAAAACTAACCAAAAAATGCTTCTGAAAGTTATGCCAGCTGTTAATAGGGACATTTAGGCCTCCTGATACCCTTAGAAACTGGATCCTAAGTGGAAAATTGCCTTCATTTCCTATTGCACTTAAGTTTCATGAAAAATGTTTATTTTGGGTTATGAAAAGATCTAGACTTTTGAGCTTCCTGTGTGTATCTGTGTATTTTTATTATTTTTTTTTTACTAAGAGGGAGATGGTTTACTTTAGTAGTTGCAATTTCTTCCAAGCGTGTGATTATGGCCAAATATTAATAACTCTGTAATTATAAGCTTCAGTGTGTTATTTTGGGTGAGGCGCAGGGAAAGAAGATAATGTTTTTTTGTTTTGCCAGACCTCTGTATGTTTGCATTCATTTCGGAGGCTACCAGTTGGAATGATGGAGCTTGCTGCTTAAGTCAATAAAAAGCAGTTCTCGCGATAGTATTAGTAAAACAGTTATCGACTTGTAATAGAAAGTAGTGACGATCTCTGTACTGCTGTAATGAGAATACACTACGAAGTGGTGGTTTGACCTTGGTTTGACGGTAGGTATTTTATTTAGGCATGTGTTTCCTGAGTAGGACCAGGAGAAGCAAGAAAACTACTTTACAGAAGTGCTTTTTGTCAGTGAGCATCTTGCAGTATCCCCATTTTACAGGCAGGACTCTGGTGCACCAGAATGGCAGATGAGTTGCACAGAGCAGCTGAGAACTAAATCCAGCACACCCATGGCCCATACTTGTAATTTAATTATAACTCCATCCTCCTCTTTGTTGCTAAATGTTCAGTGATCTCTGATTTGTGGTCTCTAGTGAGGACAGGCTCTTTCTTAACAGCTAAGAATAAGGAGAAGGGTGGTGTGTTTGTACTTTGGGCTGCTTCTCTTAATTATAAGGTTGTATATGACAAAGGAACTACATTAGTCTGTGTGAACAAACTCTGAGGCCAGTGCCGCATTGTGAAACCAATACTTCGGCAATCTGACATGCGCGTGAAGGTGGCGCACGCTGATAAAACAGCTTCAAACAATTTCAACAGGCAAACTGAAAACAAGGAACCAGTTTTCTGGAGATTCACAGGTTGTAAAAATTCTTGAAGTGAGGTAAATGGGAGAGCTGGGGTAACCTTACGTAGCTGTGTTCATAGTAGTACTGTCTGTTCCCAGGTACCCATTAAAATCCCTGTTTCCCCTGCTGTGGTGAAAAACGCTGGACTTTTTTTTGCCATGTGGCAGAGGCAGAAGTTTGATCAGCTTGTTCAGAAGTCCCATCCTCCTTCCCACTTTTCCATCTGCTCTTGAAAGCTGTGATGTAAAAGGTGACGACTGTCAGAAAATCACCATCACAAAATCATGTCAGCACGATGCAGGCTGTTACATAGGTGTTGCTCTTAACAACGTTGAATTCCCACATCTAAACCATTTCTCTTGGGTTTGATGCTTTTTGAGGTGAGTTAACAGTCCCAGTTGGGAGAATCGGTTAGAGTCTGGATTCCATTTTTACTGCGGTTGGTGAACCACTTGCTGTGTAATGACGATTTCAGTACACCACTTCTAAGGTAATAGTTTACATTGCCACAGTCTTCCCCTGCCTGCTTGCTTGTTCTTTGAACCAGACAACTCCTACAGCTTACAGGGGAAAAATTACAGAGTTGAATTTACTGCTGGGCAGACTATCATGAAATGAGCCTTCAGCAGTTGTCACAACATGTGGGTGATTACAGCCTTAATAAAGATGCAACGATTCAGTGTCTGGGTCAGCCGGCATCTGCAGTGGAGTCATAACCTCGGGATGATGGTGGGCATTTTCTCCTAGATCCATGGTGATGTGGCTGTGCCTTTGCAGACCCTTACAGACTTGTGGAGGAGTTTGTGTTGGTATCATTTGCATTGTTTTTTAATGTGTCCTGACTCAACTGTTACTTAAGCATTCACAAGCCACTTCTGCTGTCTTTAGAAAATTGGTTTTGGCTTTTTTCTTTTTTTTGAGAAAATGATGTATAATCTATTAAAAAAACTGTCTTTTTTTGTTTATTTCTATTAAAGAGATCCAGTTTGCTTACAGTCTTTGTGTGTAAGTGTGTTGTAGGTGTGAAATAATGAGACTTTGCTGAAACAACCTGTTCTGAAATAGTAATGAGAACCACCTGAAGGCCCTTATAAAGTTTAACAGTTGAAGCAGTAGTAGTTTAAATGGAGGCATGTGCCACTGTTGAAAACTAAGTCATGTATTGTTTGCTTATTTGTTTCTTCCTTTAAAAAAAAAAAAAAAAGGAAGCATCCAGACGGAAAACATAGCAAGAGAGCACCAGGCACAGCCTGAATAAGTGTGTCCCATAAAATGGTAAACAATACCCTTGATAAATACACGTCATTTAATTTCCTGATTCTGGTACTTCCCCCTTTTCCTTTTGATTGGAATATGTTGCAAGACCTTTAATACTTGGTTAGTTCTTCAGGTCCTAATGACTGATACTCAGTGTTTCTTTTAATGTAGTTTACAAAGTTAATGGCTGTGTAGGCAAAGATAGAAAATATCACTGTTTCAGTTTTATAAATGGAAACCTGAGGTAGGGGTGTATCATTGTATATAACAGGCATCTATTTGAGGTCCCACAGGAGGTGTGCTTTTGATAACAGTGGCTTGAGCTGTAAGAGCCAGGCAGTTTGGACCTGCTGCCCTCTGTAGAGGCAGAGCTCGGGCCTGAGGTGGTCTCCTCCCACCCGAGTGCCCGTGTTTCAGTTCCAGGAGAACGAGCTGGCTCCCCCCACGCCCTACCAGCGGGTGAGTCAGTGTCTGGGCACTGCAGGCAGGCAGACAGCTTGGGTGTCTTACGACTGGCCTTAAGATAGCAGTGTAAGCATAGATGTAAGCACTGAGTGGCGGTTGCGTGAGACCTGATCCTGGCTCTGATACATGAAACTTGCCCACAAGCTCTGCGCTGTGTCCCTGTAACCGCCCTTGTCATCTGCCTTGTGATATGCAGTGGTGATCCTCATAATGGTATTCAATAGGTTGGTCAAACTTCTGGCTATGTAGATACAGTAAAAATAGATCTGAGTTATTGACTGCTTTTCATAAAGTAAACTTTTGTTTCTTAATTTCACGCCTCTCTCTGCTTCCCTATTTCATTCAGGATAGACCTGCTCTTAGAAAGGCAGCTCCTGCTGTGTGCTTGGGCTTTGCAGGTAACAGGAAGCTCCAGAAACTGCGTGAAATCTGCTTGTGAATGGTTTAACAGCTTGCTTTTCACCTTCTCTCCACTGTCTTAAGGATACTTGCACTTTGAATATTGATGCATACTAAAAAGGTATATTCTGTGCATTGCTACCTATATCCCTTACATGTGTAGCATGCATATATCTGTTCCAGAACATACACTTTGGAATAATTGCCCCCATTCTTTTTACTGGGGGAAGGTAATTATAAGGACAAGCACACTGTTAAGTAGTCCCCCCTGTTTTTTTGTTTCCTAACTGTACCAAGTTGTCCCCGACTGACTAAATGCCTTAAAGCAAAGCAAGTTCTGTAGAGAGGAGGAGTGTTATGCATTGAGATTAGTAGGTGTGGCTGCAGGAAAATCGAGCAACCCTAGTATAAGGTCTGACCTTTCAGTAAAGCTCCAGGGTGCAGTTCAGCTTTGAGATGCTTTATCCAGTATGAGTTTCACTTACATTTTGACTCTCCAATTTCTCTGTCTCAGTTTTTGGACAAAATGAAACCCATTTTGATCGGTGTTTTTTTGGTTCTGGAGCTTAATCGCCTCTAACTCTCTGACTTCCAGGTGGAACACCAGTATTCACACATATTCACTGTGACAGTAAGGAAAGCCACAAATGTCACAAAAGGAGCAATTGGTGACATGCGTGAGTATTTCTCTTTCTATTTTGCCTCTTTTTCTTTTAGCAGACCGTTGACATAGGCAGGGGGAGATGACACATCAAGCTTGTCGTGCATTAAATGGTTGCCAGTGGGTTGGTGGTTTTTTTGTCTTGCTTGTTAAAGCTAGGGCAACGTACCCATTTCATTGCTCACCCGCTCTAACTCAGAAAGCAGATTTGCTGCTCCTTCTTTCCATTGATCCAAAAAAGCTGAGTGAGTTGTAAACAATTTGCCTACAAGTGAGCAACACCTACGCTTAGTTTTTTGGCTCAGTCGGAAGTGCTGCTCTTAGTCGAGTGAAACTGGCAATTGCTGTATCTTCAAAAGGCTGTGGTTTGGTGGTGGGAACACTTAAAAAGAAAGCAGCACAGAGCTCTGAGTCAATGCAGCAAGAAGAAAAAAAGAAAATAATCCAAAATTGATAAGCAAATCTTGTGGTGGAGAGCTATATAAGACACCAGCGCTTCTTTCCCTTTCTGTTAGGCTTCTGCGCCTCTGGACTTAGTATCTGAACAGGAAACCACTAGGAAGAATGACCAATGAAAACTCTCGTCTGCTCTTACAGAGGGAAAAGGGAGAGAATAATATATTGGCTGAATCTGTAAAAAGAATATTCCCACTTCCTTGATTATGACTGTTTTGCTCTCGGGTCTTCTCTCCCTTTCCCTGGCGCTTCATCCAGAGTGTTGCGTAGCCCAAGACCTGCAGGCTGGGGCTGTGAGGGTGAGTGTGGTGCCTTGCTCTTGCTCTCTCATCGGGCTCGTTTGACATGCAGTTGTTTTTCTCCCAGCGTATTCATGGGAACTGCTTTCATGTCAAACTCCAGCAGCTGCTCTGACACACAGCTTTGCTTCAGTGGGTTAACGGGGTTTTTTTCATAGTGTCTGTCTACCTTTGATATTAAACTTGGTGGGGTAAGTGGGAGGGACAGTTGGAAGGGAAATGTTCAAAAGCCCCAAGGATGAGGGGAGAGAGGGGAGCCCTGGAAGAAGGAATTGTGAATCTGTATAGCATCTACTGTGGGATGAAGGGAAGGAGCACACAGAAAAATGCAATGGGGTGTTATTCTGGTGGCCTCCAAGAGGGTCTATATATAAGAAGACCTCAGGAAAAATGCTGTAAAGAGTAGAACAAGGGGCCCACAGGTTTGCATGTGTAAGGAGATGGGTTAAATGGAAAGACACAGGTTCTCAGACACAGAGGTCTGTGGCACGAGACAGTGTGGGGAACAAGGGAAGGGAGGAAAGGGGATTGAAATGGGGACCCCATGATATGATATTAAAGGGAGTATGGAAAGGGTGAAGAAAGCCAGAAGACCATGGCATTGTTTCCACCCCCCCCCCCTCAGGACAAGTATGGTCCCGTAGTATGATTTTCAAATGTTATCCATCAATATAATTGGATTTTTTTCCATACAAAACTCTTATCTTACCAAATCATCAAAACCAGAAAGTTACTTAGGAGGAATCTTTTATTTTGCTAAAGCCTGACAGAACTATGCTCAAGGGCCACTGAAACCTGCTTGGTTTCCTGTGAGGCAGCTACAAGTGCTCTGTAGCCCGAGGCACCTGCAGTCTGGGGCATCTCTGGGTGAGCTTCCAAGTTCCCAGGGCTTGTTCTTGAAGACCTGGCAAATCCCCTGAAGTGCAAAAAACTATATCGTTGCTTCTGGTTTTATTTTGAGAAAATGAAAAATGTTTTTATTTCCCTTGTATATACAAAGCTTGGTGCATTGGAGCCTGGAAGCTATTTGATCAAATCAGGAATCACGTTAATTACTTAAGATGCATGAAGCTGTGAGCAGTGGAGGATCTTTACAGCTGATTGTGCCAGCCTATATATATAAAAAATTTTTTTTGATTTGACAAAACTGTAATTTGAAAGCATTTCTGAACACTTATATTGGGTTTCTGATCTCAAGGTTGTAGGATTCACTATCAGGGAGGGTGGCTGTTGTACATAATATGAGGTGCCTTGGTTGGGATGGGTACCTGAGTGTTGCTCTCCCATGATGGACACTACCAAGCTGTTGACTCTTCTGGTGGGTTTCTCCTGATTTATTCTGTTAGGTTTGCTCCATTAAGTGTAGACAGTGACTGCTTTGTGGGCAAGAGGTAATTTGTACACTGTGGTGGTGATGGAGGTCCTGGGGAATATGAGATATTTTGTATGTTTTGCTCTTCTTTTTTCCATATCAGTCTTTCCAAGACTTTCTGGAACAGCTATGAAAGATCAGAGTACATCTAAGTTTATTAAATATGTGGAAGTCCTTATAATTGTGCTGTTTGTGTGATATATTTCATCTTAAGGATTTGAAGTCTACTTCTGCTTGAGGAGTTTTAGATCAGGTGTCTGGGGTGCATGGTGCCCCAGCTGTGGGTGGGCATGGAGGGCCTGACTTCTCTGGCATAGTTATCCACACCTCTGTTTCCTCAAGCCCAGGCTGGGAAGATATGCAGTATTGTAAGCAAATTTTTCAAGATTTCTTGACCTGTCCATTAATGGGGAGCGTAAATGGTTGTGCCATCCTTAAAACAAGGTAATAGATGCCGACTACACTGTAACCTCCACAGGCAATGCATGTCCTCGAGTGAAGAGTTCACACACACAGCACTGCAGGTTCGAGACACATTTTTAGTGTCCTGGCTGATGTGGGTGGCTGGAACAACAGAGAAAGCTGGAGCTAGGATAGTTTCCAGTCCTACTTTATTATTTTTTTTTATTTGTCTGAGATTTCCCATTGTCTCTCTAAGCTTTAAATTTTTTGTAGAGTGATCTGACAAAGACAAGCAATCAAATCTGAATCTGGGTCATACCAGGATCTGAGTAGCTAGGCTACAGTAGCTGCTTTTGTTTCTCACTGATAAAGCACATCAAAATAAAGGAAAATGGCAATAATTGCATCATAGAAACTTTACATGAAAATGCTTTTCATATATGAAGGAAGCTAGCTTGCTTACACCAGTTTGTCAATCTGTGAATGTGTGTGGATGATAAGAACGTATGACCCAGAATGTTTGGGAAGGGGGAAAAGAAAAGTTTTGAGAGCAGATTCCCTCTTTCCCAGGAGTTCATTCAGGTCCTTGTTTCAGGTATCTGCCCATTTACTGTTGCCTTCGTATAGGAGTATTTCCTTTACTGCTTTCACTTGTTCTAACTTTGTGGTATCCCTTTCAAGGTGGCTCTCACACTGTAGATATTGTCCTATCAATATCCAACCAATGCAGCTTCAGGAATGTACTGCTCCAGCATGGGTCCCCATAGGCCACAGTTCCTCGTAGAAAATCTGCTTCTGTGTGGGCTTTACATGGGCTGTGGCTTCCTTCAGGGCACATCTGCCCGCTCCAGCATGGGATCCTCCACAGACTTCAGTGTGGATCTCTACTCCACCATGGTCCTCCACGGACTGCAAGTGGACAACCTGCATCAATATGGGGGAAATCTCTGCTCTGGCACTTGGAGCATCTCCTCCTGCTCCTTCTTCACTGACCTGGTAACTTCATAGTTGCTCTTGTCCTATTTTCTTCTTCTTCTCTCACAGCTGCTGCACAATGTTTTTTACCCTTTAAGTACGTTATCACAGAGGTACCACCAGTGCTGCTGATGGGCTCAGCTTTGGCTAGCAGCTGGTCTGTTTTGGAGCCAGCTAAAACTGGCTGTGTCTGACATGGGTCAGATTCTGGTATCTTCTCACAGAAGCCCCCCCTGCAGCCCTCCTGCTCCCCTGCTGCCACAACCTGCCACAGAAGCCCAAAACAAGATGGGATATGTCAAAATCTGCATGTTTTCGGTGAGGATTTAATTACCCTAATTGCTTAGCATTCTGCTTGTTGCAGGGGTCAATAGACCTTATAAAATCACTTCTTTGACTGGAGCTTTTGGAAGAGGCTCCAAGGCCTTGTCTTCAGTCCAGTGAGGTTTTTGTGTAATGGATGTTTAGTTTTGAATCTACTCCAGATACCACACCATACTGTAGAGCCTTTCCTTACTGCCATGACAGTACCAGAATTCGTAGAAAAGACCAGAAACTGCAGCATTCTGGAACAGAAACACTTGCAAACCATGGTGGTTCTTTCCGTAGGATCTGTCCCCTTCTGGATTTTCAAAGGGCTTGGTGGAAAACTGGGCCAAAGGAGGCATCTTAAAATTTGTCTTGCATCTTTAAAGATCCGTGTTTAAGTATACTGGCTTTCAAAACAATTGGTAGCATCTGCAAAGGAAACCAGTTGTATGACTGTTAATAATCACTAATTTTGCTTAATCCTGTTTTGAATTTGCAGGTTTTATTTGCTTCATCTTCTTATGATGTTACGATAATAAACAGTGTAATTCTGGGCATTTTTAAGGAAAAAGTATTTTCTTAAAAATAAAAACATTAAAAGTTAGGATAGCTTGTGTCACTGGTACTCAGCTTCTGTCACAGTTTCTGTCCACCCAGTTGGAATTAAGGATGCATTTCCACTGTAGTTAAGACTGCTCAGATAAACAAGTTAAAGTAGTGGGAGCACTCCTGTCAACAGAGCTAAACCCTGCTTGCAAAACTTGCTCGCATGGAGGTGGAAAGCAGCTTCTACAGATGGCTCTTGGCACGGTTAGCATACGCTGCTGCAACCGGCAAGAGACATCCCCTGCAAGTCCAGGAGATGTTCTTTGGCTGGGCCAGTGCCACTGACCTGCCTCCTGGTTCTCCAAAGGAAGCATGGAGCTGTTGCGTTGTGTGGGAGGAGTGTGCGCCTTTTCCTGCCTGCAGCACCAGCCTGGTCCTGGCTGTGGGATCTGCTTCAGCAATGTGGATGGGAGGAGGTGGTGATGTCCACCCATCATTACCCTGGGGCTGTGTTCTCTTTCAGCCATAGCTCTTGGGGCTGGATCTGGCCGATTTAAAACTGGAGTCACAGTAGCCTGGTGCAGTTTAGGCATATATATGCACTGTTTCCAACCTGAGCTTGCTGAAAGGGAAGGAATTGGAGATTTGCTTGCTTGTGTTAGAGCAGGGACAGAGTAGTCTGTGTTACAGCAGCTCATCCAAGATTAATCCAGCTGTTCTCTGTATCACAGCTGGCTGGTCCTGCACCTTGACTTAGATACAGTATACTTGACTTAACTGTTGCAATGTCATCAGATAATGCTCTTCCTGCAAGGCCATGAGGCAGGACCTGATTTTTGCAAGAGAACTTCAAGAGGAAAACAAGCCAAACTCCTCCCCTTTGCTAGCCTAACAGCCTGGAAAAAGTAGGTCAGAGTTGGCCAATCTTCCAGGTCCTACAGGCTGCACATGCAGATCTTCATGTGGCTGGGAGCCATAAGGTGTACTACATGCTTAACAGAGCAAAGAGGAGGGAAGCTGGAGGTATCTTGCAGGAAGGAGACAGAGAAGTTGTGTTAGGGTGCCCTGGATGGGCAACTGAGTCCCAGGATGACTAAGCTCTGTGGGCTTCAGTTCGATTTGACTCTCCCCGACAGCCTTGGTACTGGCCCTACTTTTGGTTGTGTTCTGTAGCGGTCCCTACTCCATCGCCAGCCATAGCAGCTGACTAGCTCTCGAGCCATAGGCTGGTGCTGAAATATGTATCCTTAAAAAAATGTGTATCTTCAAAAATGAACAACACTAGTAAGAACTGCTCATGAAATGTCTACTGCAGATCTCAGTCTAACAGTGAGGCAACTGTAGACTAGATCTCAGTTTCCTTGACACAGGCAATATTTTAGCCAGAAGCAGTGCTGGGAGGTGAAAGTCGTGTTGGAAACAGGCTCGTGTGTTCCACAGTGAAACTGATCCAGAAAACACTGCTCTACTCAGTTGCAAAAATACTTTTTTGATGAGAACCAAATTCTGTCTCTGAGCACTTACCACGTAGTTATTGAGGCAGGAACTGCTTCTGGAAAAGGTTAGTGAAAATTTGTTTTTGTCTTAGAGGAAGACTCTCCTGTTACTTCGTTACACCATAATGATAATGTCAAAGCAGTGATGCTGGCTTAGACCAAGGATCCATCTTGCTTGATATTCTGGTTGAAGGACCTCCTTGTCTCCCTGCCCTTGCCATGCTGTCACCAGCTGCAGCCCCAGGAGAAGGGAGCTGACGGTGACTGGGAACTCTTTTGCTTTCATGTGCCATCTTGTCTCCAGGCAGAACTCCTTCAGGGAGCTGTGGACACCACTCTTTCTCAAGTTTGAGCCTTTCACTCCCTCCGTTTAGGAGGGTTCTCCCTCCTTTTGTTCCATTTGTTCTCTGTAATAATTTGATTTTTTTCAAGCTTTCTTTTCTCTCTCATCGCCCTTCGCACGGAGGGCTTTGAAGTTGTGTTAGAGTTGGGCTAATGCCTGATCCTAGGGGAGAATCAGGAAGAACATCAGTCACAGTCAGATACAAAGGAAAAATCCGAACAGGATAAGCATGTGACACTTTCCTCTGATCCTCTCCAAGCACTCAGCTGCCTTCAGTAAGGGACTCCCTGAGCTGGATGTACTTTTGATGTAATTAGTAGCCCTCGCTGAGTTTCTCTTGCGTAAACTTCACTGGTTTTCCTTCAGTCCACATAAGTCTTCTCATCCACAGCTTCTTTGATAACGAGTTCTGCAGGTTGCTATCTACTGCATGGAGAAGACTTCTAATTTGTTTGGAAAATGGGCTTTTGAAAGATGATTTGAAGCATCCTCTAGTTACTTGCATTTTGCAGGATGCTAACCGCCCTGCGTATGGGTCTGTACCAAAGAAAAATCCTTACACATACATGAATGTGTTAATTTATATATTTGTGACTGACTGTATTCTGAAAGGGAGGGGAAAAAAAGAATCAAGCCAACAGCCTTGTAGGATAGGTGAAGTACAGGGAATGTCTGCTTAATGCTAGGTTTTGTCAGGCTTAGTTGGCCAGATGAACTCACATGCACAATCAAACCTTTCCCTCTGTGGACCTGTTAACGTCAGTGTGCATGTGCTGTTCTGACTAAGTGCTTCGTAATCCATTCATTCAGTAAATGAAATGCCTGTAATAACCCAACCGAGCAGCGAGGTTGGGGCAGACACGATTCACAGGTGTCACTTTTTAATTTTGAATTTCCTGTAATTGCTTGCAGTAGCAATGATGATGGTTTTACTTAGATGTGATGTTTACGCAGCCAGCCTGAGCTTACACTTAGCTGCGGTTCTGCACAGTTAAGACAGCTTCAGGTTTTTAAAACCTTCCTGACAATTGTCTGAATTAAAAAGTCAAGGAAAGAGCCTCTTCTCGCTCAAAGGCCTGCAGGCTGCACTTCAGCAATATAGTAAATCAAGCTTTAGGGCTGCTGGTGGAGGAACAAAACCTCTAAAGCCTCATGATACCAAACACAGATCCAGTGTAAACTTGTTCTGCGGATTCAGAAAACGTTGCCAGTTTAAATTTGTATTAGTGGACTTTATGCCAGACTAGGAATAATCTATACTCCATCAGCTAACATAAATCTGGAATAAAAGTCATATTGTGGGTTTTGAGTAATTTTCCAGGAATGTGATGATGTGCCTAAACATCCTCTAGACCAAATTGTCACTGCCCAGATCTGGCATTACCGTGGACCCACAGTCATAACTGAACAAGGCAGCCATGCTGCCTCTTCCTTCTCTCCTGCTTGTGTCTTTGTTGGCAGAGTGGAAAGTTTCACACTAAAAAAGCTCTTAAGAACTAGGCATTTCTATTAATTAAAAAAAAAAAAAACAAAGACAAAAAACCCTAAATCCCTTAGATTCTGGCATACCACTAGAAAACCAGGTTTTTCTCTGGGCTATTGCAGGGTAATGTTTTAATCATTTTTCACTGCTGTCTGTCTGCAAAGGGAACGGTACAGATAACCTAGAGAAGTAGTCCAAGGGCAATCAAAAGAGACTTCAGGGCCCTGGGATGGCTGGTAAGGGAATCTAGAGCACAGGATATTTTTCCTCTTTCTTCCCGGTTGTGGGCAGCAACATTGGAAGGTGGGCCCAGTGTATTAATACATGGTTCTGGGGCTCAAAAACACTGAGACCTTGCAAACCTGCACACCACAGCTGGCTATAAAGTAAATATTTTCACAAATTCAGACACTAAAGTCTTCTGAAAATGCAGTTTTCCCAAGCATTAGAAGAGATCTTACTGAAAAGTAAAATTACTGAAAGAGAAATTAATCCTGTGTCACTCAACCAGGAACAGGGGCTTATAAGAAAGTTGGGGACAAACTTTTTAGCAGGGCATGTTGTGATAGGAGAAGAGGCAATGGCTTGAAACAAAAAGAGGGAAGATTCAGACTAGGTAGAAGGAAGAAATTGTGTACTCTGAGAGTGGTGAGACACTGGCCCAGGTTGCCCAGAGAGGTGGTAGATGCCCCATCCCTGGAAACATTTCAGGCCAGGTTGGACGGGGCTCTGAGCAACCTGATAGAGTTGAAGGTGTCCCTGCTTATGGCAGGGGGTTGGACTAGATGACCTTTAAAGGTCCCTTTGAACCCAAACTATTCTGTCATTCTAAGATAATATTTTTTTGGTCTTGGCACTTCTACAAATTCACTTTGAACCTTCAGCTGACTTGTTTGAGAGGTTTTTTTGTTTCTGGTTTGTTTTTTTTTTTTTTTTTGTTCAAGGCTGGATCAGCAAAACTGCTAGTGGTGTCCCACCCCAGTAAACTGGGTGGTAGTGCACAGCCTGTGCTGGGAGTTCAGGTCTTCCCTTTGCTTGAGTAACACCAGAGATGAAAAGCAGTGTAATACAAGGCACTAATAATCTCTAATAAGCATGTTACCTAACGACAGGATATCTCATAGCATAGCTGCTGCTCTGGGAGCTGCCTTACTTCGCTTGTTGTCACCTTCTGCTCATGAAATCTTGCACTGCATCATCCCTTCCGCAAAATCTCCCTTGAAGATGAAGGCAAAAAGCCCTGGCATTCCCTATGGCGCCTTAGACAACCTGTCACCTCCTTGAGAGCCCTTACTGGTAATCTCTCCGTGTATTCCTGGATATTTTAGGTTCCTCGTGGCCTTCTGGCCTTCAGTCTAGCATCTGTATTAACTGTTAGACTGTGAATTTCTTCGAAGACTCTCAGAAGTTTCTGCTCCCAGTGAATGGGAGGCCTGAATTTATAGTGGACTCAGCTACAGTCCTCTTTGAAAACAGAAATTCAGAACAGAGAGGTCAAAAGTTTGGCCGTGTTGCTGTCAGCTGCTGAAGCGTTCGATAGTATTGGATGGGGAGCTTGTGATGGTGGGGCTGTGGTGGTTTTTAACACCAAGGTTACCTGAGAGAGTGATGAGATAGATGGGTGTGCATGGGGCAGCCGGAGCCTGCCAGTGCTGCTTCTGGCATTCCCAGGCTCCACCTCTTCAGGCGGGAGAAGAACTTCTTGGTTTCCAAAATCGCACCCCCAGCCTCCGCGGCAAAGACTCCACATACTAATTTGTTGCCTGTGAATTGGCTGGGGAGGTGGGGGGGGTAAAACCTTCCCCTGAGCGCCCAATATCCTGATTGGACTGGTTACCACCCCCTTCACCTTGTTACCCAGCCAGGTGCCATTGCTGGCTGCTCTACAGGGGACCTTGCCACTCTGCCTTTTTCCCATTCCTCCTTGCCCATCTCATACTGAATTAATTAATCAGTTACTGGTGCCTATGTTCTCCTTGTGTTAGGCTGTCCTTTCACTAGTGTGCAGCAGAGAAAGTGTGAGCCAAATTTAATAGTTCATATATTTGTTAATATGTAGTTCGGGAAATGTTAATTATTTGGGAATTATTGACACTTGAGAATTATTGATATTTGACAATTATTGATAAGTACTGTTTTTAAGAATTCCCTTTTTAAAAATTGGAAAATCACGTTAAAGTGGGGGAAAAAATGTGATTTTAAAATTCGTTACATTTTCACCTGACTGTGGCAGAGAGATCAAATCATATTTCCATGCCACTGCAAAGCATATTGTCCTGTGAGCCCTGTAAAATTCACTATTTGAATAAAAATTTGGTCGTTATTTTTAAACACACATCAAAACCATGTTTCTGGCCTAGGAAGAAATTCATATAGCTCGTACCGTGCTGGTTTACTGGCATCGATACTAGTTACCATTCAGCTCATTGAAAACACCTTTGTGCCCCCTGCTTTGGGTTTCTCTAGGGAAATGGTAGGTTTGATAACTTCCATAAAATTCCGAGGAGCCCTGCAGCCAGACAGCAGTGGGCATGTGCTGCAGTAAGCCAAAAAAATGGTGGAAAGTAGACAAAAATGGTCACTCGGGACCTAGTAAGATTTTCTGAATGGGGTTGCACTTCATGGTGGAGGATGTTGGTTAATCAAAAGACAAAAAACTCCAACGAATCAAAGTAACGTAGTTTTTTTAAGGAAGTTCTGCCATGTACATGCTGGAATATTCCTGTAATTGTGTAAACACGGTGTCTGGAGATCATAAGTCCAAAAAATCTGGATCTAGATTTACTTTCTATAATGGTGATGGATATATTAACTGAAATGAAAGTTAATATAGCTTTATTTAATATCCATTATGATCACAAGTGTTTATGGCATCCTCATGTGGGGGAAAAAAAATGCAAATTCTTATGGTGCGGATTTTTTTTATAGCGAGACAGATTTTGGAATACTTCAAGAACTTTGAATTTCTTTCAACTTTTGATGGACAAATTAGATAAATTTTAATGTATGATGATATTGGCTTCATCCTTGGTGCTTTATATTTGAATAGGCTTTGTGTAGTTTCTTTGTGTCTATTATGCTATTGAAATAATTGAAATTGGAATGACTGAAATATAAATTATGTTGGAAATATTAATTGTATTAACATGAGAGCCTGATGACAGTCATCTCACCCAATTAGTAACGTAAGATCGAATGTTTTCCAGTCATTGTAGAAAATTTTACAGGTTTCTTTAATAGATTGCTTAAAGTATTACTCATTTTTAGTGTGAAAATGATTGATCCTAATTACTGTCCATTGTGTGTTTCACTTCATGATTCACAATGTAATTTAGAGATAGGATTCTATAGCAATTACTTAACCTGCAGATAAATCAGACAGGGAAAAGTCATGGAATCCTTACTTCCTACCTCTCAGCCATTTCTTAAGCCGGTGTGTTTAAAAATAGCAGTCTGTCTTCAACCCCTGAAGATTTGGTGGGTGCTGTAAATCTTAAAAAATTATGATAATGAACATTTTGTTAATTACCTTTATAATTCATCTAGTTATAAGCTGTGAATTGCAGGACCCTCTGTGAGTTCTATTAACATCGATGCTGAAACTCTTGATTTTATTTTTTAGTGTAAAGGTGGGGTTCGAGTCATGCTTGTACCTAATTGTCATGTCATATTCGGTTTTTCCTGAGCGATACTAAAGGAGCCTGGTCCCTCTATTTCAGAGCGTTTTCTATGCCTTCACGTGTGAAGCTCTTTGATGCTGGGAGAAGTGTGGTGGTTTAGTGGCATGAACATGTTGAGGCACTTACTGTGAATGGTGAGAGTGCCAGGAGGAGAGGAAAACAGAATCACACCATTATGGCGGTGCATGTGTCTACCTTCCAAGTTTTCCATTTGCAAACCTCACCAACTTTACCTACGTTAAAAAGTTGAGGTGCATTGCAGATAGCCAGCCCACAAATTCTGAAGGAGTTGTGAGAATGCTTGAGCAAAGAATAGGAGGCTCCGAAAAAAACTTCCTGTGTCCTAAGGAAGAAGTACAAACTTACAGGTTTTTCTTTTGAAAAGTCTGTGGTTGGTATTTCAAGTAGGCTGCTAACATAAAGGCAATTCCACGACAGCATTGTCTCTACATAGATAATTTTCTCATATTGATTACACTCACAAAACATCAGCTTTTGACCCATAAGCCATTTCATAAAGGTGCTTCCTTTTAAAATCAAAATATAAATGCAGCAGTGATCAAGCTACTTTTCACTTATATTTTCAAATTAGTTTTTTTGAAAAATCTGCCTGGCAAATCAACTAGCAAAACCACAAACAGGAACAAATACATCCAAGCAAAAGGATATACTGTTTTGTCTGTTTGATAACTTTAATGTTTTGAAATACATTAAGTGAATACTTTTGTGTTACTTGCCAGATTGCTGGTAGCTAGTTCTTGCTCCCCGACCAATAATAGGGAGTAAGGTTTTGATTAACAGAGTATAGCTTATAGCAATAGCTTAGTCAGAGCACACAGTCTTCCAGTATTTTTCCTCTTCATCTGAAGAAACAAGTTATAAAAGAACAGATTTTCATTTTTGTAATTGAAAGTAGCACAAAATAAACTTTCAAACATGAAAGGGTGGATGATTAACTCTTTGCCTCAGGTTAAAAAAGGCAATAAAGGCAGGGAGTGAGGGGGCGGCTTGGCAATGCTGAGTAACGAAGACTGATTTTTCTAAGTTTAGTTGTTCTTTGCCTTGGGTTTAGTTTCTGTTTCAACACTTGTTTGGAGTCGGCCTGAGAGGAAGTTAATAATGGCATCTGTGTGCCAGCTGTGTAGTGGGATGGCGTTTCCACAGCCTTTGGGATTTTGATCACAGATAGGAAACCATTTGCTGTTTGTGTTTAAAATTAAAAATTAGAGTTTTGTAACTTATAGCTAGGGCCGATCACATAAAAAATTGAATGCAAAGGGAAGCACTGACGTTTTGCCCAGGACACTCTTTGGCACCAGTGTTTTGGTTAAAACCCCAGCTTTTGTAGGCAAGTTCAGTCTCTTGGCAGAGCAAGTCTGTAGGGTTTACTGCCAAAGTTGTGCTCCGTATCCAGACTTCCCAGATGAGATCTTGTCACTTCTGATTTCAGTAGACATTTTGCTCCTCAGTTTCAAGGGGCCTTGACTCCTTTCTGGCAAAATTTTGTGTAGTAGTTCAAGGGAGCTGATGTATTGACCTTTAAAGGTCCCTTCCAACCCAACACGTTCTATGATTCTATTCAGTAGAAGTTGGCAATTAGTTACATCTGCCAGTGGGAAAACAGATTTAAAAAACACTTGGGGGTTGATCCTGATCCTCCTGACTTTAAATGAGAGACAAGATCAGACATAAAGTCTTAGGAGCTAATAAAGAGTGCTATATCAGGCTTTCCACGCTGATCCCCAACTTTAAATAGCTACTTGTTAATTTTCCAGGTAGCAGCATGACCTGCCAAATGGTAGCAATTGGCTAAGCCCTACAGACATGGAGCATAGTGTAAAACTCCATAAGGAGTTCTGGGGAGCGTTGTGACAGTCCAAGGAAATCCTCACACGGTAAAATCTTTGAATCACAGTCTGTTTACATACAAAATTGTAATTGAGGGAGCCTGAGTCCAGGGATAAGGTTTGTTTGCTGTCCCTAAAGTTTCCCTAGCTAGAAGAATACTTAATTCAAAGCATAACCCTTGCATGTTATTCTGCATCTCCAGAGAAACTGGAAGTACTTTGAGGGTGAGTTCAGTATCTTTTATTTACGGCAATGGCTTTTGGGGAATACTTACTTCTGTGACACAAGCCAAAGTAATTAAAGGCTAGAAAGGGAGGAAAGGGTAAAAGGTCTTAAAAATAATTAGCACTGCCAGGTAGAAGTATACATACTTCCAATCAGCTTCAATCAGTCCCACTGCCATTCTG
The DNA here is from genome assembly GCA_013396915.1 of Stercorarius parasiticus. Taxonomy (NCBI): domain Eukaryota; kingdom Metazoa; phylum Chordata; class Aves; order Charadriiformes; family Stercorariidae; genus Stercorarius; species Stercorarius parasiticus. The sequence goes on along the minus strand of VWZL01001927.1, from coordinate 142,341 downwards.
TTTGTTCAAGACTTTTCTCCTCCACTCTTAAAAGCATAATGTCTTTTTCTTTTTGGGAGATTGTTAATATCATTGTATCATTCATGTCATTATATTGATGTAATTTATATAGTTGAATATTTTTCTGTCATAGACCATGAGGTGCTCCGTGGTTTCACATAATTGCATTGATTATTACAACCCAAACTTGAGTTTTACATAACTTAAACATCTATTTTGCTCTGCAGTTGACACTCCAGATCCCTATGTGGAGCTGTTCATCCCATCCGCCCCTGATTGCAGGAAGAGAACGAAACATTTCAATAATGATGTGAATCCTGTGTGGAACGAAACCTTTGAGTTCATTTTGGACCCCAACCAAGAGAATGTTCTTGAGGTAAATCGTAGAATCATAGAACGGTTAGAGTTGGAAGGGACCTTAAAGATCACCCAGTGCCACCCCCTGCCCTGGGCAGGGACACCTCCCACCAGACCAGGCTGCTCCAAGCCCCGTCCAGCCTGGCCTTGAACACCTCCAGGGATGGTGCAGCCACAGCTTCTCTGGACAACCTGGGCCAGGGGCTCACCACCCTCACAGCAAGGAATTTCTTCCTAATATCTCATCTAAATCTCCCCTCTTTCAGTTTAAAACCGTTCCTCCTTGTCCTATCGCTCCCCTCCCTGATCCAGAGTCCCTCCCCAGCTTTCCTGTAGGCCCCTTTTAGGTACTGGAAGTCTGCTGTAAGGTCTCCCTGGAGCCTTCTCTTCTCCAGACAATTACATGGCTGAGCTGCATCTGTGAAAATTGAAGTTGTACAATGTTTGGAAGGATAAAATAACAGTAGCTTATATGTGTATGACACCTGCTGTCTCAAGATTACAACTTTTTTTAAACATTGAAGGCCGGTTTTTGCCTTTAGGTGTGGTGCTAAGCAAGAGGTGTTGTACAAATTGTATTATTCAAGGAGTAGCCTTGAGAGTCATTATAAGATATGCCTCTGAGTCATCTCTTAGACTGCTCCTGAGGGCTAGTAGGTTACAATTCTTCACATCAGCCATAAATTATTTTCTCCTTGCTTCCTACACTGATTCAACTGTTATGGGCAGTGAATAGGTGGGGACAAAGTCAAGTCTCTGCCCATTCCTTGCTTCTCCCTGAGGAGACGGAAAGCAGAGGCATGGTTGTGTCTCCTCTATGCCTGGAGCTAAGGGCTGAGCAGCCCATCCATTGATGTTTTGGGTACTCTTACTCCATGTGCAGGCTTGTTAACTAAGTCACCATTAAGTCTCAGTGTGTTAAGCCTTTCCGGGTTGTGTACAAAGGGTGAGTGTTAAGTGTAACTATTTTATAAGTGGGCATGGCAAGCATTTAAGGTAATCTATAGTCCTTTGTTAGCTTGATTCTTCATAGGGGATGGCCCTAACACGTGAAGTCTTCTCACCCAAATTTACAGAGATTCTGTCTAAATTGGCCAACTGGGACAGAGGCTAAAACTTATGAAGCTTTTCATTGAGCTAGGAACCATAATCTCTTGATGCTAAACTGTTCAAGGTTTGAAAATTGAATTGTGCTTCCTGCAAGGCTCCCTATGTTCCAGGGGAGAGGAGTAGGTTCTACAGCTCAGGGAGGAAGAATCCCATGATCAGCTCAATGGAGCATGAAGAACTATCACATGCATCCTGCATAAGAGAGAACAATACTAGGGAATTCACAACAACTTCACTACAGCTTTGCAGGAAGCAGATGACCCAAAATAGTTTTCACCAACTGTTCAGGTGTAACAGTCACCTGAGTTGATTCTTGCTAAATGTTTTTGTTGTAGACACGTAAACTGGCCATAGGAAACTTGAGAAAAGCTTGAAATCTCTCACTTAGTACTTGAATTATAATAGCAAGTCAGGCAAATCGTCGTCAGGAATTAGAAAGAGGAATGGAGTGATTCTGGCTTCTTTGCGAGAGAGCATTTGTGGAAACAGGAAGAAGTAAAGAAGAACTTGGTTCATCAACTTGCTGTTGTTGCAGTATGTGAAATAAAAAATGTTTCAATTTTGCCTGATAAAATCTTTGTGGATTCTAACAGAAGTCCTGGGGCACAGAGTTGTACCTGTCTCTTTGCAGATACTGTGCTCTTTTGGAAGATCTGCAGGAGCTACAGCTGGCTAAATAATTGATGTGGTGTGTTGTAGCTCTCATGGTCTTCAAAAGATGAGCATAATGATAAACTGAGGAATAGGAAATAATAGTTAAAATGTGTTAAATAATATGTTAAAATGTGAAGAGGTTGAGATGCTGGCAAGCCATTGATTTCTTACTGTTCCATGCTCTCAGGTATTTTTGACCATGTGGAGGTCTGGGTCATTCCCTTCCTTCTGTGGTAACAACGCAACTAGCTCATTCCCCACCAGGGTGAGAACCCCCAGTTACTAAAACATACTTTGTAATTTGGCTAACATTTTGTAAGGTGTTTCTCAGTTTTTAGCATGGTTTTATCCAGTCGTTATAAAGTACAGGATTTTGTGAGCTCGCATGCTGTGGATTTCCAGCACAGCATGGCCATAGCGTACTGCCAGGTTCTGCAAGCCTCTGTCTCCTCTAACAGAACACAACAAGACTGATTATAAGTAGAATTTGTAAATGTATCTTTACAATAAGTAAAGGCTGCTGGTGGTTTCTGAGACACATGCTATAAAATTCCATGAAAAATGCCTGCAAAGAACCTGTGATACCATGTAATAATGTGGTATCCGTTGTTAATTGCGGTAGCTATGTTAATTGTGGACCTGGTTGATATATGCATTTGCATACACATATGTGTTGTTCACAGGAAACATTCTTTTCGACATGAAAGGTATAGTCTTCAGGTTAAAACTGATACTTGACTTCTGCCATTGTTGTGTATATGCAGTCACGCAGTGCTCAGCAGAGCCTTTGGATTCTGCATGGTGCTGTGTCAGAAGTCACATCTGTGAAACCATCTCCCCACCCAAAACCTCTTTGTGAATTCCCAAGATCACACAGACTCCACCATCCTCTCGACTCCTCGGATTATTTTCATCTCAGTCTTTTAACTCTATCCCAAATGCAGTTGTCGAGTTTGCACTCTGAAGTGTAAGCAGCTCTCCAAAATTCCATTAAGAAGTTTTTGCTATTGCTGTTGGTTTTACAAAACAGCCTGCAGAGATTACAGCGATGGTCATAAAGTTCTGCGAGGAAACAGAACATAGATACCATTAAAATTATGAGTTCTGTCCTAAAATACACTTCATCATTTCAAAGGGTTGCTTGTGGCACAGGATGAAGAAGATTCTTTATAGCTGAGAAGAGGCTGAACCCAGATGTAGCAACTATTTATTCAAGTGATTGTATCTTGATTCCATTTGTTTTATGCAAAAGATATAGTCCAAGCCGCAAACATATGATATTTTAAAAGGTACAATTCCACAAAGTGGAAAAAAATCGTAAGCCAAATGAGTTCAGAGAACAACACAAACAGAAACCATGCAAATGGTAATTTGAAATTCTTTCTGAAGATCTTACTTGAGAATTGGAAGGCTGCCACTGAGAAAAAAAGCCTACTTGATGTAGACACACATGGATTAGAGCAAAAGCATTGGACAGTGTTCTGCGGTATCCACATACATCTTTGGATGGTATCACATTTTAGAGAAGTATATGCTCTAACATGGAGAGTACGAGAAGAGACTTGAAGATCTGTCTGGATACAGAGAAAAGCTTTGTGTAATGTGGAATGCTGCACATTTTGCCAAATCATTGCCATAAAAATCTTGGTCTGTAGGTACAAGACTAGGATGTATGGATTCTGCCTTCACTGAGAAGTTGCTAGATGTTTTTTGGCATATCACATTTAAAACTTGACCTTGGCTGGATACCAGGTGCCCACCAAAGCTGGTCTTTCACTGCCCCTCCTCAACTGGACAGGGGAGAGAAAATAAAACATGTCTGTTGGCATTGGGCGTTGACTAGGTTGGGTTAGGCCTATTTCTTTTCCTTTTTTTTTTTTTTTTTTTTTACTTTAGACATACTGTGTATGGAATTAAAAAGGGATTTATCAAAGTAGAATTGAATACGTGTGTATCTTTTCTAGGTTACTTTGATGGATGCCAACTATGTTATGGATGAGACTCTTGGCACATCCACATTTCCGATATCTTCTCTGAAACTGGGAGAGAAGAGGGAGGTCCAGTTAACTTTCAATGATGTAAGTTACAATATTCATTGCCTTTGTTGGTGCAGCTTTGAACATGATGGAAAGTTCTTAAAAGAGTGCCTGAGCTGAGAGACCCAAACTATTGTGTAGACCAGGACACACCACGTCTCAGTCCTTTGTCAGGTGTCTGAGTTTTATCTGTGCTACATTCTGCTTAGATAAAGCTTCTTCACAAACCACTAGAGGATGGTGCTTATAAAGGCTAAGTGATGTGTCCTAAGGACTCACGGAGTCTGAAGTTACGCGAGTATTCCCTCAGACATTTTATAGAATCATAGAATCGCCTAGGTTGGAAGGGACCTTTCAGATCATCGAGTCCAACCATCAACGTCACTCTGACAAAAACCATCACTGAGCCATATCTCTAAGCACTCTGTCTGCCCGGCTTTTAAATATCTCAATGTCTTTTCTGTGGGGAGGGGCCCAAAACTGGACACAGCACTCAAGGTGGAGCCTCACCAGTGCTGAGTACAGGGGGACAGTCACTGCCCCAGTCCTGCTGGCCACACTGTTCCTGATACAGGCCAGGATGTTGGTGGCCTTCTTGGCCACTTGGGCTTTTGTTTGAAGCATAAGAAAAACATTTGACCTGCTGTTGATGCTCCTCGGAAGTAGATGTTCCTGTATGAAGGGAAATCCCAGACTATTTCTGATCCCATCAGTCCACCTCAGGACTGTGTATGTATGTGTTTTCTTAATATAGAGCTAAGTTTTTCATTCAAGAAAGGGTTAGAATATGTCACAGAGCGAGTAAGGGTGGCAGCCTTTCAGTCAGGAAACAGATGAATATCTGGGGGCAGGGGACGGGGTATCTCAGGTGGGGACTGGTCTCTGCATATTCTGCTCTGAAGCTCGTTTTTTAAGTATTCACTGTTGCCCGTGGTTAAACACAGAGTGCTGGCCTAAAGGTGCTGTATTTATCTTCTTGCAGTCCTGCTGAGAGGAGAATTAAGAAAAACAGTGCCACCGAATGCCTTACTGTCTCTTCTGAGAGAATCCTCTTTAAAAATCTAGTTTCAAACTTTCTCTTGTTAAACCAGTTTCTGCACCACTTGATTCAATTAACTTTAATGGTCTTTGTTAGCGTGAGAGGTTGTGCAGAGTTTGCTGGTCAGTATATTACCTTTGCTACTGATGCCTGTGGCTTCTGAAAAGCTAACAGCAATTCTTTTATTATTATATGTTTCACTTTCAATGACCGGCTTGTAACACAGCCCTAGTTAATATGCAATAATGCAGTAATTGGGTTATTCTCTTTAAACATGTATACAAACCACATGGAGTTAGTTTAACATGGATTGTCTGCCTGCACGGTAACTCCTGGAAATTGTTGTTAAATCTGTGTGTAACTGAGCTCATTCTGCACCTATTAAAATATTAGAGTAACATATCGCAAGCCATTCTGAACATAATTCAGTACTTGTAGTTATATCCATCGCATCTGGTTATCTTTATATGTATATTTATTGTATGCGTATACCATAGGTATAAATGCTGTCTGAAGTTCTGTTTTGGGCTATGGTTTATTATATGCTGAGAGGTCTTGATTTGTGACTGCTCTGCTCTTTTCCATGTGGTATAACTTTAAAAGTGTGGTTATAGCACGTAACTGGTTAAGGCCCATTCATTGGAAATCAGAGAGTTTCATATGTAAGATTTAGTGTTTAATCAGGTGTAGCTTTATGGCAGTTGGAATTTTGATATGGTCTTTTTTTTTTTTTTAAGTTACTGCATTTTTTAAATTTTCCGCATATTTATTTCACTAAGTGCTTCAGTAGCTCTTGGGCTACAGTGTGGGCTGACTGCAGATACCTGGTTTTGTCAGGCACGGGGTGAGGTAGTGAGAAAGAGCTGATGAATACATTTTGAAAACGCAGTTTACAAAGCTCATGCCAATAATATAAGGCCGTACCACGTTACAGATGCGCTTTAATGTCTCCTCAGCACTCAGCAAAGCTTGGTAGAGAACATAGGGGGAAAAAAATCTGAAACTTATAAGCAGATGGTAAGGGAACAGCAAGTCAGGTTGAGCCCAGTGTAGACAATTTGTACACAATGTGTATTCCTGAGATTTCTGTGGCAATCTGTGTAAGGTATAGAAAACGGCATGCTGATTCCCTATTGGAACATTTCGCTTCAAGCGTTTATTTAATACATTTTTTTTTCAACCATTGGATCACTGCGTGGTTTCTGAAGTGCTTTCTAAATTAGTAATATGTCAGGTGCTGGAATAATCTAATTACTACCCTGTTATTTCTTTGCCTTTTCGTTCTCCCACAACCCTGTTAATAAGCTTGATACACTGTTAATATGCCAGAATGGTATTGGCCTTCTTGGCCACCTGGGCACACTGCTGGCTAATATTCAGCTGGCTGTTGACCAACACCCCTAGGTCCTTTTCTGCCAGGCAGCTCTCCAGCCACTCTGCCCCCAGCCTGGAGTGTTCATGGGGTTGGTGTGACCCAAGTGCAGGACCCGGCGCTTGGCCTTGTTAAACCTCATACCATTGGCTGTCCATTCTGTCTTAATTCTAGCAACTTGGTACTCTTGGATTTTGCCTAACACCCAATTGGTGCTTTAACCATCACTTTTTAACTTTTTACCTGCATGCAACCCCATAAATGTTCTCTGAAAGGCTGAGGAGACCAAGCCATAGCTGATGGGTCAGGTGGTTCCATGGGGTCTGCAAGTAAAATCACTACATAGGGACATTAATTAGTTTACTTGAATCTTTGAGAAACTTGTAAGCAATCAGTCTTCCTGATTGATAATTTGAGCGTATTTAACTCTGAAAAGACCCTTGGGGTGGCTCATGTGGAACACAAAGCAGTCATTCCCCTACAAGAGTTCATTTCAGGTACCAGTTGAGTATGATGTTTACCCAGTGAACTGGGAAGCAAATAGCAGATAGACTATGGCTGGCAGGAGAAACAAAGGACCATAAATGTGTGAAGACAATTAGATCCCTTTAGGCCAAAGATGAATAACGCTGTCAAAAAGGGATTGTCGGTGGAAGAAAGCCAAGACAGTGGGATCTGATGAATGAATCAGATGAATGAAAGTCGGGACCTAGCAGCGTTTTCCTGTGTGTTCAGTGCTAGGGGTGTATTTTGGAATTGCATTGTGTGCTCTTATTAAAAAAAGTTCTGTAGAAAAGAAACTCATTCGTGTATTTCAGAGATGTCCTCCTTTTTAAAAATAGTAATTTAAAGAAAAAGTCTGACAGTAATAGTTTATGTCCCAGGTGTGTTTGTGGGTTTTTTCCCGCTCTGTAAGTGGTGTAACCATATTTAAATATTCCTTGTTTAGGTCACAGAAATGACTTTGGAGTTGTCTCTTGAAGTATGGTAAGTATCTCCTATTTAAAAAAAAAAAAGGTGGAAAATGTATTAGCAGCAAGGTATTTTTTATTTTAGTCCGTTTGTTAGCATTTTCTTAAAAAGATGTCAAGTGGAGTGCAAAAAATCCTTATTTTAACATAGAAATACCAAGTACTGTAAAGCCATGAGACTTTAAAATTGAGGATTATTTTCACATTGTAATTCTAGCATTGACTTAAAGACCATTGCTTGTGCTAATAGGTGTTCACTTTCCAAATGTTTGCAGGAACAAGGCCATCATAAATGAATTTCTCATCCTGGTTTATGTTAAGTGCTTTCCTTTTCAAGGGCTTTTTCCTCTAATAAACTCATAGCCATTGGCTTCAGCATTTATGGATACTCGTTAGAAAGATGCCCCTGAGATGTATTTGAATGGTAATACCATGCTGAAGTCAAAGGTGAAGTAGGGCCAGGATTTCACCATGTGTAAAACGAAGTGTATGCCTACGGGGTTTCTTTTCCTTTTTTTTTTTTTTTCCTTCTAGATTTCTTTCTCCCTCTTTCTTAGCCTATCTAGGTGAAAGACCAAAAGTCACCTTGAGGCATAATCATAAAAATATCTTTTAAGTCTGAAAATGAATTACTGAGAGCAAGGCATTTAAAGGGTCTATTTTTTTTTTTTTTTGCCTGTAACTATAAATAGCAGTGCTGAGCACTGTAACTGTAAATTTAGAACTCTTTCATGATGACTCTGAAAACTGACAAACATCCCCCAGGGATAATTTCTGCTCATCGTTTTGTCCTAGTAGGCTTGCGTATGTGGGTGGTCCTTGAGACCACCCGTAAAGGTTCTGGGGCTTGTACATTACAAGTATTCCCTATCGCTGGCACCGTATGAAGAGGAGACGCTTGGCACTGCCTTGCTGCTCTTAGGCAGCAGGCAATGAAATACGTTAAACCAGAGGATCTGATCTGGTTCTGCTCTCTGGATGCGTAGATTTTGGATTCTGCATGGACCTGTTGTTCATTCTCTCTCTCTCTGTATATATATATATAAAAAAATATAAATAAATGGAATGTTGCTTCTAGGCAGTCTTTTTTCCCTCCTTTTTCTCAATCCCATTATTTTATTATGTAATAGTTTTTTAAAAAATCTGAAGAATTAGTATGTGTGCCTAAATAGATCCATTTCACTATTGCATGTTTTTCATAAGGACTCTTAAAAATGCTGCCTTGGAACGAACACATCGAAGTAACCACATTTTTAGCTCATCCTTGTAAATATGGGAATTCAGCGTGGCAGGTAGCAGAATGAATCTGGGTGCTGCTCCTCGCTGCTGCCCGTTCCAGGCAGTGCTGCTGGGAGGTACAAGGCTCAAACCCTGGGAATGACATCCAGGCTCAGGGAGCGATCTAGGCCAAATTGTTATCCTGCCTTGATACCTGAAATGAGAAAGGGAAGCTGAAGTTGTAACTTTTATTTAACGTATTGACGTCGTTCTGCATCCCTATGTACAGTTTTGAGCACACAAAGTGGAGGGAAAAGCTAGAGAAAATGGCTTTTTTTCTGTGGCCAGCCAGTACAATTTGTGATGAGATCTATACAGTTTTTGATTGTGAGACTGAATGGATACAGAGATAAAGTTACCCTTTGCTCCCTTAACATGAACCTCTGACTTAAGAAAAGTATATGGTTGTAGGAATGGTTGAAAATGATTCATTGCAGTTCTTTGTTCAATGGATAAGCAGACAATTCAAATTTCTAGGCTGTAAATTTATGATTGTATGTGAGTGGTGAACTCGCTGTATTTTAATTTTTTTTTTTAAGACCACATAATACACCACTAGAAGCTGCATATTTTGTGTTTGGTTTTCACTAGTGTGTGAACAATCAGGTTTTTATATCAAATGCACGTCTTAAAAGATGCAGCATGCCATTGTTCTTTGCGTCCATTGTTCCATGAAATCAAGTGATGCAACTGTGTCGCATGACTAATTGTCATTTTATTTTATTTTATTTCATCCTCTGTAAGTTAATGAGGAATTTACTCTTATTTCCATTCATTTCCCTGGGTGATATTTTTAATTCTGTTTTGAATTATGCCTTTTGTCTGTTTTGCAAAATAGCTCTTCAACTGATCTCCGGTTCAGCATGGCTCTGTGTGATGAGGAGAAGAAATTTCGGCAACAGCGAAAAGATAATATCATGCACAGTATGAAATCATTTCTGGGAGAGGAAAACAGCAAGAACTTGACCACTTCCCGTGATGTAAGTTTGGAGAGTTCACATCAAGATTAGTATCACCTTTGGAGTCCTGCCTTTATCTCTCAAAGGAATGAATCAGACTTATGAGGTAGAAGGGTTCCATGTAAAGGCAGATGGCAGAAGCAAAAGAAAAAATGCTTTTTCCTCTAAGCACATGCTATATTTAGGCTGGAGAATAATTTTTCTTGTGCTCTAGATTTCTAAAGTTTAAGGAGACAAAATCCATGCCAAAAGGAAACTGCGCTTAAATAAGATACACCCATTACATGCAAAGGGGCAATACTGTGTGAATCCCATTGTGGTATAGAAATCACAGCCTTTCATTTGCACCTTAAACAAACAGCTGGAACTTTTACCTGGTTCTTTACTGTTTTAATCCTTAGCAGGATGTGCCTAGGCTAAAACTGGGCAAAGGAGATAAATCCCTGCTTTTCACTTTGCTCTGATTCCAAGTTCCCTGCTTTGTGCAGGTGTTGGTTCTGAGCTGAGAATGGCCTTGACCTTTGTGTCTCAAAGATTAGGCAGGAAACGAGCTGGTTTAATGTTAGAGTCAGCTTAGAAATTATTTTCTTTCTTTCCTTTCTTCTTTTCCTTTAGCCTATTTTATAGGATTAGGATTGGGAAGTTTATTTCTTAGAGAATGTGAGAAATGGCAGCTTTCATTGACTCGCTGGTGCTCTGTGCCGAGCCAGTGGAATGTTAAGCCAACAGATCTGGATGGAGCAATGGTGGGTTGGGTCCCATCAAAGTGAGGAAGGCTGCTGAACCATATTGACGTTTTCAGTGATTTCATAAAACACTGCATTACTTGGAGTTAATTAAGGACACGCTTGGTACAGCTCCACTTGTTTTGTAGTAGCTTTTCCATCCTCCTCTTTCTTCCTTGCTTGTTCCCTCTCATGTTCTGCTCCTAGAACTGTGACAGGAAGATAGTCATGTACTTGGGGGCTGTCAAACAATGAACAGAGACAATGAATTAGTTTGAGTTGGTTAATTTATTGATAATGATTCCTCTTGTGCATTTTTAGTAGAAGCAGAAAGTGAGAATCTTTTGCAGAAACTGAGAATTCCTCCTAAATTTCTATGAAGTTTTGAGCAGGTGGTAAATGTGTTACTGTTGTAAACTTTAGAACTCTCTCTTGCATCATAAAATGTGCTTGTGCAGCTTTTTGAGGAAGAGGAAAGTATCGTACATATTTTATGTGTAGTGATATAAATTGTGCATATTGTGAAGGAACACTTTCAAGGTTCTTTAATTTCCAGTTCAGTTATTTTAATCTTAATACATGCGAACCTTATCAGAGTTGATACTTGTGAATGTGGCATTGGTCTGATCTTCTGCAGCAGAACAAAGTCTTTGCCAGAAAGGAAGCGGATATTCTGCCAAGATCCAGTTAGAACTGGAGTGATACTCAGCGCCTGAAGTGTCAGTTCTATGCAGGTGGTATGTGTGCATGAATTATTGTAAATGCTGGCTAAGATTTCATATTCTTTTTGTTGTCATCTTCCTTTGGTATCCCTCACTGTCTCAAATGCTGAAATTTTATCAGTTAAACTGCATCTTCCAAGACCAGACGGTAATCTCTAATTGTGGGCTTATCAACCCTAGTAAGGACTGAGGTAATGTGATCCTCCCCTTTTTTGTGTGCCAAGTGTGTATTTCTAAGCTGACTTGTCAGAATTTTTAGCTGCTTCTAGCCATGAAAAAAACCCTTTTTGTTCAAATTAAAATCTAGTTTTGTCCTTCTAGCCTGTCATTTCTACTTTTATTCCTACAGATGGAAGATAGCAGGAGGATTTATAGGATGTTTGTAGTCTTAACGTGGCATCAGAAGTCAGGAGACATAATGAGTATTCTTAGCTGCCTATGAGTCATTGTTTAATCTTAAACAAGTCGCTTACTCAAAGTTCACCTAAGTTTCTTCAGCTGCGAATAACAGCACATGTGCCTTGCAGGGATGCTGAGAGACTTTAATACCTGTGAAATAATTACACATCCCTGCATGGGGAAGTGACTACTTCCAGATTTCCTTGCTTAATCTTGAGGCACATTCTGAAAATGCAGAGGATGAGATTTCGCATATCTGCATTATTGCTCAGGTTATTTTTATAATTTTTGTTGCTTTAAAAGAAGTTCCTAAAAATACCATAGTCAATTAAAGAAAGCATATAGTTTTCTAAGAGTAGATTTGCAGAACAATTTTTTGATAATCCTGTGTATAGCCCCTGGCATTTTTTTTTCCCACCAGAGGTATTCTTGTCCAGATTTTGTGCACTGTGTTTCCAGGGCATTTGATTAAAACCATCTGCACCACTCATTCCCAAACCAAGATTTAATATGTTTTTGCTTTTTTTGTCATATTACTGGAAAATATGATTGAATTGCCTTTTTCAGAGCTCGTTTTTCATAGAATCATAGAATTGCCTAGGTTGGAAGGGACCTTTCGGATCATCTAGTCCAACCATCAGCCTAACTCTGAGACTGTTTTTTCTTAAAACATATCTTGTTTCCCAAATCCTTTTCATTTGTGTGCCTGGTTTGGAGATGAAGCAATTAGCGGTTGTTGAGATGAGGTGCCCGTTGATTGAAGTGGAACTGTGTGATGCTGAGCTGCTCCACACCATCCATGGGTCCTAGAAACGGTACAGATGTATTGACTAAAGGCTTCACCAGTTCAGTCCTGTTGAGTGGAGTTTGTTTGGATACCTCAACTGGTTTGTTCAAAACTAGCTTGGATCCCCCAGCATTGTGCCGTGCAGACCAACCAGAGGAAAAAGAAAGCCATGCTGGCACGGCCTTTTGGTTGTTCAGAGCAAAACTACAGAATTCAATTCACATTTTTGCTGTTGATTCACCACATCACTTTCTTGTGAGTCACTTACCTTTTTGGTCTAAGCTTACTAAGCTGCTGGAATGGCTTTAGTACCTCTGCCCCAGTTTTACTGGTTGCGTACAAAGGAGTTGGGGTTCAGAGTGCCTCAAAGAGTGGCGTGCATCAGTACACAGAGGAGCGTGCCTGCCTTGATATCCTATCTTTTCTCCATTCTTTCTCAGTCCTGAGGTGGCTTCTTGGTTCTTTTCCCTTTGTACTCTGTCTGCAGCTACTCCTCCTTGCCTCTGCCCTGTATATCCCAGAGGGCAACTTGTGAGATGAGTGTATGTAACTTCAGATTTTATCATGTCTTTCCCTTAAATGTTTTGGAAACTGAATTGCAGCTAAAAAACTGCTTTAGCAAATCTACCTGCTTGTAAGTGTGCTTTACCTTCCTGTGCAAAGCAGGAAAGGACTCTTAACCTTCATCATCTGACTTATGCCTGCAAGTCAACTTCTATTCAGTTGGCTGAAATAAATGAATGGAAACATGCAGTAGATTCTTCTCTTCGGTTATTTTTTCACCATTTAAAAGCTTTATTTGCTGTGGGACGCTTACTTAAGCTGCTGCCCTCTGCTCCAGAGCTCCTTAGTGGAATTTCATTTCTGGCAATAAATTAGTGATTGCAGCTCTTCATACTTTGCTTTAGTATTGAGTGGAAATGAAGATGTACTATACATCCACCTACCTCTTGGTGTACCCACCCTCCCCGAGAACAGGAATCTGTGAGTCCCAGAATCCCTGTGGATTAAGGATAGAGGCAGCGTTTGCAGTCAGGATGGTAGTGACTCTTCTTGACATTCTTTGTTGAGCCTCCTTACGGATTTCTCTGCGTCCTGAAGAAAACTCAGATTTTCCCTTGTGCTCATGCCACTTCACCGATGAATAGATTTGTTGAATAGTGGTGCTTTGGAAGCATTCTCGCATACTTTTTCCAGGCTTGCACCTGCAAACCCCTGTCTTCATCCTGTTGGGATTTGCCTGTGTAGGTTAATTAGGTAGTGTTTGTAAAGAGCTTTCAAAGCCTAACGTACATTATTAAATTTGTGATTAGTAATACGGCTCTTCTCTTCAAAGCAACTGCTCCGTTATTGGGGTGTTGGCGTAACACAATAGGCATGTGCTAAATCTTTACCTTTGTTTTGTCATTTTTTGATAGATAGCTATCTCTGGAGGTGCATGACGAATGCCGATGCCAGTAAATACCTGTGGTTTCTGTTACTAAAGCTTAACACTTAGGAAGAAGATAATCAAATAGTCTTACACCATCAAGAACTAGAATTTTTTGTGGAATGGAAGGCTCGAGTAATGTCTGGACTGACTTGGTCATTGTGCATGGCCATGTCCCTGTGACGGTGCGTTCTCAGTCCCCAGAGCAGTTTCACGGCTTGGAGCATGGAGTCTGCAGAAAGCAACTGAGCTCGGTAGTCACACGGCTCCTTTTCTTATAATTAATCCCATCTATTGGCACCTTAAATTGTGTTTCAGTGAAATTTTTGACTGATGACCAGTTTGATCAGATAGGGGCTTTCTGCACAACCTTGTCATTCTTTTTATACTCAGTAACAACCAAGAGGTTGTTACCTTATCACCACTGAACAGTGGAAAATTCTTCCAGGTTTTGGAAACTGGGAACCAAATGGGACCTGTGCTTAGACTAAAACACTTTATCGTAGCAAGTAAATTTTTACTTTTATTTGTTCTTATTTATTTATTTTTATCTTGTGTTCTTTCTACATACTTGGGGAAACTATGCAGTGGAAGGAAACAGCTTTGAAGTCAGGGCTGGGAAGGCTGGGAAGTAAGAAGCAAAGAAATATAAAATAAACGCCCTGCAGATACATTTCAGTATAGTGTCACCTGTAACTAGGTCTGCTTTTGCTCACTTTGCTGTCTCTTGGAGCTGAGTAGGTGCGCAGATACACATCAAGTCTCCTTACCTCTCCTGTTGTTTTTGCAAGGTAGTTGTAAATTTGAGACTGTTGCCATGCTTTGTAACATCAGATGTTTTTATTATAAAATGTGTTTTTATACTCCTAGCCAAAATATTATTTGTCTTTCTTCTGTTTCTGATTAGTAACTTATGCTGCTCTTGGCTCTGTCACAAAGATATAATTTGGATTAAAGCTAGTGTTTGGATTGCTTTAAAAATTTCTGTGGTCTTGTAACTAAATAGTTCATTTAATAACTAAATTTAATATCATCTCTATTTTGGATTATGGGTAAGAAGGACAGACATTATAAAATTCTGAGTATATTTTTATTTCGAAATCTTGCTACAAGTGGAGACAACTTCAAATAAATTCTAATTCTTCGGATACCAGGCAATTAGAATTCTAAGTATCGGGGCATCGTGGCAGCAACAACTCACTAATGCTGAGACCTGACCTGGTTTATTCACCCAATTTGCAGACTTACTGGTTGTATTTTAAGGTCTGAAGCCGTGCCACAAATCTGTGCGAGGGAACTGACCTTGAAATTCTATATGTTATTTCAGTAGACAGGAAGCTAAGGAGGGTCATAATGATAGTATTTAACTTTCACTATATATATATATCTATATCTATCTTTTATATATATATATATATATATAAATATATATATATATATATAACTACTCAACCTGAAGGATCAGGAAAATCAGGCATTACCTTTTGTGCCATGCATTACTCCTGCATTTGCAACATTTGCAGCCTTTGCTCACTTAGGTCCCCTCTCATTGGAGTTAGTCTAAAGTCTTTCTCATTAAATTAGCAATTCTGCTCATGAAGGTGCCCCTCACTCTGTTGGTCAGGTGGGTTCTTTATTTTCCTACGGACTATCTTCAAGCAAGCAAGACTTCATGTTCAAAAAGCCAAGGTTCTCACTAGTGACACCCTCTGAGCAGCCTGATAGCATTTGCTTGAGCCATTCTTCTTCCAGACTGGAAAAATCAAGTCAACAGGCCACAGCCCCAGGTGCCTGTGCCCTTCATTCTTGCTCCAAGAGGGGGCAAAGCACCTCTCATCTCCTCAGGGTTTCCTCTGCTTCTGTCACTGTTGCCCCCATGGATGAGCAGTGAGGAGTGGCATCTGGAAGGCCAGGTGAGACTCAGCCATTTCTCCATGCCATCATGGATCTGGAGTCTGGCAAGCAGCAAACCTCCCTAAACAATCACTCTGGCTGGCAGGTTGGTCTGTGCCCCATAGAAGAGGGAGTCATCAGCTACTGTCACTTGTCACTTTCTTATCCAGTAACCTACGATGTCTGATCCAAAATCCTCCCTGAGAGCATTTGTTCCTTCTCTCTCTGTTCCTTGTCTCTTCCTTCCTTCTGGCTCTGAAGCGCAGTAAAGAGCTGCAGCTGGAAGGGGAGACTTCTCTCACTGCTAGAAGGAGCAAGCTTCCAGCTCCCCCTCTGCTGGGAACTTGTGCTTTCTTCCTGCCCTTGTATTGCCTCAGCCTTACCTTCCTTCTTGCCCGCATGGCAGCTAGGCACATTTAGCTTCCCTTTATGGCCCTGCGTGCCTGATGCTTTCTTACACGCCATCTGTTTGCACCTCCTGGTTGCTAATGGTCCCTAGGTACAAGATAATAGGGAACTGGAAGGAAGTCTGCCCTGCCCCTCTCTGAAATTTCCACCTTGGCAGACAGAACCTCTCATGCTGCTGGCTGGTTCCTGGCTTCCCTCGCTTGTGACGGGCAGCACTCTCCTCCCGTGCTGCAGTCCAAAAGGACTTCTGCCATCCAGATCTTTGGGAAGCAGAAGGGACCGAGTAAATGACATACAAATATTGTACATCACTCTTGGGCCCAGAGAACCTAAGAGGGACAGGTAACTTCATGGGTGGGATTATGCTACTGCCCCACTCTATACACAGTGTTTAAAAGTCATATCTCAAAGTGCTTTATTAAAGTATTTTGCCATTCTCTTACACATGTACCACTAAGAGACTGCAGAATACCTTCTTTTTGGTTTGTTAAACTTTTGTGCACGGGTTTAGAAAAGCATTGGTTTCTTCTCTGCTCTGAGGATCTCTGGATGGTGACCTATTAATTGCACAAGGCTGGCATGTTTGGCCAGTGGTTGATGAAGAAAGTTTTTTAGTACTTTCAAGTCTTTATCAGAATTAATGTGATGGTATGCTGTTCTTCTTATCTATGCAGGTGCCAGTGATAGCGATATTGGGTTCAGGAGGTGGATTTCGTGCCATGGTAGGGTTTGCTGGAGTCATGAAAGCACTTTACGAATCAGGAATTTTAGACTGTGCAACTTACATTGCTGGTCTCTCAGGATCCACATGGTAAGGGGTTTTTCCTTTGTTTTTTTGTTTTTCTTCAGTTTTTCAAGAATTTTCTTGAGCGTTGACTTATTTGTAACATTATAATTCACAGTAAATTTTATGTATTACACTATTAGTAGAGAAAAGACACACGGAGCCAGCAGTCTTGCAGCAAAGCAGGTCAGTGGAGCAGCTCTGCTGGTGGAGGTGTTTCCCAATGCCTGGAAGGGTGAGACCAGCTCAGTCTCCAGGTGACCTGCCCAGGAGCTTTCATAGCAGGCATGGATGGAAAGAGGTGTTACGCATCTGCACCCACGTTTCTGTATCAACAGCCGATGCTGTACATACTCAGAGACTGTAACAGGTTCTTTCATCTTGATAACCAAAAAATGAAGAATTCAAGCTTGTTGGTATAAATCCAAAGTATTTTTTATGTTGCTTTATTTTTCTGATGAAATGGAAAAAACCCAAAAATTCCTTGCGATTTGAAGGTGATGACTCATTCAACCCAAAATGGACTGTATACTTTTGGGACACTTTTCAGAGATTCTCAAAATCATGGCAATATCTTTTGCTCCATTTTAGACTCAGTAGTCCCTGTCTCAGTGGGTTTGCTGGGGGTGTCTAGGACCTGTTCACTGATTCTTTCTTAGCATAAGCCGATTTGAGCAGATGTGTTTCAGCTTGTACACTGACTGCCATGCTGCAGGGCTTCCTGCTATGGATTACCACTCTTTAATTTAGAATCACAGAATGGTTAGAGTTGGAAGGGACCTTAAAGATCATATAGTTCCTCCCACCAGACCAGGTTGCTCAAAGCCCCGTCCAACCTGGCCTTGAACACTTCCAGGGTTCCACAACTCTGGAAATTACTTTGCTTTTTAAAATTGTTAGTCAGATGGGAGGAAAGATCTTCCCAGATGTCTCAATTAGAATGCCCTCATCAGGTTAGTTATGATGTCGTCCTGTCTAACTCAATGAATTCTTCAGCCCATTAACAGGAACAACATCACCAGGAGAAAATCAGCCTGACATCACCGTGTGAAAGGCACTTTCTGAGCGTTACGAGCTCAGGGCTCTGGAGGCAGCAGAATGCTTTGAAGCCCAGTATTATGTCTGCCTCAGCCACTCTTCTGAATGAGAGTTTTCTCTTCTCCCTGACCAGTGCTATGAACCTGCAGCCTTCTGTCTTCGTGGCTTTTATAAAAATTGTCCCAAATTACACTTATTACAAATGTTGAAACTATTTGTTTTGATGTTTCTTAAATGAAATGCTGCAACATATTTAAAAGCTGTGTAATTTTCATCAAAGACATCTGACAAATTCAGGCAAAATTTCCTAACTGTTTGGACTCCTTAACACTGCATTTTTTTCATTAAGTGAAAAATTGCAGACTTTTTGTGGTCTAACTTTAAAACTTGGGTTTAATGGTCTATGGATCAGGTTGCAGTAGAGGATGTTACATCTTAAGAAACTTTTTAACTCTTTAAGGGAGTATCCCAAATGTCACAAAATAAGATTTTTATCATAACCAGTATTTTTTTGTGTACCAGTTTGAATACTGGAGCCGCATCTGAATCCAGTTTAGGGCCACCTAGGACAAGAAAGGTGTTGACAAAGTGGATTAATTCCATCAGAGTACCTGCGCGGCAAGCAGGGAACTGGAGCAGATGAGACAGCGAGGCAGCTCCATTCGTTTAGCCTTCAGGAGTAGGCAAAGGTGGTGGTGGTGAGAGATCTTACTGTTATCTTCAGCTGCCTAATGGGTAGCTGCAAAGAAAACGTTCTTTTTGGAGACACACAGAGGAAGGACAAGGGTTAATGGCCGTAAGTAACAGCAAGACAAATTTGATGACCTATTAGGAAAATTGTTTTGCAGTGAGAATGGCCAAGCACTGGAATGTATTGCTGCTTACTTGATTGGACTGGGTAGAATCATAGAATCATTTAGGTTGGAAAAGACCTTTAAGATCATTGAGTCCAACCATAAAACCAGCAGTGCCAAGTCCACCACTAAGCCATGTCCCTCAGCACCACATCTACATGTCTTTTAAACACCTCCAGGGATGATGACTCCACCCCTTCCCTGGGCAGCCTGTGCCAGTGCTTGACAACCTTTTTGGTGAAGAAATTTTTTCTAATATCCAATTTAAACTTCCCCTGGTGCAACTTGAGGCCATTTCCTCTTGTCCTATTGCCTGTTCCTTGGGAGAAGCGACCGACCCCCCCTGGCTACACCCTCCTTTCAGGGAGCTGTAGAGAGCGAGAAGGTCTCCCCTCAGCCTCCTTTTCTCCAGGCTGAACACCCCGAGCTCCCTCAGCCGCTCCTCACAAGACTCATGCTCCAGAGCCCTCACCAGCTCTGTTGCTCTTCTCTGGACATGCTCCAGCACCTCAATGGCTTTTTTGTGGTGAGGGGCCCAAAACTGGACACAGCACTCGAGGTGGGGCCTCACCAGTGCTGAGTACAGGGGGACAATCATTTACCTAGTCCTGCTGGCCGCACTATTTCTGGTACAAGCTGGGATGCTGTTGGATAAGGTGCCATCCTCTCTCTGTCTGACTCAGCACATACTTTGCACGAAAGTAGAACTTGACTGAACAAAGCCCTGAGCAACCTGATCTGACTTTTACGTTGGCTCTGCATTGAGCAGGAGGCGGGAATAGAGACCTCGAGGTTCCTTCCAATCTAAATTACAAGTTTATATTAATGTCTTACTTCTTCGAGAGTAAGGGAAAAAGACTTTTTTGGAATAGCTAAATATAAATGAGCATGGAATCTGCCTGGGATGAGTTTTATTCCCTGGTTTAGCTCTAAGGAAGCACATGAATTTTGGTTCTGCACATTCTAAGGAAATACTCTTAATACCAAGGTTGTTAACTCTTTTGAAATAGATGATGATCCGTTCTGTTCCGTGTGGGTTTTTTTTCAATTATTTTTCGCTTGTGTGAAGCTTCTTCCCCTCTCCCAGCCTAGATAGAAAGCTTTCAGAATGCCAGAAGGTTTTGAAATGCCGGAAGTGTCTATGAACTAGAGTAAGTTTCTCATTCAGATTGAACTATGAAAGGTTGGCATCCCTGGAACCTACAGTTTTTGTCACTAGAGGTTGGGGGGGAAGATTTATCACTCTCTATCGAGAGACCTGGACGTAATTTTATCAAATTTGCGAAAAAATGGAAGATATCATCTGGCTGGCTAAAGAGCAATTGAATAGTGCAATGCAGTGTGAAAAAATGGTATGTAGCCCACGTTCTGAAAAGATGTCAGTCAGCTGGCCACGAGGCCCTTTTTTGGGAAACCCCAGGTGTGAATACATAGTTGATGTAATGTAAACCTATACAATCTGTATTCAAATAGCAAGATTATCTGAACTGATTCGATCAGAAACGTATGTTGGAAACAATTGTATTTAAACAAATTTGCTTTTGCTGTCTTGGTGGTGTCACCTATTCAGATGTTCCTTGCTTGATGAATAACTAAGTTGACACTTTGGCACTCCCTTCCTTTTCTTTTTTTTTTTTCCATGCAGTCTATTACTTGGGAATAATGCTGCTTTCTTTTTTCTTTTTCTGAAGGGTGGAGAATTCCTTCTCTGGAGGGAGAGGCAGGTTTTCACTTGTTCACTCAGATTCATGCCTAACCTTGGAGCAATGCATTTACCTCCTGGATTGTTTCTGTTGTCTTGCTTCAACCTTGTACTGAATTCTTCATCCTGCATTTTCCCTTCTCTGCTCACGTGGGAGCTTGCTGCTGTGTGTGTTCCACCCGCGGCCTGACGTGCACACTAAGCTTTAGAGGCTGCGCAAGGACTAATGAATCAAGTTCTTACATTACGCGTGTGACAGAGTTCATCATGCTGTCAAGTAAACTGCTGGGCAGTGATCTCAGGGCCAGGCTCACACAGTGTGTATGTGCGGAATTATGCCTGCAGTGTGGTATGTACACCTGAGCCAGCTAATTGAATAAATAACAGTGAAATGAGCGGCCAGTAGATTAGGACAGCCTATCTTGCGTTTTCACCCATAGCGCTACTTAAGCCAGCCAAGTGCAAACCACAGTTGTCTGCATGCACGTCTGAACTCTGTTTTGAGTAAACGAAACTTCCGTTTCCAGAGTTACTCAGTGACAAAATCAAGATTTGCCTGATAGGCCTCTTCTGAATCCTTGCAGTCAGATCTCTGCACAGGTTGCAGTTATTGTGCTTTATCTTACTATGAAAACATCTAGATCCTGGAAAGCATGCTATATACTAATATATTTTAGGAATTTTTGAATAGTGATAATGAAATGGAGAGTGATAGAGAGTGAAAGAAGTGCATGCGTATGCTTATAGGGCCTCCTGTCTGCCACATTTGTGTATGCTGCGACAACTCGAGAAGCTGTATTTTCAGCTTATGGTGATTCTGTGCATTGTCCCTTGAACAAATAAATGAGCAACACTAATCTTTTACATCATACGCATTATGGAAACGTATATTGAGTGATAGATTGAATGCTTACATTTAGAACAAACTGCTTAGCTTTCTGTGCCTTGAGAAAAAATAAATGACAATTTACTGTATAAATGGTGAGTAAATTAATCCGATTTAATCAGTAATCGTATGAAATGATTTATGAGCTTATTGTGCGTTTCAGGCAGCTGACATTGAACCAGGCTTTGATACTTACAGAGCCTGTTTTCTATTGCAGGTACATGTCGACTTTGTATTCGCACCCAGATTTTCCAGAAAAAGGACCAAAGGAGATCAATGAAGAATTGATGAACTCTGTGAGTCACAACCCACTTCTGCTGCTCACTCCTCAGAAAGTCAAACGCTACATCGAAGCGCTGTGGAATAAGAAAAGCTCGGGGCAGCCCGTCACCTTCACAGATATCTTTGGAATGCTAATAGGTGAAACACTTATCCATAATGTGAGTTCATTTTTTTATGATTATTAGAGTTGTGAAACTATTGCGTGATAACCACTGTTACTAGTTTTTTTTGAGATGACCTTGGTAACATTTAACAAGTCATGTTTAGCAATAGGAATATTTAAGATTATAGCTGAGCAGATACTGGATAGGAAACTTGTAAAATGCTTTCCTTGCTCTGGGATGTGTTTCTGAATGGTGCTCATTTCTTTAAGAGCTAGGAAAGCGTAATGCGCTCATGTGCAATGGAAATGAACACAATCACTGGGTACTTGCAGCAAGCTCTTAGCATCCTGTATCATCTGTCAAAATTACTGCTTAAGCAGTTTCAACAAAAAATTCTGAAATGCTGTAACCTCTGTATACATGTTTTGCTGTAAGAAAAGCAGCATTTACTTAACCAAATACTGATTTCAACGTGCAAGATCCACATCTCTCTTTATTATTAGTTGTTTTTCGAGAAATGAGACAACAGGAGGGCTTCATACTGTTGTATTTTATTATTGACAAATCCTAATGGACTGAATCAGGCACACAGGCTTCAAATGAGTCAGGTGGGCAGAATTTGGATTAGATCTTATCATAAGATTGAAATGTGTTAATAGATTCACAGATGTGTTTTATACACTGCTATCTTTCATGGATATACATTGCCATTAGGTTTTAAACACTAAATAAAATACTGAAAAACTAAAATACTGAAAAAAAGTCAACACAGCTTTTGGTAACTGTGATATACAGGGTAAGTTTCTGACAGTGAAGGGATATTAATGATCCTGGGACGCTGGTTACAAGTCCCTCTTTATGAAGGAGTTAAACACATGCAGATGTTTAGCTTAAATCTGAACCTGACAGAATTGGTGAAAACTGGAAATAAGGCTCTTGGTTATTCACAGATAACACATCTTAGTGCTAGAATGTCGTAATGACTTCCAGTCTTCCTTGATTGCAGGCTCCAGAGTATTTTCTGGGGGAGATGCAGATCCCTGGTTGGTAAATATAAGCCTCTTAATAGTCCGTTTGCATTTCTTAGTTATCTTTGCTGACTTTTCAGAAACAGCATTGAAAAACATTGAAATTGAAAAACATTGCATGATCATTAATGGTAGCTCTGCCTAAGAGGTTTTTCCTTGTTTGCATCTTTTACAGAAGTAGGGGGAAAGAACTCGCTTTGTCCAGCAATACTCTTTTCTTTTTGGCCAGTTATTTTGGATTCATGCTTATTTCATCTTCCCATCATGTCTTCTCCCACTCCTTCCTTCCTGAGTGGTGCAGTTAAAAGGCATTCAGGCAGATTAATTCCTTTTACAAAGTTGTCTTTGTTCTGTTTTTCTTGGAAATAATCGAGTTTGTTCATTTTCCTTTTCTTTGAGGATTTCAGGGAATGAGTAGCCTCTCAAATACCAGCAGGCCTTTATAGGATCCATTTGGACATAACGTCTTTCTTTTCGTGCAGAGGATGGACACCACTTTGAGCAACATGAAAGAGAAAATCAACAACGCGCAGTGTGCTCTCCCACTCTTTACATGTCTTCATGTCAAACCAGATGTCTCAGAGCTTATGTTTGCAGGTACGTTGTCAATCTCTGTATTGAGTTGCTTGTGGAAAGAAGATAGAAGCACGTGGCTGACAAAAAAAGCCTATTTTTTTAATACTTCTGAGATTAATTTTACCCTGCAACTTGGTACACGTATTATTTAAATTATTAGTCTTACGGCAAGGGTTAGGAAGGAATTTGCCATGATATGAAACATTCTTCGGGGCTTAACAAAATTTATGTTGTTACGAACTGAGTACAGGGAGATTTTAATTTAAAAAAAGAATAGGAAGTTGTGATGGTGAAGGATTTACCAAACAGGCACATCGTAAGGTCGGTTCTGCTGGGTTTTAAAAGCTGATTGGGAAATGGATGCATTTGTGTTCAGCAGCTTCTGGGAAACAGACACTAGAGTCTGATAACAAGAAATTACTCACTAATAAGTGATCACATAATTAGGTAGGTGGATACTTACTTGATTGGTGCAGTATTTGCACCCAGATTACAGGAGAACGGGGCGAATTCCTCAGGGCATACCATGGAACTGAGCCTTTTCTTGGCTTTTTGGATGCATCTTTTCCTCTCCGTGGAAATACAAACAGACTATTTTAGTTCAACAGCCTTTTATATCTCTGTCATTCTTGAGTTTGGAGACTTATTCTTTGACCATTTTGTAACCATTAATTACTACTTAACCTGAAAATAAGTTTTAACACCATAACAGCCTCTTTAGGTTTCTGTGAAATGTTAAGTAGCGGCCAAGTTTTGTTCTCTATATATTACAAAACAGTGATTTGGTATCAATCGAAAAGAGTATTTCTTATCCCTGAAGTAGCTAAGTACATTGCAGGCGTCAAGACAAAAAGAAAGCTGGTGTTCCATGAACAGCAGAAAGCTGCTTACCGGTAGTGTGTGGAACAGGGAGAGGGAAGTGTCATACAGGATTATTCATCTTTTGAAGAAGAGTGAAATTAGAATTGAGCAAACAAATTTACTACCTCTTATTTCTTGCACAGTGTAAAGTACTGTTGGTAACACAAAAGGGGCTTTTGCTTTTATTTATTTCAGAGATTTTAATCCCATCTAGTAGCCTCAATTCAGAGTGGGTCCAATTGTGCTAGATGCTGTGTAAAGAAAAGGATATCTATGTATCTATCTATTGATCAGTCGATCTATCTGTCTGTCTATCTAGTTATATCTAAGACTGAGGAGGGAAACACGAAGTGACTTCCCCAGGGTTCATCAGGCAGACATTGTATCCACATATCCTAAAAAGATTAAACTTTGTTTGTAATGGAAAACGAGGGTGTAAATTAGGATAAATTTTTCATGGGAGAATTGTCTACTTTCCTCCTTAGGGAATGGAAACCTTTTTCTTTGCAAATAAAAGTATTTTGTTTTTTGATGAGCTTTTGTTGTCTGAGAAATTTCATTTGGGTTACTTATTTACTGTTTTAGAAACAAAGTGTCTTTAGTTAACAATGGCCTTCTCTAAGCAAGACCCAAAGCACCTGAAGGCTGATCTAGTCTCTCTAGCTTTACCCATTGGTCTGAAAAAGGTATTGCCTCTGCCAATGGATCTTGGGTTTGGTTTTTTGAGGCTACCATCTATATCATTACATAGGATGCTAGATCTTGATCGTTTCTATTGTAAGCTTTTTTTTTAATCTTTTTGGAACTGAACGGCTATTTTTGATGTGAAATAATATAAGGTAAGTTTTGAACAGAAATATTTACGCTTTCTTATTTATTGGATTATAGATGTAGGTGAGATCTTTCATGTTGCTTCAAGTTGAAATGCAGTAATTATCTAAGATAAAATTCCTTCCAGGAGCGATGGTGCAAGATTTCATGCAGCTGCTCCTAGGCTTTGTGCCCCAGGCTCTGCATGTTTTCCTACCACTGGCATTTCTCACCCAGGTGGCGCCAGCCGTACCCAAAGTGCAGTAATCATTTTAACCAAGCATAATTACAGGATACGTCCGAAATGCAGTGAATGCAACTGAGAGGTTTGACTTTAGTACGTTTTGGATCAAGCCAAAGCCAAGGAACTAACCCAGTTTACTGGGATATAAACACGAAGTATTTCTCTTGGTATAGCGTTCTTGTTTCTTGGGACATTTGAGTCCTACTCATTTAAATGGCCGCTGTCTCAAGGAGCTTCTGGAATGGCAGAAACTAATGCTGAAGCCCTTTAATTTTAAGGTAGAAATCTTCTTTCCCGAAGCAGGATATGCGATTTGAGAAATGATCTTCTTCAGTGCAAATACAAAAATGGATGTAGATTATCACAGGTTAAATTAATTCTAATTCTAAATTTAGTTTTGCTGTCAACACGGTTCTGAAATACATATCTGCCCATTCCTGTTTATGTATCTAAAGGGAAATAGCATTAAATTCCTCGATTGGATCTTCAAAGGAATTTCCTTCTGCTTCAATAAATGTGAAGGTTGTGGGTGGTTTATTTGGAAAATAGGCTGTTGTATTTGACTTAGCACAGATAAGCATTGCCCCACGAAACGGAACTATTAGCGGTCGTGATGAAATCTTTCCTTTTCAGGACGGTGGTTTGTCTTATGCTTAACTTTTCACCAGAAACGCTCAATATCTTCAGGAGTGTATGGCGATCCTGTGGGGCGTGGGGATTTTTCAAGGCTGTTCCTTTTGCCTTTCTATTGCCGAATTATTTCTAATTTCTTCACAGCATCAGTCAAATCAGTCACTACTGAAAACATGGAAGGTAAAATAGATGAATGGATGAAATACTAAAAATATAGGGTATTTTTTTGTTGTTTGTTGTTCCGTTTTTGAAATGAATTCTCTGATGTAAGCAACTCCACTGGTATCAAAGAAAATACTTCAAAATCAGCTAAAATCCATTTTCAAAAAAGTCATACAGAATAGAATGTAAATCCCTTCTGAAATTTTCTGCTAAGACCAGAAAATGCATTTGAACATTTTATTCCATATTTTTATTGAGCTGTCTATTCAATCAAATGGCATCTACTTTTAAAAATATGTTTTGTGTCATTTAGTATTAATAGGTTTCTCTGCTGCCTCTCAGCTTTGCCTTTTCATATTGGATTTCACTGGAAACTGTAGGTTTTTGTGGAATCCAGATGCGTCTCCTAGAATCTTTCACAACTTGCGTGATACTGAAGAATTTTTCTGCCACCTTTGTCACTGCCCTGCGGGTTTTTGGTAGGATCACAGGGAAAGAAAAGAAACTTGGAGCCTTGACCGACATCGCATTTCATGCGACAGGGAACCATAGTGAAGCATGAGCTGAAAAGCAGCTGGCATCTTGTTTTTCTCAGCCATGATCACTACTTTTGTACTTCTGTTTTTACAACCTGATATTTTTTCCCCAAAGCTTGTTGTGATAAGAGAGGATGAGAATGAGAATTCCTTCTCTGCTGTGGCATTAGACTGTCCTTCTTTTGAAATCAAAATTTTGACTTCTGCACAACCTGAGAGATTCCTGTTGGTTATTTAACTTTCCATTTAACTCAAATTTCTTCACTTGTGCAGAGCTTTCATTCATTTCTGTATATTCATCCTGTTTCTATTGAGGTCGAGGTTGCTAACTAAGTGCAATTTTGTTTCTAATTTTTGCAGACTGGGTGGAATTCAGTCCGTATGAGATTGGCATGGCGAAGTATGGCACTTTTATGTCTCCTGATTTGTTTGGAAGCAAATTTTTTATGGGGACAGTGGTGAAGAAGTATAATGAAAATCCCTTGCATTTCTTGATGGGTGAGTATGTGACGGAAAGAGACTTCAAAATAAAACTAATTTCAGTATTTCATGGACAAGGGTATTTAAATGCAAACAGTGTGAGACAAGAAGTAAGAGTTCTCAATTTGTTGGGAAACAGCCATTTGTAACATTTCAGAGACACAGATTGGCATTCCCTGATTTTTTGTTTCTGATACACACATCTGAGCTTATTCTTTAGCATGTTCCAAAACCAGAGGTGTGCTCAGAGAGCAAGCAACTGCTTAAAAAGTGCAATATATCGGTTTGTTTTTTTTTTTCTTCTACCAGCCTCCATTCATTACTTACTTTTTCCCTTTCAGGTGTCTGGGGCAGCGCATTTTCTATATTATTTAACAGAGTGCTTGGCGTCTCCAATTCTCAAAATAAAGGTCCCACCATGGAAGAAGAATTAGGTAATAGTAAATAATTCTTCTACTATGCAAAATAATTACTAGACTGATTAGTGCACTCTTGGTGTGTGGAAGGGTGGCACTCTGCTGGTGGGCATTTTAAGAATGTGGAATTCAAGTAACTTTAATTGCTGACATTGCTAGATGCTGATGGGGTTGGGGAAAGAGGGTTAGGAATTTTCATTCCTTTTTATTTCTGATCAGTATCAGAGGTACTGAAAGTCACATGCATATATCCACCTATTTTCATGAAGTTAAAAGAATCTAGCTCCCTTTTTTATGTTGTTATGCTAGTTTTTGGAGATCAGAAGGTGACAAATACCTGATAGCTACTTGTGTAGTCTCTTGACACTGGACTGTATTATTTAAGGGGTTAATAAAGTAAAGGCAAATTTTATCATCTCTGGATTCTTAGATTGTTGCATTCTAACTGCAACTCCCCTGTCAGTATCTCATCCTTTGCTTACTAATTTAATGATTTCACTTTCATTCCTAATGGAGAAATGATAGCTTAGTTTGGATAGACTTGGATAGACTTTATTGTATTTTATTTGAGAATGCAGTTGATAATGAAAGGCTTTTTACGCTTTTTTTACTATTCAGAAGACAGCATTACAGGGAAATATATAACCAATAAATAAATTGTACTAGGCAGCCAAATTTTTCTGAAGAACGTGGAGAGAAATTGCAGATTGAGTTGATTTTAAAAAACAACAATAAAACCCCAAGCCCCTGAGCTGTCTCTGTCTCCTAAGAGCTGGTATTCAGCCTTTCTGATAATGTACTTATTTATGGAGGAAAATGAGACCTGTGCCTCCAGCTTCATAATTCCTATACACCTCAGGAGTGTTAACACCTACTGATGGAGAATCTTTGTCAATAAATTTGATAGTGGCAAAGCCTGCATTACTGCTTTTTAAGATGTTGAGAGACAGAATGTTTTCTCGCATCCATGGCTTATTTCACATATAATGTAAAAAATGTGCTTTGAAGCCCGATAAGATGGGAAGATACTAGTGTGACTTGAACCCCAATCTATTAAGCAGAGCTGAGGATGTCCCAGTGAAACCTTGGTGCCCCCAAAGGGAATGGCAAAATGCCAGTGGACATCAGAAGAGCCAGAGCATGTATAAATCACAGCTAGAAGCAGTAAATAATAAACTTCGCATGGGGGTTGCTTTAAAGAGATGATTTGATGCCCAAAAACTGCATTTCTTGTTTTTCTTAGCTTCCTTTTTGCTCATTAATTTTTATTTTGACCTGTCTGCTGTGTAATCTCTCAAGAATTTGTACATGTTTGTCTTTGGTGTGTGTTTGTCCATTGATGGTATTTGAGTAGTGATTGAGGACCCACTGAGTATTAAAAAGTATTTAAGGAAAAATCTGTGATGACTAAGTTCTTAAGTGTCTGTGGGGATTTTTACAGTGTTGTAAGTCAGTCTAAGTGGGCATAATGCACAAAAAAGCGCAAAGTGGAATTGCCATTGTTTTGATAACTGTATTTGGTAGAAATTACAGCATTTGTTGGAAATTACAACCCGAAGCAGGGGTGCATCACCAGAGACCAACATCTACATCTTCTGTGAGAAAAACCAGATGTTATTTTATTTTCATTTTTTTAATGGAAAAAAAATAATCAGTTGTTAATATATTCAAGTTCATTAGGGAACAACCCTCTTTCAATTTATTTTAACTGGCTTCAAATTTCAATTAGAGATGATTCCTAGCATACATTATTTTAGGGAATAAAGAGTTTTAGTTTTCCAAAGTCTTCTCATGGATACAGCTACACCACTGGACTTCAGCCTCTGTCTCTAGTTTCTGTAGGTTATAATCTGATGAGGCTGTTCATAAAACATTGCAAATCTATTGTATTTCAAGAAAGGCTTCCCTCTGTAATTAGCGAAAATAATGTTGTCAGCCTATAATCCATTTGCACGTGAATTCACCTCCACTACAGACTTTACCTGAGGAGTGGAATGTGTTGCTTTTTCAGTACTTGTTTTGTCTTCGAAATAATGCCCTGAGATAGTAATGAACAGTGAACCATGACTTTGGGGTTGTTTTGGAAACACCCTAACAAAATGAAGATTTTTGCCAGAGAACTTTGCTCATTTTTGTTTTTATTTCTCTCACTGAATGTTATGAGATGAAAACCATTGTCTTTTCTACCTGTGTAACTGCATTGGCCTTTATTTTTCACACACACTCCAGTGAAACTTCATAACTATCTTGGCTTTGGTTTTTCCCCTACTATTTTTAAGGGTACCCATTCATATAGGTATGAATGAGGTTAAGTGTGCCTCTTTTTAAAAATTAGCTGGTAATTAACAGAAATTGAGATTGTCTTCCCAGTTCGTTAGGAGTTATTGAGAGGACAGAAGCTATACATCTGCATTTTAATCAAGGTGAAGGAAATGTGTCAGATCCGTGGTGTGGACGTGAGTGGTAGGTACTGCTTTAGGATTACATTTTGTTTTCCCAGCCCTTTGGCTAGTCTGCTTAGTGCAGGAGCTTTTCAAAAAGTGCAGGCTAAAGCCAATATATTCCCATCAGATTTGCAACATATCGATGTCCACAGCAGATCACATCTCTTCAGCTGTATTTCCTATTATGAAAACTCAAATTGTTTTGAAATTCTTAGCTGTTCTGGTAATTAAACCCTAGCAGTTTAAAGTCATTTTATATTTCTTTCAACAGAAAATATTAGGCTAAAGCACCTTGTAAGCAATGACAGTTCAGACAGTGAAGATGAATCACAGCAACCAAAAGGTAAGAAAATCTGCACATTTTATTTCACAGTTTATGTTTTTCACCAGCTTTTGTGTAGCACGGTTAATTCGTGGATGTTGGTAATTAGCGATAGCTGGTTTTTCTTAATTTGAACAATAGTCTCGTATCTGAGAGCTCTGCTGTCATTCACATCAATGATAAACCTTAATTGCCTGGAAGGATCTTAAAGGAGCCTGGGGCTCAGCAAAAGCAAAGTTCAGCAAGAGGCCTCAGAAGGGCCTTTGGCTTGACTTCATGCCTCCTGCTCAAGCTCATGATCGAATGAGTCTCTCACAGGTCTTCAATCTTGGCACCAGCCCAGCAGGCCTTCACAGAGGCTGCAGTTTCACCTGCATCCAAATACTGGACTTGCTGAGCCTCATCTCCAGAAGTCTCTTCCCAACAAGCTCCTGAGCTCAGAGGCATGTTCTGATTGTTACTGGCCCAGCAAAGTAATACTGTCCATTGTTCTTAAGGGTTCCTTGATGAAGTATTAGTTTGTGTTTCCAGCACTCATGGATGTCTTCTAGCACCTTTACCAATGACATCTGATACGGGAGATTCCTGGTGCTGGGCACAGTGTTTTAAACAATGCCCAAATCCGCTTTCCCAGAAGGGGCACAGCTATGAGGGGGACACTGGGGAAGAACAGATCCTGTTGAAGATTATCCCTAGGTGCCTAAACCACCTGGGGATTTCTGTGATTTTAGTCTCTGTCTGACCCCAATAATGCTTTCTGTATTTGATGATACTCTTGGGGACAGCAGTGACTTTCACCTGAAGAAATTGATTCTAATTGATTCAACTAAAGCAAAGGTGGGAATGTGGCTTTTTGTAACATATTAGGATCTACAGGAAGAAGAGAAAATCTTGTGCAATGACACAGTGAATTATGTCATGAGCTCAGTTAAATTATGACTTCTTCAGTTCCCCTTATGTGTAAAATAATAGGGAGAGGGTGATACCGCATTTTGTGTTTATTTGCAGATTTCCTGTTAAAGCACTTTAGCCAGCACGAAACACTACGTTTCTCTCATAATTTGTAGACATAGTGGTCAACCTACAGATCTGTGATTTGTAAACACTTGATAATCCCTCCGCTTCTATAGAATGTTATTGCATGGATGTTGGACCTCTAAACTCTGTGGTGTTTGATGCTTGTTTTTCTCTCTACTATCAAAATCAGCTCCTTTAAAGCCTGGATTAGAGAGGCACATTTCAGTGCTGCATTTAAAGTATCAAGCCTGAGCCCGACGTATGTCCTTATACAAAACACCTCAAAAAGTCAAAGTTTTGACAATACAAGTGCAAGGTGATGCCAATTCAAGTCATTTTTTCTGTGACATCTAGCTGTAGACATCTAAGTCGGGATGTTTCATTCTACTTTTAAGTTAATTAAAACCAGATATTGATTGTAGTCTACAGTTTACTGAAAGGATATTTTTAGATATTTTAGAATTCCCACCCTCTAGCATTCTCTTCTATGCAGACTGACTTTGCCTTCCTAAGGAATCTGGGTTTCTAGAAGTCAGTAAAGGATGGAGAAGGGTACGCGTCCAGGTGAATTCAAGTCTAAAGTATGGATCTTGGTGACTCAAATCTGATCCCTGAGGCCAGGAGAGTTTGCGTTTTGGGTGCTAGTGCAGATGAAGCCGTATCGTTGTTTCCCTTGCCATCCAAACTAATTAAATCTGGATCAGGTCATCTAACACGTTCTCAGTCTATTCCTAATGGACGCATCCATGCTACTATACTGCAGATGAAAAGTTTCACTGGCCTGTGCAGTTAAGAGGATGGTTTCTCTCCATTCCTCTGAAATTCTTGCGGCAAAGCTCCTTCATTCAGTCTGCGGCTCCTTGAAAGAAGGCGGTGACCCAGTTCCTTTTATTTTAATAGGGCTTTTATTTCAGTAGACACAGAAATCTTGGGTTTGTACTTCATACGTTAACTGTCTCACCACTGATGATTTTCGCATTCCTCTACAGGCACTGAAAATGCTGAGGCACATCAAGAATATCAGAACAGCAGCCAAGAAAGCTGGGTGCAGAGGATGCTGATGGCTTTGGTTGGTGATAGCGCCCTTTTCAACACAAGGGAAGGGCGCGCTGGGAAGGTCCACAACTTCATGCTGGGATTGAACCTCAACAGCTGTTACCCGCTCTCTCCTCTGGCAGACCTTCTCACTCAGGAGTCTGTGGAGGAAGATGAACTAGATGCAGCCGTTGCAGGTTAGTTTGCAGAAAGCCTCTGTTGCTGTCTCTTCGTTAGTAAAAACCAGAAACAGCGAGTTCTCAGGGTGGTAACATCAAACTCTGAGGCACGCACCTGCAGCAAGGAGAACATCATGAGCATTGGTCAGCAGCAGAGGTTATGAGGTGACTGGGTGTCACAGAGGGCACCGCGCAGTGACTTCTGTCTGCTGTCTGCCTTCCATGTACCCTGCTGAGTGTGCAGAATGGTTGGTACCTTTTGGAGGCGAAGTGTCTCTTTGTTTGGAAGGAATTGCTGGCAGAGGTGACCAGGCTGCTTTTGTGTATGGTGCCCATAGAACTGCCTGGGTTGGAAGGGACCTTTCAGATCATCGAGTCCAATCATCAACCCAACACTGACAAAAACCACCACTAAACCATGTCCCTCAGCACCACACCTACCCGTCTTTTAAATACCTCTGGGGATGGCGATTCAACCACTTCCCTGGGCAGCCTGTTCCAATGCTTAATAACCCTTTCAGTGTAAAAATTTTTCCTAATATCCATCCTAAACCTCCCCTGGCACAACTTGAGGCATCTCTTACTCTCTTGGACTTCTCACAAGGGTTATCCTGTGTTGTTCCATTTCTCTTACTGCTGCTAAGCTTTCTGGTGCATATAAAAGGGCTTCCCTGTTCCAAAAAAATTGTAGCTCTTCTGCTGTCTTTGTCTTCCTCTGAAAACCCTGTGGAGGCAGCACACTTTACTTGCAGATCCTCGCTTTCCTGACACAGTGTTCTTTCCAGTGCGACCCATCTGGCAGGTGCATTCACATTTGAGCTGTGACTGATGTGTAGATGCATCCACACGTCATGTTGACAGAAGCAGGAAGCAGGAATGCAGACGAAAGATTAGAATTTCAGAAAAATGCTAATTTGCAAAAGAAGTTCAGTGTTTTACCCCACTCCGTGAAGGATATCAGAGAATTATGAATCACATTGAATTAGTATTTTGAAGATTTGCTATAGACAAGTGTTCATTACAACCTTCTTAATGAGAGCCAATGAATTTCTTAGTATTCTTCTGGCACTGCTGCCTTTCTTTAATTCCTCAATAGGCAACAGAGCACTGAGTTAGGGATGCGAGCTTCCCTCTGGAAAAGTTGCATTGCAGTGAAGATCCACACTTCGTGGAGCGTCCACGTACAGCTTCTGTGATACAGACTGCAATGCTTTTGGATTATTATGGATTATTACTGACATCCGTCAAGCCGAGGAACTGGAAATCTCTGAAAGTGGTGTTCCTTCCATGTTCTTGTATAGTAGCTCAGCTCTGACAACCATCCCTCGTAATAGTAGCGGTCACTTCAGCCCATAGGTTCTATTCCAAGGCCAGAGATTGTCCTGGCTGGGCATTATGCAATACTAAATACCAGATGTCGTTTAAAAGCTTAAGTAGCAGACGCGCTCTAATGTGTATTTCTTAATGTAACAAATCCCTTTCAGTGGTTGTATAGTAATTTCCATCTGTACTCCACTTTCTAAATATTTTTATCATCTCAGAGGTGTTTACAACTGGATAATCTTAATATTTATAGTAGCTGGAAAAGAGGCAGGAAAGCGGGTAGTAAATGTATGGTTGGAAAAAATGAGAGTTGATGAGAATTTTGCATAATTAAGATGTGGATCATCGGATAATCTTCAGAATCAACAATCAACTTCCTGGATTTCAATTTCGATTGAAATAAAACGCTGGTTTGACAGAACAAGCCTCCGCCTCTGAGACAATTACTTTTGAGTGCCTGAAATTTCTTTGGCTAAAACATCNTTTTTTTTTTTTTTTAAAAGCGTTAGCTGGAGCCCACACTCATAGACCTGAACTGACAACTCAAATCTAACAGCTATGAGGTAGTCGCAATATTATGGTCAAGAATAGTGAAAAACACCTCGAAATTTCTGTAGTTCATATAAAATTTAATCATTCAGTATGATTAAATTAAACACAGATTTTAATGCTGTGAATTTTGCTAATGTGTGTAAGAGCCTAGAAGCCCGGAGGAGCTGACAGAAAGGAAACTTTGGTGTAAATTTCCAATATTGTATATTACCAAGGCACTGGGTGCATTTAAGCTTTGCATATTTATTCCTACCACTAGCAGTCTACCTGTCAGCGTGAGTACAGAGAGAGGTCTGAACCGCTTTAGGACTTACTTTCTCTTTATTAACAGACACTCCAAAGGAGAAATAAATGAATCAAAAAGGATATAAATAATACTCTCCGTCTCCTGTTGTCTCAGACCTTCTGTAGACCCTCTGAGTTGCCCCGAGAGGATGAGCTGTGGCAGCCCTAAGCTGCTCTTTCAGTCACTACTGAGGGCTGAATTTTGGGTCTGCAGTGCACATGGCGGAGATCCCAGCTCCTGAGCTGAGACTAAAATGCTTTGCTTTGCTATGGATTCTATTTATGAGGAGCATTTTCTTGATTGATCTCAAATATGGTTTAAAACTTTACACCCCTTGAATGATTCCATTGCAAACTCAGAGTTGTTCTGTTTCTGTGCTTTGGTATTACAACACACCCAAATCACTTGAGAAAATGCCAAGTGAATAACAATAGGGAAAAAATAACTCATAATCTCTGCTTCCTTATTTAAGTATTTATGGAAACTCTCTTATAGTAGACGCACGTCAGTGGCAAATGGCCTTTTCATCTCCCATACTTCATTGAAGCTGCCAGCTCTGACAAAATTTGGTCTCTAGAATGTGCTCTCTTTTTTTTATTTCCAAACAATTCTTACTATCCATTTGCGTATCTGCTTACTGCGAATCAGATACGTATGTTGTGCTGGTTTCACACGGAGCTGTACTCATAGCCATCTTGGGCTTCTCCCACTTTGCTGTTTGATGGACTGAAAGCATCTCATAATATGGATGCAGATTTCATCAAAGCCATCCATAGGGACTGAAAATTGATGTCCCAAGGCTCTCAGAGCATAAATACTCCATTCAGTCTTCATGCTATTTAATGAATGATGATGGATTGACTCACCAGGGCTGCTAGAGTATATAGAACGATTGTCCTGGATTCGTGTGTTGTGACGCAGAAAAAGAACAAAGGTTTCTCACCCAGTGGAGGCTATAGGTGAGGCCGTGCTTCTTCTAGTGTCAGGGATGCTTATGGTACATCCACCCTCTCCCAGGGGCAATTGTGGGCTCCCCTGGGGTGTCCTGACCCACAGTTGTCTCCCTGCTGCCTTGTCTCGCTGAGGCGTTGTGTGCTGCTTCTGGCCTCTGCCTCCACACCCTACCTAAACCAAATCAAATGGCAGTCCAAGCCTGCTTTTAAACTCATGTTGTTAAAGTAATGCTGCATTATTTTCATTGCTTTTTGAATTCTGACCCCATAACATGGACACAAATTACA
Source organism: Stercorarius parasiticus (assembly GCA_013396915.1). NCBI lineage: Eukaryota > Metazoa > Chordata > Aves > Charadriiformes > Stercorariidae > Stercorarius > Stercorarius parasiticus. Next base: position 106,407 of record VWZL01001927.1, on the reverse strand, counting down.
CTTTGCAATTTTTCTTCGCAGTTCAAAGATTAGAAATGTACTTCTAAAATGAATCATAATAAAAAGAAATACCTTTAAGGTGAATTCCTCCTGTAATCCCAGAAGACCACGACTAATGAAACCAATCTATGTGGTCATTATAAATTTATTGATGGCATTATGATGTTTTATTATTTAAAATCCCATAAAATTGTTATGATAAATTTCATGATAGAGTCATAGGTTCTTCAGCCTTTTTGGTCGGAGGTTTGTCTATGTAGTAACGCTCCCATCGCAAACATTATTATAGGTGGTAGAAGTCTTGTTTCAAGGATCCCTGTTGACTTTCAAATGAAAATTTTGTAAAATAAGATAATACAAAGCTCAAACAAAAAATCTTTCTGCGATTTTGAGAAATTCTATTGAGAACAAGGGTTAAATTACGTTTGAAATGTTTTCTTTAAAAAGGAAGGGGAAGACAAGACTGGTTTACTTGTGCTAGAAGGATCTGTGGTAATTGTATTTTTTTTACCAGTGTTCTTTAGTTACGATGAATTTGATAAGCACTAATGTATTTTCATTGATTTGTGCTAATTCATTGTTATGAAATGTATCTGGTTCTAAAATAGCTCTGTAAACACACTTAGCCCTTTAGCAATAGGCAATGATTTGAAAACGTTGCCTCCCTAGAAAACAAGGTGAATAATAGGAAACTGGTGCCTCATTACTTAGCAAAGTGCCCTCTAATAAATAACAGAAATAAAAAGTCAGAATATCTGTTCTGAGATTTTTTTGCTCCTCATAACAATAATTTTTTTCTCATGGATCCTGCAATGATAGGAACTAGAGTTTGAATTATTTTGATGGATTATCCTCACGTTAAAATATCTTTTTTCAGATTACTTCCATCGCCAATATGTAAGTCTAGGAAACTTAATTGTACAAGAAATAATTATATTACTTTATTTAGCATTCCTTAGATTACACTGCCCTCTACGGATAGGAGCATTAGTTTTTAGTCAAAAGGCAAAAACATGCATTTTTAACATCTCGAGCAAGAGAAGACTGTCAGGAGAACAGTTTGAAGTACTGCAGGGATCATTTAGCAGCATCCCAAGACTTGGACAGATGCAAAGACACTTAAGAAAAATTGCTTGTTTTTTCCTGAACTGCACCCAGGGAATATTGGAATTAAAGGGAAACATCATCTCCTTCAGCCCTCAGTTTGGGCATTAAATATAGGAGACTATTTCATACTGTACCGTGACGGTACAGTAAGTGGCTCACATGTAATTCTGCTTAAATTTCAGAATGGATATGGGTTACCGTTTCTTTTTGTTCCCAGTATAGTAGTGAGTAGGAGGTGATGAGACTTGGTGTAGGTTGAAAAGGAAGTGATTTGTCTTGGTAGTCCTAATTCTAATGACCAGAAACAGACCAGCATCACGCAAGAGCAGAGCCACATTAAGTCTTTTTAGGCAAATTTGGGGAAGAGGAGCTGGGAAGCACAGGGGTTTTGGGAGGGAATCTGAGGGCAGGTGTTTGGACAGGGATTGTAGGACACTGAGGGGATGGACATTAGGAGTCTGGCTCTTAACATCCCATAAACACTTCCCTTTCTGTATGGGTTGTTCGGGCTGAAGGGGTGGCGCTGGGAAGGGTGGGGTCAAACCTGGGCATTTGTCCCCTCCTGTTTTGCCTCCAGCCACCTCTGCTTCTGCCCTGGGATGGGGTGTTGGTGTACTTCACCTACTGAGGTCCCTTCCAGGTCTGGTTTCTTTCCCTGTGTTCTCCAGTTGTTAAGACAAGAGTTAAGGTCACACAGGAGTTCACGTTATGCTTAGCTGGGATACTGTAAATTTTGAATTCTGGGGAATCTTCAGTACTTGGGGAAATCCTTGAAAGCCTATCACAATTTCAGTTCTTAACTGGTGTGTTCGGGTTTTGTTTTTGTTCTGTTTTCATTTGTTCTGCACAGATCCTGATGAGTTTGAGAGGATATATGAGCCACTAGACGTGAAGAGCAAAAAGATTCATATAGTGGACAGTGGGCTTACATTTAACCTGCCTTACCCGCTTATCTTAAGACCTCAAAGAGGTGTTGATCTCATCATCTCTTTTGATTTTTCAGCAAGGCCAAGTGATTCCAGTCCTCCTTTCAAAGTAAGTAAGATCGGCCGTTCCTTTCTTTGTGTTAATAAGTTTGACTCAGTTGTATTCTTCCAGTGGGGTTGGTTGCACATTTCATGGTTCCAGAAGGCCTTAGTGCTATTGTATTGACAGCGTCAGAGAAATTTGTTTCCACGTCAAGGCAGAACATTGCACTCTGCCTCAGTTCCTGTTTGCATGACTCACATGAGACAACTGGCACAAAGAAGGCTAATTAATATAATCCATTTGTAGTAGTAGCTCTGTTGTTTTTATGGAAGTCTTGCCTTCACACTGAATTGCAGAAACTTTATTTTATGTCAGTATTAAACAATTTAGTCATTTTCCATGGTGCTAGCGCTCTAGCTCTGTACGGCTATTCTCTGAGATGCTATGATGTAAATGAACGGTTTTCTGTCATCATCTTGCAAAAAAGTGTGTCTCAGTCACTCTGGTATTGCGAAATATATAGCATTTTGAAAGTGGAGCTAACTGTTCCTTTACATCTCACCAGGATAATCCCAGTACTGCTTTAAGAAGGATTCCTAAATCCATTCAGGCCAGAGCAAAGCAACAACAAAAAAATCTGGATTAAATGCCATGGCTGTTTTCTGTAGCAGGTGTGGAAAGCAGAGCTTTCAGTCTGTATGGCCTACACGTCCAGACAGCTCCAAAAGTCTTAATGTTGGATCGTTTTGGTAGCTGACACAGAAAAAGCAGCACTTATGAGACCACTGTGAGGTACTCAAAAAAGAGGCGATAAATATTTGAAACCCAAGTGGATTTTTAAAAATGATTTTGAAGGATCTCAAGAGAACTGCCTGTTTGAGAAACAACTGGCATTCTTTGGTGCTTTGCAGACAAATTTCAATTAAAGCAAACAAAGCATGTTTTTTCTTTCCTCTTGCTATCAAGGGACAAAACCCCCCAAACAACGCTAGAAAATAACAGCAGTAGCAAAATGGACTCTAAATCAGTGTTGTCAAATGCGAAGAAAAGCGAGCTTCAGGAGAATAAAACGGAGTAACTTCTGTAATCTCTAGTTCTCTTGGGGACTACTTGGAAGAATCGAGCACTGAGAAGAATCTTACTGATGCTGAAATCCTTCATTTTTCCTTAATTGACTGAATCCCACAGTCTGTTTCTTCCTTTAATTTTCAATTTGTTTAAGAATTTGTCTCCTTTTTTGTTGTGAAAGAGGATTTTCCCCATCAGCTAAATTTACTGATACAGCACCGTCATCTCCTCTGAAATGTCCCCTTCTTCCTCCCTTTGGTGATGTTCTGCACGTGGAGTCTGTGCGAAAGGCTGTGTCTCGCCCTCTCTGTTGGCCTTTGCATTGAGCTTTCTGGCTCCATCAGCTGCAATTTTTGGGCCCATTTTGGGGAACATAAGATGGAGAGATTGACTGGAAGTCAGGTAGTGTCCTGAAGGCTTTTCTGTAAACTCTTAATTTCAGAAAAGCAAGAAAAACTGTTGGGAAAATTAAATGGTGCCTTAGGTTTTCATGGAGCCACCATTGAAGGGAAAGGTTCGTTATTTCTGAAGCACAAATATATGTGTAATAAGAGTGACATGCCTCCAGCTAATACCCAGGTGTAGTCCCCAGCAGCAGTTGCGTGCTCATGGCCTGAAGGACAGTAACTACTTTTGTGTACTGGCGGTGCAATCCCATGGGTTCTGCGTGCACCACGAAGAGTAAATGCAGGTTCAAGAGCTGGCCTGTACGCATGGTAGCACTCTAATATACTTTTACTACTCCACCACCCAGGGAAATCAGCCAGCTGAAGTCAGTGACTCTGCTCTTGTTTTATCCTTTTACACCCGCTATCTTTTAATCTCTTGCGTATCCAAAACAGTTGCCCTGAGAAGGGTCCTATTTCGTTCAAAACCAAGATTAAAGATGTTGACCTTCCCTCTCCTCCCTCTCACACACCCTCATTACACGCTTTTGAGTCATTATTTACAAATTATTTTGTTTACTGAGTTGTCACAAGGAAAAAAAAGCCTGTTTTCCAGACTGACTTCTTCACTTAGCATGCTTTCAAACGCTGTTCAGTGCTGTGATGTGACTTGGAACATAACAATGCATGGATCGGTGTTTATTAACTCTCCGTGGTTTCCATAGCACCAAATACTCCGTTTGCAAGTAGAATTACGAATGGTTTTTTTCTAGCTGTCAGCTCTGTAAATTCACCCAGAGATTTGTGTGACAGACCAGCTCTTTCCTTCCTGTGAATCATCGCAGGTGGTGAAGGTCGGCAGGCGGAATTAGGTGCTTGGTTGGCCATACTGGCTTGTCTGGGCAAAGATTGACTTGACCAGCACCGCCGTAAAGAACCACCAGTTGATAAAACTGCTTCTAGTAACCAATTTGGCCTGTGTCTCTCTACATAAAACCTCACTTTGCAGTGGATGCTGATAGGTACCTGTGTCTTTGTGATTTTTTCAGGAGATTTTACTTGCTGAAAAATGGGCCAAAATGAACAAGCTGCCTTTCCCGAAAATAGACCCGAACGTGTTTGATCGAGAGGGCATGAAGGAGTGCTATGTTTTCAAACCAAAGGATACCTCTTCAGAGAAAGACTGTCCAACTATAATCCATTTTGTTTTGGCTAACATCAACTTCCGCAAGTACAAAGCTCCAGGTGAGCACACATTTGCTGATGCTAAATCTCGCTGTTCCTTTGAAGCTTTGTAATGACATGGTGATTATATACTGGAAATGTTTTGTCTCTGAAATAACTCTTTTAAAGTCTATCGGGATTTCAAAAGAGCCATTAAAAAATAAGATGGCAAGTCCTCAGACCTAGCATTCACATTGGATTTTTGCTCTGTATGCAGGCGTTCCAAGAGAAACACAGGAAGAGAAGGATTTTGCAGACTTTGACATTTTTGATGATCCAAATACCCCATTCTCTACCTTCAACTTCCAGTATCCCAATGAGGCTTTCAAAAGGCTTCATGATCTCATGGAGTTCAACACCCTCAATAACATAGACGTATGTATGCCGGTGTGGAAGGGGATTAAAGGGTCTCGGTTCCTAAATGGGAAAGTAGGTGATGCCAATAAAGCTGTAAATCTGCCATACAGAAGGGACAGGCGTTTCCTTCAGTGTTTGCCTGATTGTTATGACACACAAAGTGCTTTCTGCATTTAGCTGTGCCCCTTACTGTTCTCAGAGTTGAGGCTGGATCAAAGCCCATTATAGCCAGTAGAAAAAACCTGCTTGAGGTTTGGAGTCTACCCGAGGTAGGTTCTTCACGAGCTTGTGTAGAAGCGCGCACAAGCTGTGGCATCTTGCATGCTTCCAGCACGGGAAGGAAAGAAGAGTCCAGTCACTGTAGGGTAACACAGCGGCTGGAGTGACCTGAAGAGAATTGGATGAGATACACAGTGAGGATTAAAAGAGAATTCGTCCTTTTCACTTGAATTCTATTTCTGAAGTACTGAAAGATCAGTGTTGTAGGAAGTATGACCATATCTGATCCTCTGTCAGTAATAAACCACTAAGCAAATAATGCTTCTGAAAAGGCCAGAGGTTCTTTCCAGTGGGGAAAAAAACAGTTTAACCAGAATTTCTGGGGCTTAGAAGATGGATGTGATATTGTGGCCATCTTCCAAATGGAGCAAGTATTGGAGTGTAGGCTGTGTGTTCTTCATAATGCTTGAGCCTGTGTTTCTTAGGATCCATTCCAGTTCATATCCTTTTCTAATTTGGTTCCTGGGTTGTTTTTGCCATTTTACCATCGAAAGCAAAGATGACTCTGTAGGATGGAAACATTACGTTCAGGATTTTATGCTCAGTTCTTTATGTATGAGGATTTTCTAACTGCAAGAAAAGGAAATTGGAAGTTTTCTGCAAAGATCTCTGGAAATTTCTTTATCAACTTGCTCATTAATAATTCTTTTTAACTGATACTAGGTGTAATGCGACACCACGATCCCAGCATCCGTAGAGTGACTTGCCATATTCACAAGTGTAAATTATCATCCCAGATAAAGAAATGACAGTTTTTATCTATATAGTAAAGAAATCTTGTTGCTTCAGGACAAAGGAAGCAAAAGTAAAGATTTAATCTTTCTCAAGATAATAATAATTTTCTGTAACCTTTAAGTGTGGATTTTCTTAATGTTTTGATTTACCCTTCAGAACTTCAGTGGGACTTGGTTTAAATGGTGTATGTTCCTGTGTGACGACTTTGGTGTTGGTAGTATCCTGTCATATCTTTAACTACATTAAAATCAGTGTTTTATACAATCGAGAAATAGTATTGATAATACTACTCAGCAATCACTTTGCTCAATGATGGAGCAGCATTAAAAGTAGGAACAAGAGTTATTAACATCTGAAGAGGTCTTTTCTACCAGTTAATAATTCATTAAAATGTTAGTTATCTCCCTGAATGATACGTTGTTCACTGTTTTCCAGGTGATCAAGCAAGCTATGATGGAGAGCATCGAGTACAGAAAAGAGAATCCATCTCGCTGCTCCGTGTCCCTCAGCAGTGTTGAAGCGAGGAGATTCTTTAATAAGAACAATCTGAACAACAACCATACGTAAAGGAGGTCTTGTAGGTCCCATTCCTTCAAGAAACTGGTTGTCTCTTTATAACTGGAGTCAAGAAGACATTATCAGAGCATCACTGCTCCTGAACAGGACTGTGCAAAACTCCTGAATACATTTTCTTGTGAATTTTCAAGTTTCAATACAATTTTGTACTACTACTTTTTTTTTTTTTTTTAAACTCAAAACATTGGAAACATTTCAGTATGCTGATATCCTTATTTTAAAAACTATGGAATTAGTTTATTTTAACTATGGTCAGTGGGTTCAGTGTGTGGGGCTTTTTTCCCTTATAAAATTGTAAACACTGGTTTCTTGTACTGGGGCGATTGTCTGAGTTTTTAACTGACGTAAACTGGGCATATCTCGAAATGTAAGATGGAATTAGAAGCATGATAGAATGGAACTTTAGTAACGGAGACAATATAATACCTGGGCTTGGGCCCCGATTCCACTCTGCTTTGTGTCCGTGAGAAGATTTCCTCTGACTTTGGTTTGAAAAGTCCATAATTGTTGACTCCTGCTGGGCACCAGCAGTTCCCAGTTTATTAACTCACTTGGCTGCTTACTAGTTCTGCTGAGGTTGGTCTCTTATACTGGAAGGGGTTTTGCTCACTAATAACCATTGATGCATTGGCCTTACCAAAGCTCCCTCATCGAGCTGCGTTTCACATTTTGCTTTTCTTGCACGAGTGGAGTCTCTCAAAACAAAACAGCGAATGGATATGAAAGAAAGGGGGTTTATATGTCTTTGATGTTCTAAGTAGGATCCTCAGCTGGTTATTAATGCTAGAAGAGCTTTTATAACTGATGTCAAGAAGGATTTGCTCTTGAATCTCTTAATCTCAAATATTTTTACAAAAATTGAAGTCTGCTTTGCTACTGTTTAAGAATGTGCTTACCCACTTGGTAAAAAAATCTTAACCTCTTACATTTTCTTTTTCTCTTTTCTTCCCCAAAATGACATTGCTTGAATTCTTGAGCTAGTAGCGCCTGTGTGTTAAATTATTCTTAGTTCATGTATTTCTGACCAAAACATCTATAGAGAAATTAAAAGGGATTTTGCATTTGATCATGATTAAAGGCATTGCGTTTCGGCAGAGGGACAGATGCAGTGTTTACTGGGGATGAGTGAAACGTTCCTGGGTAAGAATGTGAAGTAGTTCATGGGCTGTTATTAAAAATACATTTTTAGTACGTTGACTAATGAAAGACCGTGCGTAGACGTAGATTATTGTGGTACCATCTCAACACGTGTTGAGATAACTCTGCAAATGCACAGAAAAATGCAGTCGCACCTCCCAAAACTTCCAGCCTCCTTGGACGTAATGCAATGGGCAAGTGTGTGACGTGGGAAAGAGCCGGAGGAGCTGAGAGGGTCACTGGTGGCCTCCCACTGCGTGCCTCATCTAGGAGTGAAATGGTTTTGGGGCGCTTGGCTGGTGGGCTTCATTTTTTTGAAGTTCATGGGATGAGCTCTCGGCAAATGGACGTGGCAGCCCCGGCAGTCGGTCCTCAGCGGCCCTCCTCTGGAGTCTGAGGAACATGGCAGGGGCTCGGTAGTTGAGTTGAGGGGGAGCTGCTGTCTCCAAGAGATAATGCAAAAGGACATAAATGGGTGTTTGCAGAGGTGGGAGGGGGAAAAGCTCATCCCAGCTGCCCCCCAGGTTGCCCAGGGAAGCAGCTGAGGCACCATCCCTGGAGGTATTTAAAAGGCAGGCAGGCATGGTGCTGAGGGATATGGGTTAGTGATGGCTTTGTCAGTGCCAGGTTGGACTGGATGATCTGAAAGGTCCCTTCCAACCTAAACCGTTCTGTGGAATGCCACCACCAGAGACCATTGTCCCAGGGAATGCCACCAGCTCCTGCACACACTGTTCCCAACACAACTAGCTTTTGCCTGAGAGTTTTCTGACAATTTTTCCAATAACTGCTCGTCAGTTGGGGTTTGTGGCTAATTCAGTGGTTGTTCCTTTTATTGTGAATTATTGAGCTGCTTTTGATTGCTGAAATCTGTAAGGCCGTAGGAAGGGGAGTAATTATAATGCATTTCTTTTAACAGTCACTGCATCACCCTTCCTTAAATCTACATGCAATGTTATGCGATTAATAATATTTTCTGTATTGATTAATAGGTTTTATTTCTGTTTGAGTAAGCGCATGTTTAAAATCAAGAGAGAAAATAAAAGTAACTTATCTTAGTGCTGCATAATTTAAACATTCAATAAATTTTGGGATACAGGAAGAAACTGGTACAGTTATTGTAATATTTTCTTTTTAATGTTTTTTTCCTTTTGTTAATTTTTTTTTTTATATATAATATGTACCTACTCTTATGGAAGTGTTTTATCATGCTTTATACGGTTTATATTATCATAGTGTTATCGGACAATAAAAAATAAAACTTAACTATATTTGGCACCTGCTGTTTTCCAACAGTTTCTTTGGATCGGTGGCGTGACATTTTCCCGTTCATTGCGGAGGCAGCTGAGGGGCCCATGGAACCGGCTGGGGCAGCTCGCAAGCAGGAAATCCAAGGTTTTGCTTTTTAGTCTTATTAGTTTAGATGTTAAAACTACACCTTTTTCTGAGCAGGTCCATGTGTGTGGGGACAGCACGTCCATCCTTTTTTTTTTTTTTTTATTCCTTATTATTTGGTCTCGGTACTCTGCCGGATACTTTGTGCTGTTCTGTTTGAAGCTACTGCTGTGGGTGTTGGGTCTCTGCTGCCTTTGGTCGTGGGTTTCTTAAGAAGCAGGTCAAGGAGGGAAGTTCCTCCAAACCTGTTCCCATCAATTTGCCACTGGCCTGTTGCTTCTCTTTGATAGAAACCAGTCTGTCATTTGCAGATACTTCAAAACGCCAAGGGTAGCATTCCGATGATAGAAAATGTCTAACTATTTTTCTGCCGCTACTGTATGGGGAATAAGGGTAAGAGTCAGCTATGGGCAATAGGTCAAAGAGTTAAAATAGTCGAGGTGTGAAAACCTTGTGGTCTACAATGCCTCTGGAGGGAGCAATGAGCGTCTCAATATGCACTAGACTCTTCAGCCCACACTGCTGGGACCCGGCTGTGCTGTAGGTACGGGTACGGGTTTTCTCTCTGCCAGGGCAGGGGTCCCTCTTCCTCTGCTAAAATCAAATTTGTCATAAAAAAACCACCCTAATTCTAACTTTTCGAAACATTTTAAGTGTCTTGGGCTCCCCAGAAGCTCGTTGGTAAGTTCCTAACTGTCATTTCACTAGTTCTGTGTCCGTGAGCTTCCAGTGGAAAAATCCATCTTGCTGTGATCAGAAACTTAAGAAATTGAAACCTTATTTCAGTTCAGCTGCGGAGCAGAAGACTAAGACTATAAAGTCTTAGTCACACGCTATATTAACAGTTCCGCCAAAGGAGAATAAGGATGAAAAAATCCCCTTTTCCGCTTCTGGCAACTGATGGGAAACCGAGAACATTTTTTCCTTAGTCTAAAAACTCGCCCCTTGTTTCTAATTTTCCCTTTCCTTCAACCCCTGTCTCATCTGGTTTATGCCTGCAGTATTGTTTTCCAGCTGCGTGTAGGTGTACCTGGAGGACAGTACAAGGTGAGTTTAGAGAATGAATTGTTCCAGGTGTTGGGAGTTATTTCAGGCAGTGCCTGCAGGGTATGGGAGTGCCACCGTGCCAGCCCGGGGTGACGGCCCAGAGCTGGGCCCTGTGGGTCAGCAGGGGTCCCAGGAGCAGACATGGGCGATGGGTCTGTGCCACCCCAGGGGACCCTGGCACTCAACGCGTCCCCAGGGCTGCGCTTCTCCTCCATGGGGCCTCTGGGCTGGGCAGCTGGGATCTGCGCTGGCTGCTTTCCTTTATCAGCCAAAGCAAATACCCAGAATAAAATCCTATCGGCCTGGAAAGCACGAGAGCCTTGACCTCGAGAGCGTTTGCATCAGGGAGTAGAAAACTCGTTTTGGCAGGGAAAGGGGGCTGCCCCCAGCGCTCTCACTGGTTTGAGCCGGTGTATTTTTTTTGTCTGCAGGGTGAAACCTGAGGAGTGGGTGTCAATGGGCCACGCTCTTATCTTTGACAGGGCCCGGGTCCGCCCCAGCTCTCTCTTTCCAGGTGGGCATGTTTCCGAGGAGAGCGTCTGAGCCCCGCTGAGGGATCAGTGACACAGAGGAGCCAGTTCTGCAGGCGCTGAGGGGACGTGCGTTTGCTCCAATGCTCGCTCAAAGCAAAAAGCATGGAGAGGCTTCCTGAAGCTGCCGATTCACCCGTCACCCTTACTGCTTCTGCAGATGGGCCGGATCTGTGTGCTGCTGTGACTCAGACATTAAGATGACACACGTGGGCCCTTCACACGCTAGGTAAGCAGTAAAGACCATCTCCGTGCACAGGCCAGGAATTCCCCAAGACAACAAAAACATGCAAATTTTGCACGCGAAGAACGGGCACTGCAGCAACGAAGTTGACAGAGCGACTTGTTAACTTTTAGACTGAGCAAAAAAACCGCGATATTGCATTCAACAGGAATATTCCTGTTGAATATTCCTTATGTGACTATTTAACCCACGAGTGCCAAGCTACACGAGCTTGGCTAAAGCAGAAATTTGGAAGCAAAGCCCAAGACAAAAGGCTCCTGTACTCTTTAGGGTTTCCCAGAAGATGTGTGGGAATAGAAGAGCAGACTCGAAGCAGGCAGCCGTGAGGGGAGACCTCAGCCTGGGAGGGGACACCTGGCCCCTGGGGGTGCCATAAATACAGATGGGTCCCAGGAATAAGTGGGGGCAAATGGGGCGCTGAATGGGAAACCCCGGCTGTGGTGGGACCACCAGGCGGTCAGGCAGGGGCTGGGGCAGGGGAGATGTCTGATGCCTGCAGAGGGGACTGTCTGCTGGCACCTCCGGCCTCCCCATGGCTCCGTCTGTGCCTGGAGCCATCATCCCTGTCCCAGACCCTCCAGAGAAACCTCTGGGAACTGAACATCGACCCAACTTTATGCTCAAAAAATATTTTGCCTTTAATCAGAGCAATGCTCTTCCAGTGTTTCCTCCTCAAAGCCTGTGGCCAAGCTGGAAGCAGAAACCTGAGCATTTGGAATGGTTTTGGTCTTTGCGTTCCCCTCTAATTCTCAGCCAGATGTATTGTTTTAGGCGAGTCAAAAGTGAGTGGGGGGAAAATAGGTGTCTCTGTTCGTAACTCAGGTGTGAAACGATAAATTCTGCCATTGCAGAGCAAGCTACACAGGTGAAGTTATACAATTCCTTTGTTACCATTTTCTAATTTGTCCTCATATCTGCTTCTCGTACGACTCTCTGGATGGGGTCGTGGGGCCAGAGGGATGGGGCGAGTGCATGGGAGATGGAAACTCGCCTCTTCTGTGGGGCAGGTCATGAAGTGCCTCAGATGAGGAGGCTCCTGTAGGAGACATGTTCCGCATCCAGCTTGTGCTAAACGCACGTTAGACATCTTTTTGCCAACATGTTGTTTAGGATGTGTTCTGGAAAATATGAAACGGGATTAACATGATGACATCAAAAGAAATTGAGGCAAGTATTTTGCCAGCGTGTTTGGGAACCGGGAATGCTGATACTTTGCAGCTGTGGATTTGATACAAAATACTTCCTTCTGGTCCCGTTTTGCTAAACCCCGGGGATTTGCTATGGGGTGTTTTTGTATTATGATTGAACACTGTTTATGACACGAACTGATCCGCACGATGTCAGCAGAAGCAGACTCAGCCTGAGCAGCTGAGAGAGCATCAGGGCGCTGGCGGACATGGATGGGGTTTAGTGACGGTTCTTGTCAGGGTTTGGTTGATGGTTGGACCTGATGATCTGAAAGGTCTCTTCTAAGCTGGGCAGTTGATTTTATGTGGACTGGGGGAATGTGAGGACTGCCAGAGAGCTGACACTGGGGGGTTGCCTTCATTGGCTCCCCACTGTGATCTGGTCAACAGGGAACACGTGTCATCTAAACATCATCCACTGGACATGGTTTTAATTTTTTTTTTTCTTAAACAGAAGTTAACAGGAAGGAGAGAACGCAAGAAAAGGCAAGCTGTAAACCCACCGGCTCTTTCCGTGCGTGTGGCTGGAAGGGTGAGGCCAAAGCTCTTCTTGCAAAAATATATAGTGGTGGCCAAGCTGGAGAAACACGCACAGAGAACTGCACACAGAAAAGCTGCTGACTTGAACCTCACATATAGACCTGAAGAGAATTTGCTATTTTAAATTTGGTTTCCTTTCAAATCAGAACGAGCAGTTGCAGTCCTATAGCTGAACCGCTTCTAAACAGCTCGCTTTGGTAAAGTTTTAGCATTTCACTGCGATGTAAAAATGCAACATTTACATTCTACAGTGTGATGAAAGCCAACTTTTCAGCTATGTTGTGTAATGCAATAAATGTCAGATTGAAAAACTTTCAACTTAATTGAAATGTCTTTTTATAATTGCCCATGATGTTGTAAGATGCACTTAGCAAAAATGTGTTGACTTAATGGATGCAACTGAATCACAGTTTTCTGATGGCAAACCACCATAGTGGAAAACAAACAGCCTTTGCTAATATTTTCCTACTTCCCTGTGTGGCAGGACACTAAGGAAAGCTCTTGCAAAACACAAATCTTTGTCTTATGAATCTACAGGTAATACCCAAATGATGGTCTTTTGCCTTCTAAGTAAACACGGGTTATTTAGGAAAAGTAAAAATAATTTAAAAACCAGGCCTTCAGCTCCTGGTAGAAGGAGGAAATAGCACTCAAGTGCCTCCTGAACTTTAGGTTTGGCTCCTTCAGTGTTCGCATCACCACTGCAACCTGCTGTAGCTGATGGTTTTCAGCAGAGCGATGTAACCCAGTGTGGTAAGGACAATCTGGGGAATGATGCGCTGCTCCCCGGAAAGCCTGGGCAAGCTCAAGCCTTGCTCATCCCCCAGAGGTGACCAAGCCCTTCCCCAAGACAGAACAAGGTGCTACATGTTGTGATATATTAGCTCAGTAAATGGGGGCTTAATGATTCATGAGGTTTCTCCTCAATGCGCCAACACACTTTTTGCAGGACATTAACAGTAAGTTCCTCTGAGCAATGTGGTCGCTGTCGGGTGAGGAAGATGCAACCTTCTGTACCCGAATGAGTCCCTCCTGTGACGACAGAACAGGCCACCACAGAATCAGTCCATCAAGCTGCAAAAGAAGCTAATTAACCTTGGAATAGAAATTATTTCAGTGTAAAACTGAAGAGGTTTCAGTCTTCCTTTACCATAGGGCATATTCACCAATTTGTCATGAGATTTTTTTCAGCAATCTTATCCCAAAATGTTTTTTACTTCTCAGTAGTATCGCAATAAAAATAATTGTAAGTCTACTAATTTTTTTTTTCAGTAGAATTATGTATATAGATAGGAGACATTCATGAACGAAGTGTTGAACGGCTTTGCATTTTGTGGAGTCTGTAGTAAAGTTTAAGGAAAACATGGAGAAGACATGTCAGTGCCTCCATGCACTGAGCTCTGAGCTTACCCTGGTTCGCCCCACCTGTAAATGCTGTCCAAGACTGTTAGATAGGTTAGTTAGTAAAAATACGGTTATTTGCCAAGGAACTTACTTATCAATCACCTGCTTCATAGCAGTCTATAGCTATAAAAACCCCTTGCCATCCTGTAAGTCATGTTATGAACATGGACAACTGCGTGTAAAACTAAAAACAAAACAAAGCTCAGCTTCTAAAAGTAGGAAAGTTCAAATTTCCAATGGTTTTGTGGTGGTGCCAAATCAACAAGGAGCTGCTGGCCCTCTCTCTTACCTATCGGGAATGGCAATGAGTCGGTGTCTGTGCAGGAGAGCGGCCTTGGCTGTGCTCCTGATAACTTCAACGTGCCTCCTCTGCTGGGGCCATCGCTGTCCACGGGTCTTAGTTTCCTGCCATATCTGCATGTTGGTCACTGGAGGACAGTCGTGTCCTCAGGGGTTTCTGCTTGTGTTTTACGTCTAATAAGCTCCTATGCCACTCTCACGTTACAGATGGGTTGGTAGTCGTTTAGGGTGAATTTCAGCCATAAGCAAAAAAAAAGGGAAAAAAAAAACCAAAAAGAAAACATCTATGCACCAAGTGAGTCAACTGCTGTGATCCATCCCTGCCGAGGATTTGGTCTCAGAAGTCAGGAATGGAAGGCAAACCCATGGGGAACAGGGTTTCCTTCACAGGTTCGCTAATATTTTGCTTTGTGCCTTATTGTTGTTCTGGCCTTTAGGTATTTTCAGCTGTAATGGACCGAAGAGATCGGTTGCTGCTGTATGACTGTGTATCACTCTGGCCTGAGCAGGCAAGAGAGAAACTGAGACTCCTGTCCTGTTTGTGGGTGAGGCAGGGCTGGCCTCCTGCCGGGGTGAGGCACCTGCGCACGCTCTTTGCCATGGCAACCAGGGTCAGCTGACCTGGGTGGTTACCCTCTGGGCAGGTCAGGTGACCCAAACTGACCAATGGGGTGCTCCGTCCCATCCGCCATGCTCAGTAGGAAAGCTGAGGGAGCAAAGGGGGCAGATTGGCTCCTCTCCGATGGGTGGCTTTCCAGCAGCTTTCTTTCTTCAATGACTGACATCTGAAGAGGACCCTGTCAGCTCATTTGCTATTTGATCCCGATCAGTGTGTTCTAGTTCCCATTTGTCACTGAGTCCAGTCTGGAACTTCCCCAGTGACAGCTCCTTGGGAGCTTGATATGGTTTTGTGTATATTTGTATATATTTCTTTATTTCCTTTTTTATTTTATTATTAATATTTCATTAAAGTAGTTTAGTTTTTTTCTAAACTCACAAATCTCTTTATGTCTTGTCTTCCTCTCCTTGGAATGAGAGATGGGGGAGAGCGTCTGCCACCTTATTATTGGCTAACCTGGCCCAAACCACAACAGACTGTAATTGGACTTAATTTTCACACATAAGAATTTTATATGTACATACATACATACACGCACACATATATTTATAGCAGATGGTCTTTAGGAGCAACAGATCTGACATAACATTCCAAACGTGTTGTATTTAATATCACATGGTGGAGGAACCCTCAGCTTTGGGGGCTCTGGGTTGTGACTGAGGCAGTGCCTTCTGGGTGTGCTCTGCTGCAGGTTGTCACAGCTTCAGCTGCTGTCATTGGCATACCAGACTTTCATACGTAAAATGTGTTGGTTAGCTGCTTGAAAAGAAATGAGGTTGATGATTGAGATGTAGTGTAGGGTATTTGTGTGTGCTGATAATATGATGGGAGGTTTGATCTCAAATTCTATTTTTTACCAGTAGCAAGAATTCCTGTGGCTTTTCCTAAACTTGCTTGGTCTTATCTCCCATCTTTATTTTCCTCTGCTTCTGATCCTATTTAGACTATAAGTGTTGAATATACCACCTCTGGAACTTTTTGCATTTTGTAATCAGTAGGTGAAAAATCTCTGATTAAGCATATACTTTATCAGAATTTCATAGTGAGCAGTGTCACACAGACGCAGGGGTGGGGGAAGAGCAAGAGGGATGGAGGTTGAGCAAGCAAAAGAGAATAAATTTCCTTATGTCTTCCCCACACATAGTCATGAGTATCTCTAACAGCTGGACATCCGTCAAAAGAGTAATGAAAGTCTTCCTGCACTTTTTGTTCCTGGTTGCTAGCTAGTAATGCTTGCAAACTTCCTGATTCTTCAGCCAAACAGGAGTACTAATTAGCTGTCATGTTTTTCCCAGGTGTGTACAGCGTTGTTTTAAGTCTCCAACCCAGAACTAAACAAACTTTTAGTTCCTTCTTAGTTAATATTTACCTGTTCAAATAAGGCTGTGATTATTTCACAGGTTGTCTTGTAATAGTTACCTGTTGTATTTTCTCTT
Organism: Stercorarius parasiticus; assembly: GCA_013396915.1. NCBI lineage: Eukaryota > Metazoa > Chordata > Aves > Charadriiformes > Stercorariidae > Stercorarius > Stercorarius parasiticus. The sequence goes on along the minus strand of VWZL01001927.1, from coordinate 89,867 downwards.
GCTGACAACAAATTGCGAAATCCTGAGAGTGGAAGACAACTAAAATGTTGTATCAAACTGTAGCTCATATTCATCTAGATTTCTGCTTAAGGACAGTTGCACTAGGATCTGTACTTTCATCCAAAATATTCTCTGTCCAGTTAATAGCTAAATTTGTTTTGGAATACACCAAATAAGTCCGTAATGAGAGGTGTTTCAGAATTGAAGGAAACTTTCAGAATTGTGTAAACGCCACTAGAAATGTCTCCAAAGGTCATGAATCTTGTAAGGGTGAGAAATTTTAACAATTACTTTAACAGTTTTTTATTTTAAATTGATACAGGATAATTTTACTTGATGTACAAAGAAAAAAAAAGATTCCAGAGAAAGTTTTGTTGGTTCAGAAAGGTTAATTTTAAATTTTATTTCTGGAAAGTCTTAATTCCATGTAATGTTCCTTGGTAAGAGTTTGAACTGGTTAGGCAGTTGAGGGTAAGACTTGGTGTTGAAATCCCATGTGGTTAAGGTTCTGCAAGCACTTAACCACAGTGATGACCATTGAAGGAATAACAACGTATTACAATCTTCCCTGAGTTACTTTTACAGACCCTTGACTTGAAGATGAAGCTGGTTCAGCCATGTGGCCTCCTGCTGTTATTGCAGGGAAAGTGTTAAAGTCAGTTTTTGCTCTAAAATGGATGTAAATGCAAATTTGCAAGTTAAGTCTGGTCTTGCCTCCACCCGATAGAGGAGAAACCAAGTAGCATTTCTGCAGGTGTTGGTTGCTTGCAGGGCCTGTCTGCATATGTAGGTCGCCGGAGAAGACCGCTTCCCAACTGAGAAGTGGTCCTCTCATCACTAAGAAGCCGACAGTGGTTATTGACTGTTTGGCATCTGGCTGCAAAAATAGGGTTGTTTCATGGGGAGCTGGAAATGATCCTGGTTGGCAAAGAAGTCACTGTGCTTCTTTTATGTGGTGGTGCATTGTTTGCCATGGCTGTTGAGGATGGAGCAAGAGAGCAGTAGGGCCAGGCCCACACCAGGGTTGGGGCTGTGCTGAGTGTCTCGTGAGCTGAGAGCTGCTGCTTCAGTGCTGAGCTGAGCCCCAAAACGTTCCCTCTTTCGGGCTGTGTAGGGTCACTGGTGCTAATGTGAAGGCAACCCATACCATATATGAAACCCTTGTTGGTCCATCCACTTGGATGCAAAGTCTATCTAGTGGCCCAGAAGTCCATTTTTTCACTGTTTCTCCTTTGTTAGATCCTGTGTTTGCAGCAATGCTCAAATTTTGCTACTTGTCCTCTTAAACAAAATGATTCAGCCATACCACATTAGTTCCTTGAAGGTCCATCCAGTTGACCCTTCCAAAAAGTGTTCAATCTGTCTTCTGTATGTTATCCTCTAAATCAAAATGATAGGAAAGATAAAGCAGACCCAGTAATACAGGGGGAGTGGGAATTATGTCATTCCAGGCACCATAAAGACTTTTCATTCTGGTAGGTGAAGTGTTTAAATTCAAATGTAATTTTTGTGAGCACTTTGAGGAAATTTGTTTATCTGTTACACTGCTTGGCAGTCATGATAAATGGTGTAAATAAATACAGAGCACGCACTATGTTGGATAAGAGTTTAATTTTCTTGTGCTTGAAAAATCTCATAGTAAAGATGGAGAGTGCTCTTATAAAGTAATTTATGCTTAGGAGAAAAAACGTAGAAGGCAAGAAAAGCGGTAGAGTTTTCCACTGATTGCTTGCTAGTAAGAAGATCAAGCAAATTACAAAGGCAGCTGGAGGTGACTTTAGACCTAAGTTGAAAAAAAACATTCTCTAAGGAATGGAGGAATATAGTAGGCTTTTGCCACATTAATATATGCGTGAAAGATTCCTCTTTTAAGTGAAATAATTCAACCATATTGTTAAGCTTCATGGGGAGAATAAATATATTCTCCAGTTCGCAGAATTTCCGGTTAAATCAGCACCTTGCTGGCAAACTAGCTACTTATATCTGTGTTGGTTTTTACTGTTGTTGCGTGAAGGTTGCCCATTGCGCTAATGGCTTTTGAGCCCGTTGTCATCCGGCTGTTAGGTGGGGAGCAATCAAAGGGGAAAAAGAAGCAAAAAAATTGTATGCGGTACTGGCAGAGAAAAAGCCTGAGCCACAGGATGAAAAGCAACACATAGGCTTTGCAGGAATTATGTGTAAAGGAAGGAAGACCGTGTGGCTGTTTACTGCATTGTTGTGTTGCTATTATGCCATCAGAATTGTTTAATTAAAACACTTGGAGCACTCCAGATGGAACATGGCTTTAAAGCAGGTGTACATACAGCGTGAAGTGTACAGCGTGAAACCTCCAGAGCTGCTTTTCCCTCTTCAAGCGACGGAAGAGGGTCCGTTGGTTTCAGTGCAGAATGAAATCTCTTGAGTTTTCCCAAAAGCATGTCTAAATATTGGCAGCCTTTCCCCCCGCTTCCCCTTCCACCCACCCTGTTTTTCTTTTTTTGGCAAGCAACAGCTATGAAGAAGACTATGAAGCTAGGCAAATACCATTTAATAAAGTTGCTAAAAGACTGCTTTAGCTCCTTTCCCTTGATAAAATCATGGGGTGGATTTACGGGATGTTTTCCTTGCTGCTAATTGGGGTTAAGCTTGGTACGTCCTTCATTTGTGTGCAGAAAAGCTTTAATACATGCAGCTGTGGAAAAATAAGCTCATAACAGTTATAGCTCTTAGTCAGTCACTGAGCACTCTGAAGTACTAGCTTACCAGTCTCTCAAAATCCTGCAAACATTTTTGTTTATTTCTATAAAAATCTGGTTTTTAAATGCTTATGTCTTGTCCTCAGTGAATTTCATAGACAAACTTCAACCAGACCCTGCCCCTGTTCTCTTTCAATGTATTGCGGATGAACTTGTGTTCATAGCATGAAAGAGCACGAAGTGATAGACTTGCACTTTGATTTGTTTAGCTTTATTAATTTCTACGCTAAAAGGTTTCTTTTTCTCCATCTGGGGATATACTGAAGCTGCAAGTCCGGCCAGTTTGCTGTCCCTTCACCTCGCCTGTTCAGGGAAACTGAGGCACGTGGTGATGGAGATTTCCCAATGGCTGGCTGGCAGCAGAGACCACAAGGTTACATTATACTATGTTTAGTGTTTCCCACCCTCTTACTAATGAATTCTAAATCTTGAACTCTATTTCTGACATCACCTTGAAAGGTTTTTCTTTGTGACAACGTATTTTATGCATCTACTTTTATTTTATCCTTGAATGCTCCTGTTGGCTGTTTGTCTCTGAATTGGACTATAAGTAAATATATTTTACCCAGCCACATCCATATTGCAACGCTATGGTATAGAAATACAGGACTTGTGCTCAAGACGTCAGGAGTATTCAAAACTTCAAGGCAGTATAGCCAAATACTTCGAATTGAATCTTTGACCTCTAGAGAGTTGAGCGAAGAGGAACCTAATGAAGTTCAACAAGGGCAAGTGTAGGGTCCTGCACCTAAGGAGGAATAACCCCGTGCACCAGTACAGGTTGGGGGCTGACCTGCTGGAAAGGAGCTCTGCGGAGAAGGACCCGGGAGTCCTGGTGGACAACAGGATGACCATGAGCCAGCAATGTGCCCTTGTGGCCAAGAAGGCCAAGGACATCCTGGGGTGCATTAAAAAGAGCATGGCCAGCAGGTGGAGGGAGGTCATCCTCCCCCTCTACTCTGCCCTGGTGGGCTGCATCTGGAGTATTGTGTCCAGTTCTGGGCTCCCCGGTTCAAGAAAGACAAGAAGCTGCTGGAGAGAGTTCAGCAGAGGGCCACAAAGATGATCAGGGGACTGAGGAAAGGCTGAGAGACCTGTGTCTATTTAGCTTGGAGAAGAGAACACTGAGAGGGGAATCTCATCAATGTTTATAAATATCTAAAGGGTGGGTGTCAAGAGGATGGGTCCGGATTCTTTTCAGTGGTGGCTGGAGACTGGACAAGGTGCAATGGGCACAAGCTGGAACACAGGAAGTTCCATCTGAACATGAGGAGGAACTTCTTTCCTGTGAGGGTGGCAGAGCCCTGGCACAGGCTGCCCAGAGAGGTGGTGGAGTCTCCGTCTCTGGAGACATTCCAAACCCGCCTGGACGCGTTCCTGTGCCACCTGCTGTGGGTGACCCTGCTCTGGCAGGGTGTTGGACTGGATGATCTCCAGAGGTCCCTTCCAACCCCGGCCATTCTGTGATTCTGTGATTCTGCAGTAGTTTGTGCTTAAAATGTGAATATTTGATACTCACGTCTAACTTTAAACCCGAGAAATTTCAGCTTAATGAAACTGGAAAAGGGACTGAAAAAGCCTGTAGGGATTTTTTACTATGACATTTTGCATTTACTGTGTTCAAATGTTCTTCTAAGGGCTGTATAAAACTGCAGTTGGAGCCAGTAGAAGCAGCCAAGGACCTGTCTTGAATAAATCAATCAGCAAAGATGTGGGTAAGGAGCAAATTGCTTATTTGGGCTATGCAGGGCTGCAGTAACCAAAGATGTGTGTGCCTGGATGCTGAGGGGTCGGGAAGGCTGCCGAATCGAGGCTGGAAAGGGCTGTTCTTCTTTTAATACACGTTACCAAAAAATCTGCCAGGTTCTGATATTTGTTTTTCACCTGCCCCGGTAACCCTGATCCGGGCAGCTCCGCCACCTCAGACCAGTCCCTCGGGCAACATCTGCTGGTTTCTGGGCGCCACCTCTTGGTCGCTGGGGATGGATCATTGCTTCTGCTGGGCTTGTGAAGCTCTTGTTCTCCACATGGTCCGTTCATTTCACACTTTAAAGAAAATAATATTAAAATAAATGTAATGCAAATGAAAACCTTACTTTATTCACGATTTGGTTAAAAGCAGAGCAATATTACAACAGTGCTCTGTAACATGGTCTTCAAGTAGGTCATCTCCTGGGAAGACTGGCATCAAAACTTGCTGGTGTTAGTGAAGGCTGGATCGTGGCTGTATGATTTCAACGCATTTTCCGTATCCTGCTCCTGAGCGTCTCTATACAATGCTGAGATCTGGGTGTGGGGTCAGGTCTCTCGGTATTAAACGTGGGGCTGATGGATGCTGGAGTTCCTGCTCGTTGGTGAGGAGAGCAGGAACATGAGAGGCAGTAGCTCATTTGAAATATTCCTGCAGCATCAGCTGGAAGTTTAGTGACATCATACCAAGGAAATGAGAAAAATCTGCATCTTAAACCAATTCCAAAACTGCCTCTGTAAACCATGCTTTTGTGAGCAGAAACGGAATCTAATGTTTTGGATAAGATCAGGTTTGTCTAGTTGTTGTTTTGTTTTATTTTTGTTATTTTTGTGGGGTTTTTTAGTCCCTAAGACTAGCCCATGCCAGATCTTTCAAAGAAACCCACCATACCCTATAGGGAGAAAGCAGTCTGATGTGAAAACATCAAAGGATGAGATTCAGCATGCTTTTTATTAAGTCGTAGAAGCACAGGTGCAGTTCTCCATTGCCTTTCTCTTCATCCAAGCTCTTACATAACTGATTAAAGTTTCAATAATCAATTAAGACAATGGATTTCAGTTCCTTTGTTGTTTTTCTCAGGCAAACAGACTTTCCCAGCATGGTATGTGTTGGAGGGTTTTACACGACGGTCTGCGAGCCCCCGGTGGCGTGCGGAGAGAAGACTGAGCAGATGGTGTTGGCTTTCCCTTGGGATCCCGTGTTAACATTTGGATGAAAATCTCATTCGTTAGTTCCTTAATGTTGAGTGCTTGAGTGACTCTTGGGGCATTACCTGAGGAATTGCAAATGAAGGAGGTCTGCATAACCACGGGTGGGATGGAAGGTACGTGTTTTAGCTTAAAATGACCCTTTCTGAGATCTAAGCCATTGCAGTATCTGAGCCCTCCAACACCACCATCTCATCAAACAGGGAGGTTCACCTCCCTGCTCTAAAACTAAATGTGCTTTACTGACTAATTAAGGGACATGTGCCTTCGGGCCACTTTCTACCTTTAAAGGGCAGGAATTGCAGCACTATTAGTGGCGCTAATTAGATAAATAACAGTTTTGTAACCTGCCTCAAGTCCTTGAAAGAGGCGCAGAAAGGGAAGGAGTTAACTGCTGCTGCTTTTTACAGCAGGGATTTGTGCTGCAAAGCTCTGGGAATGACTTGCTGACTTATGGTCTGCCTCTGTTGGCAAGTTTTATGATGCCACCCAGGATTAACTGATTTTGCCATTAAAGGGAGATAAAATGATAAAACTAAAAAGCAGTCTGTAAATTCCAGCAACAAGGGGTGCCAAACTCTGCGTTCTGTAATGGATGGGACTTGGACATTTTTACATTCCTCTTTATTTGCAGTTTGGCTCTAGCTGGGGGAGACAACATTAATTGCCAGGAGGCAGAGAGAAAACAGTGCAACTAACAACAACGTGAGTTTACAGGACTGTGGGATGGTTTGGAAAAGCACGAGGATATTCCTTCATATTAGTCTATCTTAATCAGATGTTGCGGAGTCATTAAAACAAGCAATAAAACTTTTTAAAGGAAAGGAGGAAAGCCTACAAATTACCTAAAGAGTAAGCTGGAAAGTCCAGGTAGTGAAGGCAAAGCAAGAAAGCAACAGGATTAAGCTGCACCAGTGAAAATCTAGTGTAAATGTTCCCCCCCTCCATGCAGTCTTCATTCCTTTCAGAGGTGTGACTTGAGCATCCATCATGTCTGAGAGCAGCCCCAGGTTTTACAACCAGAAGTGGAATTGCTTTCAGCTCTACAAAAGCTATGGTTTTCTTTCATCGGGGAGGGGCTCGGATAAGCGGTGTTTGTCACAGCAGTGATGTCCAGGCCCAGCAGACCACCATCTGCATGCTCTGGAGAAGACTCGGTGAGCTGCTATGTTCCTCTTGGCACAGCTTGCAGTGACAGCATTGCTTTTTGTGTTGTGGGTTTTTTTTTTTCCCCTTTTCAGAAGTCATTTAGCAGAACTCTGCTCACTTACGCCCAGAGTCAGTACTATCATTAAGAAGGAAAGGAATTGGAAATCGGTACACCTCTGACTGGTCAATCATTTACTCTCATTATAGCTTGAATTAAGTAGGACAGCAATACAAGTGTGGCAGGAGCAAAACACTGGGGAATAAAGTACCAGGGTTTGATTATTTTTTTAATTATTTTTTTCCTAAAATGAAAATGGGATTATTTCTGCCCCCTCCCCCATCCTGTGCCCTCCCCAGCCAAATAAAGGGGTTTATTTCAAGTGCGTAATGATGACTGTCAGCTCTACAAAATATTCTCTTACTCACTATTTTCCGCTGCCCCAGTCATAATTCAAGGGACGAGCTTTGTTCCATAAAAGTAAAATTGTTGTGAATGGATTATGCTTGGAGTTGAATTTTGAGGTGTGAATTGCAGACTAGTTTTCATCGACAGAAAGGAGCTTGCAGGGATCATTACTCACCTTGGGTGAGTATATATCTTTACTCTTGTAATCTGAGTTAGGTATCAAAGATGGGAGAGTATGTAACTGCAAAACATTCATGAAAAACCGGCCAGTTCAGCCAGATTATCCTATGGGCCACCCCTTAGGATGGACTTAGACATGTGGCGTTGCCCGTTTTCCATGTGGTATCTCAGGGACCTGTATTCTCCTTGTCTGGTACATGCACAAGTTGGGAGGCTCAGAGGAATCTTCCGCTCTGTGCACCCATCTAGTCGTAAGGCTTCTAACACTCCAGTATCTTGTTTCTGAGTATTTGATTTTATCCTGCTCCAGCTCCTTCATGGTCAGTAGTAAAACTGGAATTATTCCATCGAATCTCCTTGTTTTTTTCGTTACCTAGAAAAGTGAAGGTTTTCCATAGTGGGATTGGGGTGGGGGGTAAGGGGAGAAGGAAAATACAAGGGAAAGAAAAGAAAAATGGGTAGAAATTGAGTTTGCTAAAAATAAAAAAATAAAAGTGTTTTCTATTTGCCCTCCTATTTGGTAGGAGCCTAGAAACAAGCTGAAATGAAATCACTAATTTGAATTGTTTAATCTGGAGATTAAAAAGTTATGCGAATGCAAAAATTTCACTTGAAATAGAAATTCCAGGTAAATTTAGCAAATACAAAATATCTATGTTGAGCAAATGAGAGTCAAGGCACAGGCTGCAGAAATTAGTTTGCAAATATGGGATTTTGAAAGTCTGGGTGTATATCCAGGGCCTAATACAGACTGAAATTTTATTCCATTCATTTATTCCCATAAGGGGTAAATCACGGAAAACTGAAAGCGGCTCAAGGGATGGTTTAACTGATTAGTGCTTTGATCTGATCTTGCAAAGTTGAATTTTGAAGGAATACTATTATAAATATCCCAAGAAGTCAGTATGGATGTCTTTGTATGTACAAAACACTCTGAAAATGCTATGAATTTCCCTTTCTAATTTTAACCTCAGTTTTGACCATGGGTCATTATTTTAATACAAACAATAAATGAGAAAAGATAGATTAGCATTGAGACAGGCAATCTGTAGTCCAAGTAATCGGTAAGTAACGAACTGAATTAGTGTGAAGAAATTTTTCTTTTATTGATAATGTCATCTCATAACGTCTTGTTCAAAATTACATTTTTATTTCTTTGAGGGGAGGGAGTCAGAGGGATCGAGACAGGAATGATGCTAATGTGTCACTCTGGGGTCTAGCAAGCCTGCACTGGGATATAGATGCTGTCGGATAAATTCTCATTTGCACATTTATGTTGCTAAATTGGTCTTATAGTAAAAGATAATTTAGCCTCTCCTAGATATCATATCTGTCTTTAAAGCTAGAGGAGTAAAATGTGACACATTGTTGTCCCTCAGGGCTGCAAAGCATTTCATCTGAAGAATCCTGAATATTAAGTCAGACGGTCCTAAAACAGAGCGTTTGGGAATTTTGCTTTCAAGGCTGTATTATTACTCAGGCCCCAGTTTGCATGAAGTACTTGAGGCTGCCTCCAAGGTGATATAAACCTTTATTGCGTTCCCAGTGGATGGAGCGGTGGAGAAACTCCCTGCAGGCATATATTTACTTGCAATTTGCTTGGTTAGCGTACTGTAGCATGCATTTTTTATTTTTAATGGAAACTAAAAGAGCATTCAGACTCTTCTCTCACCCCAGGTAGTCTGTAACTTCAGTGCTGTTTTTGACCTCCTCCTTTTGGTAGCTCGGTCCTCAGGAGTTCTGCAGGCCCAGCACATTCCTGCCATGTCTCCCTGGGTACTGGCATATGATATCGAGGTGATGGCTAGCCCATCTCATGGGACCCTGCTGGCTGCCGTAGCTGATTTCTTTTTCTGAATGCCACTTCCAGTTTATTTCCAGCGGTAAATTTTTTGTGGCAAACTTAATGAGGTTTGGGAAACCTCATGGGAATGGGAAACTTAAAAAGAAAAATAAAAATATTCACTATTTTCCTCTCTTGCCAGCAGAAATGGCAAAGCATCCCATTTAAATTTGGCAAAGTGGCAGTGAGATTTAACTGGGGCTGTTTAAGTAGGTAGTGCACATATTTTAAAAAAGGGGAGAGGGGGAAGGGCATGCCTTTGTTTTCTCCTTAAATCTATTTCCATTCCTAATGCTGAATGTGGAGCCGCAGTGTCCTGCTGTGGAAGTTTCCCCCACATCCACTAGATGTTACTATTGCTCTCTAAAAGCGCATTACAGCAGATACACTGAATTCCTGGCCAAACCTCTGTAACTCAGCCTGTGGAGCTCTTTCTGTGTCATACCCTTCCCCAGCACCAACCACCTCCCTCCTCCCCATAATTTACCTTTTGGATTGTTACTGTCACATCTAGAATTTACAAAATTGTCACTTAAGAGTAGAAAGTGACAATTTCCTTCTAAATCTCCTAGTTGTGGAGACCTCTCTTGCCCTCTTTCTAAGCACATTAAATGCATCCAGTACATGGCAATACTTTAGAGAGCAAAACAGAAAAAAAAGTAAGTCTGTCCTTTTTAACTCTTCATTTTACGACTTCAATCTTGCAAAGAATTTCTAATGAGCTTTACATTCTCTGTTATTAGTATGGTGATTAAAGGAGTATGTTGTGAAGTTTGTAATTAATTTTGGGTTCCTGTGTTTTCATCTTTTTTTTTGTTGCTGTTTTGTTACACTAGCACTTAGGAAAATTTATTTTAAAGAGAATTGTTGTATCTTTGCATCTCTTCTGTCGTGTTTGTCCTCCCTTTTTCCCCTCGTTTAAGGATACAGCCAAATGAGGAGGGTTAGCGCAGGACTATCTGCTGACTTCAGTCCTGTCACACATGGTCGTGGTTTCCACTGTACCAGCTTCAGCACTTTACTGATGCTGTCACCTATCCAACAGAAAAACAATCCAGAAAAAACCCCTGCAAATCTAGAAAAAAGCAGTGCATCTTCCCGCTGAAGAAGTGAGATTTGTGGTGGACAATGGCTAGGAGGCAGGGGACAGGATCCCATCCTCCATCTCCCTGGGGGTTTTTTTCTCCACTGGCATTTAAGGAGCTCCAGCTCTTGGCTGGAGACAACAGGAAGCAGCTCCTGGAGAAAAGTGGGAAGGAGTGAGCCTATTTCTTTCAGCACTGTTGACCTGCTAGATAGGCTCAGCCCTAATTCATTGTAAAGCTCCTGAGTTTTATCTCACAAGCTTGACTTCTACCCTGTTTCCTTCCATCTGATTAGGAGACCTTCAGTAAAATATGCTCGTGCAGAAAGTCACGAGTAGGCTTTCAATCTACTATCACAGTGGCGACTTTAGAGAGGGTAAACCATCCATATATCCCACTGAAGGGCTCAAAAATTGTTCCAGGCTGTATGCAGGTTCAGGAAGGTGATGTTGCATTGGTTATCCTTAAGTCACATATCAATGGCTATCTCTGCAACTAAAGCATTGGGGAGCAGCAGCAGCTTCTCAGGTTGTTCAGGGACTCAAAGTGCAGAGAGATAGTAGCCTTAGCAGGGTTAAGCTGTTTAAAACACAGATTGCATCCCTGTATCAGGGACTTGTTCGGTGGCCTCAACCTCACCTTGCCTCTCCAGTCATACTTTTTAATCAACTTACCAGTCTTTCCTTCGTTACCAGCGTGTGCAGTGACCAGGGAAAAGGATTTGTAGGCTCAGCTGAGTGTGGCGCAAGTGTGAATTAGTAATAGGCAACTTATGCTGTGGAAGAGCTGGTTGTGTGCAATTTTGAATGTCTTTTCAAAGGCCAGAAAAGACATGTACACCAAACCGTTCATCCAGCTCCTCAGAGGATGGTGGTTGTTTCAAAGCTGTTAAGTGACTTTGGACAAAAGCCACAAAACGTCTCCCTCTGTAGCAATGACTACTTTACACCGTGTGTGGTGTAAAGCCTGTGGTCGCATGTACATCCCTTCAGAAGAAAAATGCAAATTTCTCACAGCAAATCCTGGTGGCTTTAGTTCTTAGTTATCCAAGCTATTTCTGCATGCATTGTTTTAAAATACTTATATACAATCTAATTAATATGAAGTTGTTTGTAATTTTTTACGGTCTGTAGTAACAACTCAATAAATTGGACTGACCAAGCGAACCATGTCTCTTGAAGAAACTATTTAATGTCTGGTAGCAGTAGGAGAGGAGTGATGGGCAGATGTGATTTGGCAGATTGATCCTCTTCTGTGGAGTCTGCGACAGATGTAGACAAGCAGAGCAGGCTGGTAGTGCTTGTCCTGCCCCAGCCCAGGCTGTGCTGGCTCTGCCTGGGACTTTCTGTGTCTGTCAGAGGAGGGTCAGACCAGGATCATGATGTTGAACAGTCTTTTGAAATTAGATGCCTGTGGGATCGCTTCGCCATGAAAGCCATCCAAGGGAGAAGAGGTAGGGCTCATGGTCATCCATGGTGCAGGAGACCTTGGTACAGCTTTGTGTTCTCTCTGAAAGGTTTTCAACGCATGCTTCCAAGAAGAGTGCCTTCAACAGTAGGTTGGTTCTCTCTTCTGCTGCCTGGAAGCTTAACTTCCTGTGGGGGTAACCTTAATATGAATACTAGTTGATAGTCACCACCACATTGGTATCAAATGCATTCAATTTCTTAAGTTCTTTTCATAAGGACAGAAAAAGTTGCACACGCCAAACAGTTCTGCTGGGTTACCAGCCCAAAATAAGTAATATTTAGTGAGGTGAGAGAAGTGCTGAGCATAACCTTACTGGTTAGAGCTCTTCTGGTTCCACCCTGTAGTAACGGGTTGCACAATGGCTCTGGCATGAGCTTAGGAGCATGTTACAACACTCTCCTTCCTCTTTACCACAACTCAGCAAGCATGAACCAAGAATGTGGACAAGTTTCTCTGCTTACATGTATGTTTAGGCAACACTTTGTGGTGTGCCTCATCCCAGTTAAAATATGAAAAGTGTTGAAAACCCTTCAGTTTCTTCCTTTGTAAGATATTTGTTCCTATTTTTGTTACCTGGCTGAGAATCCAATTCTCTTCTGAATGCTCCTGGGAAAAATCTATGCAAAACTGCTGGATCTCTTCCCATTATCAGTCACGTACTTCCTTCAGAAGATCATGAAATAAAAGAAAGAAAATAAAATAGAGCGATTCAGAGATGCTCTTTTCTATCAGAAACAATTCCCTTTTCTCCTCCTGACTGCTTGCCTCATCTGTGTCTGATTGCACAGTGCACGTGGTCAGCTGTACACACTGAGAGCAGAACACTTGTGGTTGCCGAACTGGCCCATACAGTCCCCATCGCCCCCTAAAAGAACCAATTGAGAGATTCTGGAGACAGTGCCTTGGGGATGCAGACCCATGAGCCGTTTTTAGATCGTTGTTCTTCTGCTTTTACTGAGGCTTTTACTGGATATGGCTGTTCCAAATCATCCCGGAGGGCACTTTATACAGGGTGTAAATATGATATGATAGATAAAAAGTTTGATATTTTTAAGTTGTGTACTTTCATGTTGCTGTTTTGCTGGTATAATTTTCGTTTGGTTTGGTCTCCATCAGAAATTGGAACTGGATGGGAATTTCATTGCTACAGATGGTGCCTTGACAGAAAACTTTGGTCTAGTACAAATGGAACTGAAATTTCAAATCATGCCCACAGGCTTAAAAGAAGAGAATCCAAATCAGTAATGCAGCAGGTGTTGGCCATTTGTAACTTCTGTTCCCTCGTTCAGGCGATACCAAGCATCCCATCAGTTCTGGGACTTGTGCAGCTTTGGCTCTGTTGTATCAATGTCAGCAATACCTTTTATTTTCTCTAAAAGGTAGTATCTCTGCATATAGTTTAGCTAGGGTTCAACCTGAGTAACAGTCAAGGCTTTATTAACTTTCCTTTGTCCATCCTTTTATAACAACTCACTTTCCACCTGAAATGAACATATTGGGCTTTACTGGCACCTCTGCTTAGGATCATCCTTATTTAAAATCCTTGACTGCAAACTTCAGCAACTCTTGGCTCTGTTATTTAGAAGCCATGAAGTATCTTGATGGTCTTGGCTAGCTTGCTGTTCCCTCCTCATGAATTAAAGGGAAGGTCTGAGAATAATTACGTTCCCTTGAATTTGCACAGGAAGCATATCTGCACATTTTCAGGGTAAGGTAACCTAAAGCTTCCAGGAAATCATCAGGTTATTGACTTATGACTAAACCATTTCATTAATTACATAACCCTTTTGTTTTAAATTTTCTAGATAAAGGAGCTGTGATTGGTCTTATGTTTTTCTAGCGTTGTACCAGAGTAAAATGTGTTGTGCTTTCCAAAGCAAGGGCAACATCAGGCTTGGTGCCTCACTGGCGTTTATTTTAGATGGTGATGGTAGCAGATTTGCAAACTTCAGGTTAGCTATGCCACATTTTTGGTATGGAAGAACAGAATTTCTTACAAGAAGATTCACCCCATGGCAGATAATATTTGCTCACAGTTGACCTCAGTGATAGTAATGGAAAATTTCTGAACCCTGTATTTTGTTTGGAAGTCCCCCTATGCAGACAATTCTTCCTAACGCTGGTATAAAATAACATATTTCATTTAATAAATTAAGAGACAAGTCCATGAGGAAATATTCTGACCACTTAGTTTAACTTCTAATAAAAAGAGGTGATAGAACATATGTATTTTGTTCTTTTTTTTAAAAAAAATTTTTTTTGAAAACATTTAGGTATAAAAATTTCTGGGATCATTTGAAAGTGCCACCACCAGAATTGTTAAAATACATTCATTTAATCTCCTGCTGTAATTTTTTTGATGGCTGTTCTTGTATCTTTGGGCCTTCTCGTAGATTTATTGGCTGACATGCACGTGAGCTGTCGTTAGAAAATTAGTGGCCCCCCACCCCACAAAACCTGCAGAGCAGCAACACTTCTTGCAGTATTGAGGCACAACACAGATTTTAGTTTGCAATGAATTTTGATGCAAAGACTCAAAGATTCAGGACAAGGTCCTGGCTTACTTACATCTACGAAATGTGTGCTGTTGACTTTAAGACTAGATTTCAACCTTTTTGCAAAGATTTACTGGAGGGGGTTTGCATATGTATGTAACAGTTGTCTAAGAGGTTTTCATCTGCACTACTTCATTAGCTGAAATTAATACAATTAAATTGGTTCTGAGTTATGCTGTGTGGTTGCAGCTGTGAGATCCTTCCTGTTCAGACCCAAATCTGCATCTGGTTGAAATATAATACTCTCAAATTTACCTGAAATATGTTAATGAAATCTGGTTCTCCACAACAGAAGCTCCATCTTACAAAATGTGGCCTCCAGCCATGTCCTATGAGGAACTGCCTCCACCGTGCCCATGGAGTAGCCAGGCTACTTGTGTGCAAGGCTAAATATATGAATATGGTGCAGGTCTGGAGTTTACATCCCAGCAGAAATTTCAGGTAAAATCAAATGCTTTGCAAACTGCTTTACTTGTGTGCTTGTTTTGTACTGCCTCATATGCAGCTAATTTGAAAGAGATAGGGAATTATAGCTTTTTAGTCATTCTAGAGATGNCCCCCCCAAAAAAAATGAAGTTAGGTTTACTGTCTCCACCATGGCCTCACGTTGCATTTTCATCTGAGAAAAATTCTCTGATATCAAAATTAAAGCCAGAGGGAAACCTAATTTTCTGTGTAGATTTGGTTTTGCATAATTGAAATGAAGAATACATTGAATTGAATACATTATTTACATGATATAGTAGCCATTCTTTCATAGAAAAAAAGGCCAAAAAGCCAGATGACAAAGACGAGGGTTGGTTAAATAGCTGTTGTGTCCCAACACGGGCTGGTTTGCCAACATGCTCCCATTTGTCACCTAAGCACGGATGCATTCCTGTGAGACAGAGGGCATTTCTTCCCAGGGCATTCCAGTGATCACTTGCTACTATGGACAGAATTTCTTCTTTGGACAGTTATTGATTGCTACTTGGAATCTGGGATTTTATTGCAAATAATGAAACGGACTGTGAAAACCAAACCATGGAGGGTGGAGAGAAGTTTTCCAAGGGGTGGAGAAGCACATGCAGTGGGGATCAGTGCAATGAAGGACAAGTCATAGTGAGTATAAATATTAAAATAAAAGCAAAATATTGCTTGAGGTTTCCCAAGAAAGTGAAATAAGAAAATATTCTGAAACTGGTAAAGGAGACTGTAAGGTCAGTGGTGTGTCTGTGTAGACACGGAATTCGCTCTGTGATTCTTATTCAGTGACTCTCTGCTATTTATTATTCAGAGGAGACTATGCAAATGGTTGGCATTAGCATTTTAACACATAGCCATGTTGAACTACTTGAAAAGAATACACTGAAGCCCATGAATGCAAAAAAGAGTTTTTCTCATCATTCACCCCTATCCTGTTGTACCTGGTATTTGCAAATTATTTTGCAGAAATGTGGACAGGAGAGAATATCTAATATTGGAAGTTGTCACGGTGGAGCTATTTTTCTCAGTCTGTGCTACCAAAGGTATTTGTTTACCAGGAGGATATTTATCCTTAAATGCTTGATATGTGGTTGAAAGATGAATCAAAAGGCTCGGTGGATTTCTTAGTGGACAGATCCTCACTTCACACACATGAAAAAAATCCTACAAGGGATGACATGAAGCAGTCATCTTGCAGACAGTCTTGTCTGAGAGTATCAAAGCTTCACCTGCAGACAAAAATATCTTCTTATCACTACAAATAATTCCTATAAATTTTGGTAGTCCATACAAATTCCAGTCCTATAGAGAAAAGGAGAATAATGGCCTAGCGCAACCAATGGGCAGTAATTCCTCACCTCTGACACCAGTTTAATGGAAAGCCTACCTTAGCTGCAGAGGCTGCACCTGGTTTGAGAAAACACGAAAATGCCAGCCTTGTTTTAACCACGCTCCACAGACACTGCAGTGTGCGTGTAGAGGTGCTGGTTTAAAAACAAAACTTTCACAATTTATTCCAGTTTTTGGAAGAAGAATAAATAATATATTGGCAGGTGTACATCATAGGTATATGTGTGTAGTTTTAACACATGTAGAGTTGGAATGTGGCTACTGTATAGGTCTTATATCATGCCTTTAAACATATTGTAAAATGGACTTGTACAGAGGGCGGACCACTGAGGGAATGGAGCTGCATAGCTCTTACCTATGGTCTTGCAAACCAGGATGAAATTACTTTCCACAGTCTGAAAAAATGGTTTGTATAAATCCATTGCTTTGTGTTGACTAACTCAAAACATAAATGTTTGAGCTAGCCTTTATTTACATAACCAGTAAGCACTTTTCTTGAAAGACCAAGACTTTAGAAATGCTACCTCTACACGACATATTGTGTTGTAAGAAAAAAATGCACTTTTAAAACACAACGTAGGGTCCTCCTGAAAAATCCCTAAATGTCTCGGAAAGTTATAATTTCTGAGACAAGGGGTGGGATTGTCAAGCAGACACTGAGGAGAAGATGCTGCTCAAAGTGGTTGCACTGTCATGGTTTCAACTATGACTGAAGAAAGGACAGAAGAGATGAATTGCATCTCTTTGAGTTTAAGTATGTTAACGAGTAGTTTAGATAAATGAGGATAAAACTCCTTTAACCTGCCAGAATGTTATTTGATTTCTTGATGCGTTAAGAAGAATTCCTTCTCTTTTGCTTTGACTGTTAAAAGTAAGTTGCCTAGGTAACACAGAAGAGGAGAACAGTTACCATGCATCCGTGGTGCGCAGTGCGACGTGGTGATCTGACAAACAAATACAGGCCGAGGAAAAGCAGCCTTTCATTGTGTGGTTAGATTTATTTTGCTGGGTGCTAAAGCCTGCAGAGCTGCAAGGTAAAAAAACAGGCTGGAGAAATCTACCTTCTTCGCTGTGGCGTGGCTTTTATCTCACTCTAAGTATGAGGCTCTTAACAGCCCCATTTTCCTTTGTATTACAAGTTCTTTTCTATGGCTAATCTCCTTCCAATTTCTTTGCAGTTGATTAACCTTCTTTTTTCATGACACAGAGGAAAATCAATATAAAACCTTGATAGCTCAAATTCAGTTTTATTTTTGGGAAAGCCTTCAAAAACCTGATAAACGAGGCTATAGGTTGAGGTTGAACACCGCCCCATCCTTGCCATGCTTTATTTTTAGGAACTCCTGTTCTGGGCTTTGCAATTCGTACCTCAGATGTGATCTAATTGTTTGAAGACAAAGAGCTGCTCTGGCTGTTTCTCGGAGGGATAATCTCTTATGCTGAGAAAATCTTTAGACTTAATTAAGACAGTTTCATCATTCCTGTGGACTTCCAGAGTGGCACAAAAAGGCCCTATTAATGCTCAGAAACTCTCGCTATTCTAATCCAATGATATTAAGCAGATATTATTTCAATGAAGGTAACAAACCTCTCCAAGTGGGACTTGTTTTGCACAGAGCTGTGGATTATTCCTTTATCTCCACTAGAGACAGAACTCCAAAACTTCCTGTACAAATAGTTATTTTTACACCGCAAAAGTGGTACTAAATTCAAGACCCTGACTGAGCTGTCATTTGGAAAGTATAAATATCCTCCGAGTTGACCTCTTCTAAGGCTTTTTTATTTTTGTAACTGTTTAACAAGAAATGTAAAGATATGCATCTGATCAAAGAAAGCCCCCTGATGTTTTATGCAACGTGTCTTCCTTTGACTAGAACAAAAAATAGATCTGAGGGTACTTTAATCTGTTGAAAGCAGAACTGTACTTACAGTACGCATCAGATCTCAATTGTTTGAACTGACTGAGGATTTTCTCATCTGACTTGACATTGTTTTACTTCATTTTTCGTGTATTCAAGATAAAAGAAAATCATTACTATTTTAAAGTTAACACAAAGAAAGTAGTCATGATCGACACCAAAGGTTTCCTATTCCTTGTCTGTAGGTTTTCTGGATGCTTTATTTGAGTGCCTCCGTGTATACTTTTTATGTACAGTTATATATTTATGTTAAATTACTAGTGTAATACATGATGGTGCTAAAGAGCTGGAGGAAAATCCTGTATAAACATCCAAAACACTTTCAGGTCTTCACTTTGGCTTGGAAATTTGGGCTTGGGTTCTTGCAGAAAGATACTCTGTGAAGATTACTGGTGTTTCCTGCTCTTGAGTGGAGTTCATACACCAATCGAGCAAGAAGCTTTCAGTAAAAGGAAGAAAGTATGGACGTTAGAAGGTCAGCAATGCTTGTCCAGTAATCAGTGTCTATTTTACTGCTTCTCAAGAAGAGGAAGTTGGAGCACTTTGCCCTCCAGTTTACCATATGGAGCATCCCATCGCTGATGCGCAGTTGTGAGATTGTCTTTGTGTCTTGAATGTTTTTACAAATTCCCAGGAGTCCTGCTTTCTAAAAGATGGATGTAACATGTGGGCAGTTTATTTCCAGTCATTGGTCTAATACCTGGCCTATCTCTATTGCTTCTACCTCTTCCAGGGATCTAAACCCAAACTTGCCATTTCTGTTCCTTTCTATCTCTTCTAACTAGTTCTCCTGGGGTAACATGTCAAAAACAGCCTGGTGGCCCTAGATATTTGACTCCATGCTACAGTCTAAATAAGTGAAGCATTAGTTTCCACCTCGATACGCAGCATCTCAAGTGCTGCTCCCATCCTGGGCTGTGTCAGACTGCTAGCAGAGGGGTTTTCTGAGAGGAGGGTAGTGGAAATGTCACGGGGGTTGCACCACTGAGGGTTGCAAGAGGATGTGAGGGGAGGCTGAGGCCAGCCTGGCTAAGTTTGCCTGGGACTTGGCTCATTCCCATTAACGTCATCCTGCTGTGGACACTAGAGGAGTTACCTGTAAGACGGAGCTCCTTTTCATGTAAGAAATTTCTGATGGGTTTGGGTCATATTAAGAACTAGATATACCGCTCATGGTGTTGGGAAGGTCAGCTACTGCTTCTTGAGGCTCTCTCCTTCCTCCTCTGTCAGTTTGTCCATGACACTTTCATTTGAAGCAGTCATTTCATCCTGAAGAATTATTTCCTGGCAAATAGAACCATGGAATCCTTCCTTGAAACTTGTACCCTCCAGTGAAAATTTCTGATTGCAAAAGATCTGCAGTGAAGGAAGACATTTTGTCAAAAAACTCTTGATTTTCACAGTTCTATATTTGCTCCTTGGTCTATATCTTAGTAACTTTTAATCACAGGTTGCTGCCCTACAAAACCATCCGTAGGGTCTGTGCCTGACACAGGGACACTGCCTCCTGTTTCATGGCAGCGGTTTCCTTTGTGGACAATGACTCCTTCTATCCAGTCTTTGAGCCATCCCGATCTAGTTGTTGCTGACATCAAAGGGAAAGACCTATTTTTGGTGCCGTTGTGGCAGCTGGAGTCTACCATCTTGGGCAGTTCTAGTGTTATTCCGCTACAACTGCCTGTGCAGGGACTCTCTGACCTGCCTCAATCAAAAACTGCTGCAACTTAAACTATTTAAGTAGTTTTGTTTCAGGTCTTTGCTAAATTATATAGATTGGAGAGGGAGAACGGAGAAGTATTGGGGGATGAAAGTCTCTTCAGCTGCACAATTATAATAAAAAAATAACATATGAAGAGCAGTTAAGTTTCCTTCCCTGTACCTTGTCTAGGGAAGCAATCCCAGGCTGATCCAGTCAGCTTTACCATTTCTGTTTTGATCTACTTCAGCTATTATTACATAGTGTTTTTAACATGGGAATTCTTCCCAATCAGGAAGTAATTATAATCACAGACTGAAACATTTAATGGAACAACAATCACTTTTTTATTATTTTTTATTGCAAGCATATGCTTCTCTCCTGAGTTTTGAAAGATGTTTCTACATCTTCTTCAATCACAGAAAGGAATGAGCCATGACATTTCTTTTTAATGAAAATGCTGATCCACTGTTTATCTTCATAGAGCTAAACGAAAAGTTTCAAAGACCGACTTGGTTGAATACATTTATGCTTCAGCCTGTGAAATGCTTGTGAGAAGTTTGATATCTTTTTTTTTCATGTTTAGGTTGATTTTTAAAAGCAGGGGAGAGCTCAGCCTGCGTAGTATTTAATCTCTTCCTGGGTCTTCACTGACCTGTGATAGATGGTTTATATGGTCATAAAACCTGAGTGTTGAGCAGTGAAGTATATCTGTTAGGGATGTTTAAAATGATCCTTTCCTGCCAAAAGAGAAGCAGTGTTCAGGTTTATAGAAAGGGAAGGATCATCCAAGATGACAACTNTTTTAATTTTTTTTTTTTTAGTTTTTTTTTTTTAATGGAGAACAATGTAGTAGAGACACAAACCCTGTTTTCCAGCTCTCCTTCAATGCACAAGAAAAACTTGGTTATTCTCTCCCTCTTCTTCAGAAAGGTCATATCCCTGACAGCTCCCTCTCCCATATCTCTACCCTGCTGATGCTTCTTGGAAGGACGGTGAGGATCAGAAGGACGGTGGGGATCAGAAGGATGGCAAAGTTCATCCTCTGTCCACTTGCCCCTTTCAGCTAAACCAGCTCTGGACCCTTTGGGAACTGGGACAGTGAATCTCTCAAACAAGTCAGTTTCCTTAAAGCGTTCATAGTTGGTTTAAAAAAGAATATTTAAGTGTTTCACAGGAGCTAATATTCTGCTGCTTGCAATAACGTAGTTGAATACATTAGTGGAACGGTATTTGCTCAGGGACCAACGTGAAGAGTGCTATTTAATACCTAATGTTAGTTGGCTTAGTTGTTCACAGAGAGTGGGTTTTCAATAAACAAAACATTTACCATGATAATGATACAGCAGTCACACACTGTGCCAAATGACTGTTAAAAATAATTTGTGGTTGGCATGGGAAAATTGCCATTTGTAAGTTGCATAACAATACTGCTTTTAACGGCAGGTACCCAAAGTACTTGAGATTGTCTGGATTCTGTTCAAATAAGTGCTTTCATAGCCAATTATCAAATATTAACTGGGAAGGTGAAAAAAATATTGGATGTTTTGTATTCTTCTGGCTTAAACTTCAAAGCTTCCACACTTAAAAAGCTTAACAAGAAAGAACTATAGATTAAGAAGCCTTACAGAAGTTTTAAAAAATAACCAGTAATGTCAGTGCAACAGGGAGAAAAAACCTCCATGCAAGTTCACAATCCTTCCCTCCCCTTTATTTCAGCGTATTTCCACTTAGAAACTTTTTTTGGTGTAGTTTAAATTCTTTCTGAATCAGTTTAGACTAATTGGAACAACTTGGTGTACTACCTTTAAAGGAACGTGCAAGCCTTATATTTGTCCAAAATATCTCCTTGAACTTAAACTTTCTCACGCAAATAGGTATGTCGTGAGACTTGTTAGACTTTCAAAATTCAAAGAAATTTTTCAGTTCTAGTAGTTTTAACTTGCTTTAGGTGATTTCAGGTTTTTCCTCTGTATTGTCCACATAATGCTAAAAATTTTCCTTCCTTTTTGTTCTTTCCTCTTCTCTTTCCTTATAATAAATTTCGATGTAGTGGATTTTATTATTTGTGTATGTTGTCAGGGTAGCTTTTCCACTAGATGTGGTTGGAAGCAACTAGAATGAGATTCAGCCAGGCTGGGTCCCTTGATGGCCATTTTATGAACACTGTACGTTCAGTCAATGATGCACAGCTACAATACGCTGGCTCTTTAGATGGCAAGCAGAAACCTACTCGTTCCTTGAAGATTTTCCCTTGCTGGAAAAATATAAGCAGTATAAGCATATGAGCAATGTAGCTCTGTAACCACTTTCCCCCTCCTTTAGTGAATAATGGGAACAGAAAGCTCCTCCACCTTTTTGAAATTTCAAGCTATGGGGTTTTTCATCCTATAAATCTCTAGTTATGGTATTGGTACAATTCCTGATTAGTGTAGTTATTGCCAGCTAGAATGAGACAAGCTATTGTACTTCCCTGCTTTTTTGTCTGCTTTCTGGTTCACGCCTGGCACCACATCCACCAATGCAGTATTTCACATAGCTTCTTGAATATCAGAAGACCAACACCAGAGACAGGCTTGGGAAGACTGGGCATTTCCTAGTTGCGTCCAGATTTCACTGCCACACCTAAAAGGGGTAGATGACCAGAACAATCAAACAGTCTACATATACGTGGACCAAATACTAAGGTACGCTCCCCTTTAATGGTAACAAGACAGTACTTACCTATGTAGTACATATGTGGGACAGCAGCGTGATCCGTTCTACCCTTCCAGTTCTGAAGAAACAACTAAGTGCAGTTTGTTATAGTTTTAGATACTCAGTCTAGAGGTAGCTCCACCTCTGCAGTTTGTACAGTCAACTTTTATGCTTGTGATTCCCTACTCAAGGTTCATCTTTTCTTCAACGGTCTATCCGTTCAACTTGCTATCCATCAGTGTCTCTCTTCTTAAATAACCTGTTTCACTTTTGACTATCCATTTGGTATAATTTTCTTCAGATATATGTCAATATTCTTTTAAGACATGATTGTCTTCCTCCTATTTCCAGGCGTGGTTCCATACAGCCTTAAAACATTCTTACTTCAGGTTACTTACACTCTTACTTCAGGATTTCCAGATTTCTCAACCCTGAATATTCAAATTGCATAAGCAGAGAAAAAAGAATATCTTTTGGTACAGGTATGTATATTTTATAGATTATATATATTATATTATATTACATTGTGCATATAATACCTTTCTAAGTACTTGTTGTTCACATCTTAACAGGCATCTGGTTATGGCAATGTTAACAGTACTTATTAAATGCCTATATTTAAATTCATTTTCTTTCATTTAAATTCATTACTTTCTTCAGACTACAAAACTCTTTCATAGTCTTCCTGCCTATCCTGTTGCGCTCAGTTACAGCATCCATCTTGCACCTCTGCCTCCAAGAGTACGTGTAAACCTACCAAAGAGGTAAAGGAGATTTTTTGAACTGCATGGCCTTACACGTAAGTCATAATTCAGCTAATTATTACCAGTTTTCCTTATTGCCTTTAAATAACTCCAAAAGAGGAGCTTGAAGAAAGTAAAAATACCTTTTGTTTGGAGAGGTTGAGCCAGTTTTATGCAAGATGACACTTCACTGTAAATATAGTCCCACCACAAACCACGGCAAAACTGACAGACCACCAAACTACAGTCTAACTTGCAATTAGTAATATACAAAGAACAGTTTCATCACAGTAATTTGGCATAAAAAGTCTATTTTAAAAGTCTAGTTTTGTGCACTAAGGTACTAATCCAAAGCAGCACTGCTGATAGAATCTGACCTTACTCCAGTAATTGTTACTAGCAAATATGTATTTCTAATATGCCCATGTTAAATATACATATAGCACATATTTCTCTCTAAGTGTTATTACTTCTCTTTTGTGTTAAATTCTGCACTGGTATTTGCTGCTGTCATGCAGTAAATTATCTTTCTGCTATAGATTAACAAAGCTGCAATACTCAATGCCACAGGCAAATCATGATATATCTACACTCATAGATCAGGGTGGCAATGAATGATGACTGCTTTGCAAAGCAGAATGTCAGATTGATTACATATCGCAGTAGTTGGAATATGAAGAATCATACTAAAAAGACATAATATTATATGTTGTTTTACCCTAGGAGAATATTTTTTTTTACAAGTGAGGTAGAGGGGATTCTGATGAAATGAACTCAACAGCAAGGTACGCCAAATTCGGTCCTTGTCCAGTGAGAAATTGCCCATTGTTTGCAGTTTACAGTTTTTGTTGTGCTCTAAAATGGTACTGCCTTTCATAGAAGAAGGGTGGTGCACCCAGTTATAAGTATGTGGTGATATGCTGAGATGGGTATCCTTTGATCTACATAGAGAGAACAAACGTAACTCTTAAATGCAAATTAAATAGTTAAGGACCTAAGTCATCCTAGTGTGCCTTGCAAGTCCAGGTTAGCCTATCCATGTTTTCACTGAGGGCATTGACTACGCTCCACAGACCCCAGTGCAGAATGTGACACCTCACTTGGGTGAAACTAAGATTGGACCAAGAGGGCCCTCTGCCTCTGACAGCAAGACGATTCTACCTTTTCTGGGGTCCTTTGTGCTCCTTTGCTCCATGAATCAAGCTCAAGCTCCTTTGCTTGAGTTCCTTTGCTTCACGAATCCTAGTTTTTGAAACTAGGAAAATAAATGCATAGCCAGAATCACTTCAGATCCAGAAATGCAAAAAATTGTTTTTAAGATTAAGATTTCCCTCTTTTGTAATATTCTCAAAATTCCGGCAAATTCCAGCAGTCCAGTTTGTTCAATCTCCCAAAGTCCTGGATTTATGCCTTCTTTGGCATATATCCCCTCCATGCTAGTAACTGCATAAGTATCCATCCTTGTTCTTCCATGGTCCTGTTGAGTGTCCATTAGTAGATGTAACGTATGTAAGTTTTATTTTCATGATGTAATGTCAGTTGACAAGAGGATAATGTTAATACAGGAGTGAGTGGAGTTTTCTGCCTAAATAAGCAGCATTGTTTTCATCCCGGTTTTTAACTAATTTCAATAAACACTTTTAAAAATGCAGCACAAAACATCAGGAGGGAAAAATACTTTTAACAAATCATCTTTAGTTTGAATTTAGAGCTTTTTACACAAGGTAATATATAGTATAAAGTACAAATGAATGGCAAAGTAGCAGGAAATCCCTAGAGTTGGCCCGCATTACAAGTTTCATGAAAATGATATGATGTAAATGAGTAGCTGCAGCTGATTAATAATTAGTGGACCTGATTTGCGTTTGTACACAAAATCACCTTTACACCCTTCTAGGACAACAAAATAATTATAAAAATTTAGTTTTAGGGCTACAACAATGTAAAGGCACCTCTGTGTAAATGTACGTTGGGACCAAGACGGTTCTCTTAGTTGGGTTGTCAACCAGAGCCTGAGCTTCAGTACCCATTTTGACTCTTCTTCAGGTTCAGAAGATGTTCCCCAGGGAAATAGCAGAGGTGGCTTTTGTAGGTATGGTGGACGGCTGTCCCCCCACCTCAGTCCCAATTTCTTGGCCCAATTTAAATCTTCAATTCAGGGAGAGAGAGCAGGTAACCAACGACACGACCCTTTGCTTCCAAAGCTTTCCACAGCTCTCGCTGCATGTTGATGGCAGAAATATGAATTTGAATGCATCTTCCGCTCCTCCCCTTGCCCCCTTACAACTACCCTATTTGTAAGAGATTTTGTAAGGAAAAGATATCAATATAGGTCAGGATACAGTTTAGCCAAAAGATGGTGCTAACGCCTCTGTGGAGTTGGTTAGCCAAAACTGAACGGGGGAGAAACATAAAATTTGCGATGATGCAAATGTGCTGTGAAGAGACACACGTTTTAAATAATGAATGAGCATTTATATTTGCTGTATGGCATTTTGAATGCAAACAATTAAATTCTTACAGATAACATTCAGCTTCTAGAAATAGATTAGTAGATATTAGCAACTTTGTGGTATACTTCAGGGTTAATTAGGATAGATGAAAATATACTTGCATAGTAACCTTTAAATTTTGCACTTATATTACAGTTCCTGTGACCAGCCTCTCTCCCCACTTAAAAAAGATAAAAATAATCAAAACAGCACAGAAAATACCAAAAGCATGTAAGTAGGATAAAGAGACAGACTATGCTTTTTGCCTAACCATATTTGCATGTTTATTTCAATTTTGATTAGCTTTAGCCTCTAAAGTCTTGACATTTTCTAGAATCATCATGAAATGAGAGTGGTTACATGTTGGGAGATGTATTTTGCTGGTGACAGTGCTGAAACCCACTAGTAGAAATACGAAGATTTCCCAGTTTTGTTCATAAAGAAATCCATGAGAGTTCTTCCAGCCTGCATGTAGGCAACAACTCGCCAGGTAATTCTGTGCTGTATTTATTTCCTTGTCTCCTTCCCTGGTATATTTATGCCATAATGTTTGCATGTGCAAAACCTGTGAGGTGGGTATGCATGTGGTGAGTACGGTGCCTGAGGGAAAGGGGGAGGAGGTACTACAAATCACATTATTTTTCAGCAAAGGAGGATTTTCAGTGAGAACTCCGTAACCCAGGAGTGTCTCACTTCATCCGTGACTTTAGATGCAACATGGTTTTTGAAATCCTGTTAAGTTACAGATTTCCAAAAGACAAAAGTTTCCCCATAATATTAGAGAATATAAGCGTTGCTTGTTGGCAGAGGCTTGCAGACTTTCACAGTTGCTATGGATTTGAGTTTTCCCTATGTCCTCTAAGAATTCTGCTGTCAGTAACTAGAGAAGAAAGTGTTGGTATAACTTATTCACTCTGCCACTGCTTCATCTCCCCTCCCTACATAGCTGAAGTTATTCCTATTAAACAGCAGATTCTGCAGGCTCATAAAATGCTTCTCCAAGGGTACATTTTACTTTTAAATTTTACCAGAATGCACTAAATTTAAAGCAATTTAAAAGATAATCTGGGGGAAATACTCCTCCCCTCTCACGCGCTGCACTGAAGTTCCTTATTTCTCAGCCCAACTTTTATTTCTGATGACCAGGAACTGGTGTAGAGTCTTGGTGCTCATAGGAAAACAGGGAAATCTTTTATGGAGAAACAAGTCTTGTGTATTCCTTTATACACTAGCATTTTGGGGGCAGTCCTCTTCCTTGACTGTGTGAGCAGCACCCTCCATACCAGCAGACCGTTCAGAAATTGTGCCATGTGTTGCTTGATTTTACTGTCAGTTTTCAAGTTAATGGTTTAAACTGGAGGAGGTGACTTTCCAACCTTGTTCTCTAGGTGGGATCATGTCTGTGCCAATCCTCTGTAGTGGGAAGACTGTGGGTAGAAGATGTTTGTTTGTCTTTGGAGAAGAGCAAAAGGTGGAAACCTCACCAGCCAAGTCAGCACTGGTGGGCTGGTAGAAGCTGCCTATTTAAGGATGTACTGAGTTAGGCTTATCTTATTTCAGTCTTTTTCTGCAACGTTGAGTTGGGACATGAGTGTTCCTTGCAGTTGGGGTGGAGTTTTAAGCACCTTCTCTTTGTGAAGCTGATCTTTCATTTTGATAGTGTGCCTAGTTATTCTAACAAACGAAAATGTTCGGCAAATGAAAAAATCCAGCTGAATTTTTCATGTGTTTTTTTTTTTCCATAACATCGCCTGGGTTGTTAAATGCTGTCAGCAACTTATTGGACATGGTGGCTGTACTTCTTTTCTTTGAAAAGAGGGAAAACGTAATGACAGTTTCAGGATCTCGTGATCCCTTATTCTCAGCTGGTACGTAACCCCTAGAGTTGGTGACGAGCTAAATGGAATAAAAAATTGCAAGCCATTTTTGAAAATTTTGGCAGCATGACTCTGGTTTTCGCTTGGTCATTACTTGAACTCAAGGTTTTAATTGTTGCATTTTCGAAAGGGAAGATGAAAGGGCAGACAAAGAGTCTTGGATTTTCTTAACGTTTAAGGATGCAAAGTGGTCAAATAGTATAGACTGAGCTGTTTTGTGATAGTGGCTCATGAGCAGAAGTTCTATGTGTTTAGCAAAACAGTGAATTGTTAAATTTGACCTAAATTCAAATACGTATCATGTGCTTGTATTTTCCTGTGAATCTGTGTAGTAAGCCAAGCTGAGAAGGTTCGGGAGGTGATAATTTTACACCTTGCTTTTTTACTTTCTTTCTGCAGGTGTGGCCATGATTGTTATTTCTGTTTTGTTTACTTTGCAAACATGTAAATCTTTAAATGTAACATTTGGTGATAAATATAACTAAAAATACTTCTACAGTATTTTTTGTCAAATGCACAGAAACTGCCTTCAACATCTATATCCCTGTCAGTGTTATTAACAGAAGAAAGAATTTGTGTGGAACAAATGTTTGGTTTTCCTCATTATCCCCCCCAGGAATTATTATCATAAATGGGCAAAAAAAAAAAAAGATATTAAGCATCAGAAAAGAAAATGTGTAGGATATCTTGAGCTTTAGAACTTGTATATTGCAGAGTCTAAAAATACTCAAGAGGGTGTTTTTCCTGACTGTAAAGGGCAGAAACTTTTCCATCTGACTTCTCGTAGACCAAGTCAAATGCTTATAATAGAAAATGAACATAAATTCTTAAACAGTTTGGAAATTAAAAGGATTGATTTTCTTTACATATATGACAATTTGTTGGGATAAAGAAACCATAAACATGCACTACTAGAAATAGTTTATAGTATTTTCTTATGACGGCATTTCCAGCAACTGCGAAGTGAAAGCAGAAGGATGTATAGAATTTAAATCAAGAGGTGTTATTAGACTTTCTGAATGAAATTATGGCCAAATAATTCTCTTGCAATTCCACCTTAGGACATTTACTGATGTCATTGAAATATTCTTACTTTTTAAAAAAGTAGAATTGTCTGCACAAATTGATTTTTTAAATTTTTTAATTATGGTGTGTCTCTGGCAAGTTTCTGGTTGACAACTTTGGGTTTCTTTCATCAGATAGTTCTGAATTTACTCAAGTTATGTTGTGTTGTACCTGCCTAGTTTAATTTTGATTTACAAGGGAGGAGTGAATCGCTCTTTTTTCCTGTATGCTGAAGCGCTTCTCGCTACAGCCTGCTCCTCTGCAGACTGGTCTGGAACAGAACCACGTGCTTGGGCTGCTTTGTACAGGTGAAAAGCAGTACCAGAAAATCCATGTGGGAAATGAGCAATGTATGCGCACCAAGCGCCATTTGCAGAGGTTTATGGCTATCATTGAGTCTTATATATTAGATGGCATTTAAGCTGATTTAGAAGATAAAACTGGTGACAGTTTGCATCAAGAGACTTCTGTTGTTGTTCAGAAGTACTTGTAACTGCAGCACTGATTAAAACCCATACCTGTGAACACACAGAGAGCATTTTTGTGTCCTTGACATTTTTATGATCTTTTAAGGTCAGGTGCAGATGTGCGTACTGCGAGAAAGGGGGATGAAATAGTAACCAAAAGCTGGTAAAATGACATTCTGACATTTTTATTAGATCCAAATATGTCCATTTCTCCCGAGAATTGGTGCATTGTATATAATACCATATTACTCACAGTTCATTGCTGTTCTGTTTTCTGATGTCTTCTAACGAAGAAAATCAGCTGCTATCTGTACCAGGCAACCACAGACATACGGTTTTTAGGAACAGAATGAACAAACTGGCTGCAGCTGCAAAAGAGCTGCATTTACATTTCTGATTGTTTTATGTTTTGATTAATCTTTAAAAGTAAAAGAAGATGCCAAAAGGAGCTTGTCTTCTAGCTGCAATCAATTAAAGAATTAAGAAAAATATGAAAAAAAAAATTAGCTTGCAGTCCCACCAATGAAAGTGGCCCCAGTTTAATGGAACTCTAGAGCAGAAATGGAAGTGTTGCTTTTACTGCAAATCATTTCAGATTCTGTCTTTCGTGTTAAGTTTAATGGCAGCAACAGCTAAAAAGGAGATGCAAAAATAGTGTTGTCATAGTTTTCAAATTATTTTTGCTGGTGGTTGCTTGGCTTCTCCTGCTGTCTTCCTGTCATGCATCTCCATGTTCTTAATGAATTATATACGGTGAAGAGAGTTTAAAGGAATTATTGGCATTGAAATGTTTGTTCTGCGTAGCAAACTGGGTAGGTTTGTCCTCCCCACCCTACTAGTAAGAGCTCAAAAGGTCGTGAAAATAACTGTACGGTCAAGGCAGGCCAGCAGGTCGTATGCGTGTCCTGCCAGGAGATTTTAGTAAGTACGTATGCAGGGCGTTATCACAGATCTGGTGGGAGACTTCATATCTGGGGTGATAAAATGGGTTAATCCAGCACAAATTTTGAAAAAAAAAACTTTTTAATATGCAAAGTTAATTTTCACATCTTGGGTTTTATGTGTAAGAGGTGATTTTCCTGGGAAAACAAAAGGAAGAGTTATATAACACTTGTGCTGGCCTCTGTGTGTGTGTGTCTTACAATGACAGTAAAGACCTTTCTCATGTGTTACGTAGTTTACTTTCTACTAGCCCAGAGCAAACTTTATGATCAACTTTAAAAAGCATTTGTATAGTTTCTGCTGTATGGCATATGTTCAATTTAGGCTTCTGTAGTGATACGCAATATCTGTATCCATGCTTGGGAGGGACAGCTGGTTTGTAACGTGATGTAGTGATTAGCTATTGAGTTCAGTCAAGATATAAAATGAAGCAACAATTAAGATTTATGAAATAGTTGTCTTACAAAATACAAAATGAAACAACAATCAAGATTTATGCTTACAAAAGTCTACTGAAAAGGAGAAGCAATAGTGAAAGAGCTGAAGGAAAAGCCCTGCTCGGTGCTGTGACAGCTGAAGGTGCAGCTACAGGTGAAAGTGTTCGCTCTCCTTTTGCAAAGCGCCATGAAGGAATTTTTCTGCGTGCCTGACCTGCTTTGTAATCAGATGGTATCAGAGAGTTACTTCCATAGAGCTTAATTTGCTAACGCAAGCCCCATGTTTGGTGTGCCACTGTTGATAGTACGTGACTGAGTGATGCTTCGCTGCCCTTCTCAGGCCATCCTTTTTGCCTGAAATACTAAGATGATCTGAGCTCCTCTGTTCCTAGATGAGTCCATGTGCTACTGGGTTACTTTCAATTAAAGAATACTGAAAGCTTTGAATTCTTGCTCCGGACTAGTTATTAACATTGGTATCACACTGTGATAAAACCCCATTTTTAATCTTACAGTACTTAAGGTACATAAAGCATTGCTGCTGTTTGAGATTTACTGGCTTCCCACTGCTCGAGTTCACTTTGTCAGCAGTACAGGGAAGTCAGCTTTGAGTTTGTAGGTAAAATGGAGAGAACTGGAAGAAGTGATTGTTGTTCAAAGGTCTTCTGTTGGTGAGGGGAAAATGACAAATTGTCTGCTTTGTTTAGTTAAAAAAAAAATCAACAAAATAACCCCTGCCCCTCAACTCTCAATAACTTATGGGAATTTTAGAAACATTGGTAATAGTTAAGAAATTATTAAGTCTTACCTCTTTACCAGTTAAGGTTATCTTAGGATCCTGTGGATAGTATTTAGACCTTAACTGCAATTTTTTTCCTGGGAAATATGGGAAGAGAAGCAGTGCTTAAGATCAAGAATATTACAGTCTGGACATGGGGGGACTGAGCGGAGGCAGGGCTTCCTCAACTCAGCAGCCTGGGTAATTTGTGTTTTGGGTTATCCAACTTGTGTTCAAGCCGTTAAAGCTCTTTGTGCTTTTCCATTGCTCTGAAGGCTTTCTGACAATACATTTTTGCTGCAGAAAGCTTTAGCTAACCCTTTTTGGGGGTTTTGGAGAGCAGAACACAGGATCTGAACCTTCACAGCAAATTAAAGCGTGGACTCATCTGCTGGCAGTGGCTGAATTTCACATGTTGGCAGGGGCTTGGGGAACGTGTGACTGCACTGTTTCCATTTCACACCTCGACATCTGTGAGCAAAGAGGTTAATAAACTGATGGATAATTAGATATTTCAGCACCAGCACTTCAATAGTTGGTAATAGCTTTTTTATGAAATTACGTAATTTCACCACCTCCGCCTTCTCTTTTTTGACAGCCAGTGTTAGAGCCAGATTCTTTGCTGGTGTAAATAGGCATTAAAAGTGCTTTAATGACTCCGTTTTGCCCCATGAAGGGTGCTGTGGCTTTGGCAGCTTCTCTTTAATGCAACCTAATTAGATTTACACAGGCAACAATTTTCTCTTCACAAATCACCTGATCTTGTCAAGTGGGTTTGTCTTTGACCAAAATCTGCTCCCCAAACTTCCAGCTCCTTTAAAAAAAAAAAAAGTGATTATAAGCAGAACTTTATATACAGGAGTTGATTTGAGCTTCCTCTGGCTTGCACGGGAAGGATGTTTCCCTCCAGGCCGTGCAGAGATAATTGTAGACGGGGGCACTGCAGCCAAAATAAATACACTCCCAAGGCAGGTAGGATTTCAGAGTTTTGGTGCAAGACGTGGTGGCCTTCAGACATGATGACTCAACTATTTTCTGTAGGAGCGTGTTTAAATTTATGTGTTGTTTTATGCAAATTGCCATCCGTTTCTGTTGACATGGATATTTAGAAACTAGCTTTGCTTGTCTTTGGAGAAGATGCTACTGTTTGTTTCTGCAGATGGGCTACTGGCTCCTTTTTTATTCCTAAGTACCACTGTGACCGTACCTCCAGCGTGTCGCTGTATGATACATGCGCAAAGTATCCATGAGGAATTCACTCTGATTTTCAGCAGCTTCAGAAAGCACATTTGTGTGTTCATTTAGGAGGCAGCACATATCCAGAAAGATTGCTAGTTAGGTAGAAATGTCATTCATACCTCTTTGATAAAATTCAGATAAATAAAACTTGGAGAGGAAACTGAAGAAGACTTTCATCGAGAAATGGCAAACTGTTAGAAACTTCCTTTTTGAAAAACGTGGAATAACATCAGAAACCAAAAGAGAAAAGGTTTTTATGATGGCCACAGCATGACTCCAGCTTTTATCTTGACTAACAGATAGTGTGTTCACAATATCCCATTGTCATTCCTTAGAGGGAGTTTCAAAGATGCCTGAGGAAGACTCCTATTGTCTGTTAGCTCTAATTTCAGTGGCACACTGAAATTATACTGGGCTGCTAGTTCTGTTTGAGGCTTCTGTATATCCAGCTTGAGAACACTGTGAATGCACAGGATCAATGTGTTCGGAGATGAGAGCAGGAGCTGTGCAGCTCCATCACGTAACACCCTTGGAAAAATATCTGCTACCCTGAATTGTGTTGAGAGAGAGGGGGGAACCTATCTGTATTCTGTTAGTTCATTTGCAAGTTTTGGTATATAAAGAATGAGCTATACAACTTGTAAGGGACTGTTTAAATCAAATTGCATGAGATGTACAAGGAGTGGGAAAATGGAGCTTCTTTATTCCCCGTGTTGCAGAGGAAGGAGGAGGTAGGGAGGGACTGAGTAACGTGACAAATCTCTGCAGAGATCAGGTTCAAAACTTAAGTCAAGTTTCCCGAGTACAATATTTTGATAGAAAGATCAACAGCTTTTGTTGGAACTGAATATACGTCTATATATTATCAGCTGGGGATTTGGAGATTGCTGTGATGGGGTTCTTTGAAGACTGAAAAAGCAGGACAGTACTATATTCATCCATTAACAACACTCTCCTGGCTAGCGTCAGTTCTTACCCAACATTAATCATGGATGCTATGTGTACAAAGCCGTTATTCTTCACCACTGATGCTCTAAATTAGCTGTGAGTACACAGGAGACCAGGGAGGCGATGCATCTAGTGCTGGTGGCCATGCCCCTGGTGGGCCTACAGGCAGAGGTCCAGGTGAACGAGCCTGAGAGCTCATCAATGAGGAAAGGCCAAGCCGAAGTGGGTTGTCATCTTTCTTCTCCCATTTTCCTTGCTAATGCCACCTGTCTTTACCCTTTTGGCGGTCACAGTGCTTGCATGCTTATACATTGCGCCTGGCTATGCTGTCACAGTGTTACAAAAAATACATGTATACCACAGACAGCTACGCTAGTTTAGTATGCTTATTTCTGGATTCAAGGCAAGCTAATATTAATTATATCTGGACTAATAGTAATTACATCCTCAGTGGTAAATGTATAATGTAATCAGCTACAGTTTTCTAGTATTGATTTAGGAAGCATTGTGATAAACATTATTTCTTACAGAAAGTAAGCAGCTTGTCAACTATTTGCCTCATATGTGAGCCAGATAATGTTTACTCTGTGTACAGGCTGGTGAGTTGAATTTTAATTCCTTTACATGCAGTAAATTGGTATTTTCATGTTTGCAACCATCACATCGAACTATTATTTGAGTATGTAAACTAGGAAGTAAAATATGCATTAGAGCAGACAGGCATATGTGTGTGTCTGGGCTTCTCAAATGGGATCTACTCAGCGAATGAATCCAGAGCCCCTTGACAGCCGAGTCTTGTAAAAGAGTGCCAGACATTATTTGGAACTGTGTGGGATTTCACGTTGTTGTTTTTCTTTTAAAGCCACTAGTACATTATGTTGCTATGGCTACTCTATCACAAAACCCTGTTACCAATGCATTAGAGTACTTTAAAAGCAGTTTTCCCCCCTCTTATTTGAAATTCTACTGTATTTTTCTCTGGTGCAGGAGGATATTTTCAGAAGAGATTTGCGTTAGGGAGAGCTTCAAGACCTCTTGGTGTAACAAATTAAGATTTTAGTGTTTAGCTGTCCACTTTACCCCTTTAATGGATTTTATTAACTCTGTTATTGAGTGGCAGGAGAGAATGAGCATTTGTTCCCTGACTGTTTTGATTCACACGCTGATATTACTGATAAATTAAGCTAGCACACTAAAATGCCGAATGGCAGAGCTGAGGTGCTAGGTACATATTCTTCCAAGATCAGAACAAGCTACTGGACTTTAAAAGTTGCTAAAGAAAAAAAGTAATGCCATATGGTAGACAAGACACAAGCTCTAAAGCGTTTGGTTTTTTTTTTTGGTTCCAATAACATCCTAGACATCTAATGCTCCTGAATTTTGTAGTGTCTCAGTGTTGTCAATGGCAGCTTGTCTGGCACTAGCCAGCAGCAGCAGGTCATCGTTTGGAGCCATGTTGCCAATAGCGGTCAACACTCCCCAAAGATTTGCGAATAGATAGAAAGGGGGAGTGATAAGGGATGCTTAGCAGGGTGGTCAGTGGGTGAGTCCCTCCTGCACTGGATCGTGCTGAGGGGGCAGCTGCCAGAAAGCCAGGTATTTCTCTCCTGTCCAGTGATAAAACCAAAGTGGCCTTGAGTGCTGCAATTTCCTTATGCCCTTTGCGTTCTTTTCGCTCCCATAGTGCTGATGACTGGATGTAGTTCCAATCTGATATTAGCAGGCCTTTAAGAAAAAGTGTTTCATGGGAAATCCCTCTCCTGACTTCCTTCTGAAATAAGAGCAGTGATGATAATAAAAAATTTAAAAAAAAATTATTTCTCTTATGTTTCATTTACTGTTACTTTGTCCAAGCCAACTTTTTTATCAGTGCTCAGGGCAAAAGTAATAATGCCAGTAAATCATATAGCATTTTCTTTGTTATGAGAGTGTTACAGGAGAGGCTGCTATTGCTGACACTGTTAGTCCTTAGTGGGGCTCACCGCATACGTCTGACCTGCGAGACATCCATGCAGTGGATTGAAAGGATGATCTTCGTCAACCCCATCCGTGTGAAGGTGGGATCTCCTCTCCCGTCTTGCCAGACATCAGTTTAACGAGATGACTGTACTAAAGATCCCCCTCAAAGGTAGCTTGCTCTCCTCCTCCACTCCCAACAGGGAGAAGGTTAATGAGCTCCTGTGCTAACCCCAGAAATACTTGCAAAAACTGCCAAAGTGCTCCCAAAGCTGTGGGAAAGGGTTGGTGGGGTGGCAGTTCAGAGCCAGACATCCTTAGTGAAGTGAACGCTCTCAAAACACTTGAGGGAGGAAGGATTAGGGGTAGAGATGGACAGGTTAACTTTAAAAGGTTGGACTTTCTTCTTGGCTCCCTGAAGTCTACCCAAGTCCCAGGTACAGAAGAGTTGGTCTGACAGGTTTGTGGATCCTGTTGGCAGCGAGTGCTTCTTTTAAATTCCTTATTTCATCTCTGGCTCCAGACAGGGGTATTTGGGACTCATTTATTTATCTCTTTTGGTAGTTTGTGTTAAATCCCTGACTCCTGGTCCTGGCTCTGACTGTGGTGCTCCTGACTCACTGCAGCTTCTTGTTTTCTTCTCACGTACCTACTTCAGAGAAGCTGAAAGCACCTGGAGAGAGTTTTAAACCCGACTATTGCAGAGTGCCGAGCTCCTCAGTTTTCTTTTTAAAGGGAATGAAAGCTGCTGTTGTCTTAAAATCAAGAGGGATGTGAATCTCTCAGTTTCAGTAAATTATTCTTGTCACTTAGTGTCAGTCTTCTGAATTTGTATTTCTCTGAAACTTATTAAAACATGTCTGAAAAGAGAAACCTAGAAGAGAAAGTAGCACATCTCAAGTAGGAAATGCTGTTTATATTTCATCTATACCAGGCAAGACAGTAAATGAATTTGAGGTCTGACATCAGGGAGACTTTAGATGATATTGCATACCATAGCATACCTCATGAGGGGACATGTTGTGCAGCCTCATTTTCTAACTTTTATCTGATTTTGAAAAAAAACAAAGGAAGTGCCTGATCCCTACCTACAAATTAGGACACAGACAGACAAATAACCTTGATCTGGAGAAAGAAAGAATGGCCTCGTGTTTGTGATGTGGAAGAAGTGGATTGCGTTCCTGTCTGTCACAAATCTCGTGCGACCTTTTATGAAACGCTACATTTCCCCGTCTTTCATCTTTCCCTGTTTTATAACAGTTCTAAGCCACTCATGAAATATGTTTTTTTGCTAGTTTAGCTTTAGTTGAAGTGTTTGTGGTTTTTCAAAGCAGGTTAGATGGTGTGGCATTGCCCTTCTTACTGTTCACCCTCAACCCAGAATGTCATCACATCCCTGAGCCTTGGCACACTCCACAGGGCACCGTGTTCCCCTTGGTGGGATGGTGTGGGTGCAGTCATCTGAGTGTGGTCCAGGTCACAAAGGCAGGATCCTGCAAACACCTGAAAAATTATGTATTTTTAAAAAAAATCCTAGTCCATGAAAACCACACACAGAAAAGACACAAAAATAAGACATAACCCCCCTGTCACTTGTCTAAAAGTGCCTGGTATTTTGGAGTCTGCAATTGTTCCCAGAGTTCTTTGTGTAATGGAAAACTCTTCTTTTTACATGTTTGTTTCCTGAAGTAAATGAAGGACTCCATATTTTCTTTCTACAGTGTGCAGACAGAGCACTCCTCCTGCTTGTTCTTCTCCTGGCTTTGGGAACTGTGCATGACCAACCTGATCCAGCTCATTTAATCCTCAGTCTGGGACTTCGGGAACTTTCCTGAGAAAATGAATTGTGAGACCTTTAATCTCTTTTAGCCTTTTATATTCGTTGGAAGAGAGCCTTAAATTGGTTGTTAACTGAGAAAAGAAAAATGTGCATATACCCTTGTTATGGAAAGAAAGGAAAGAATTGTATGCTTCAGTCCCTGAAAATGGCTGCAATACTGAGGATAACTCCTAGTTTATTTTATTTGTACGTGAAATGTATTTGTAAAGTTTTATTGCATAGTTCGGAGTCATTAAAGCAGCTTTTGGAGATGTCACTTTAAAGAAGGGAGTGGGAGGGAAGGAGAGCAGAAAGGCGTCCTGCCTCAAGGCTCTCTGTGTCCTATTACTCATGTTAAATCCTAACACTCAGACATTTATCTTGCAAAATGTCTCTTTTTTTTTTTCTGAAATGATTTGATTGACCAAAGAAATGGAGATCTATTTTATATGATGATACCTTGTGAAATTAAGGTTGGCAGGTGATAGACTTTCTCTTTAAAAGCACTTCAGAGAGAAAAGTAATCAATGGAGAAAGTTATAGGAAAATGTTAGCATAAGAATGAGTGGTTTTGAATAGTCTGCTCATAAATTCAGGCTGGACTTCAGAAGTTTGCTCACAGATAGAGGAAATAAGGTTCTGGAATGACTTTCCAATAATAACGGAAAAAGCAATCAAGCGAGTGGTAAAAGGCAAAATAACTTTTCTGCAGGAAACTATGCTATATTACTTATAATCTCATTCATTGTGTGGGAAGTTCCTCACGGGCCTGTGTTTCTGTCCCAATGGCAATTCCCAAATGGACAGGAGTGGAGGCTCTGTTGGCAGTATGACATCCTCCAGTGACTCTTTTATTAGTAATTTTCAGAAGGGAGGGAAATAACTTTCTCCCAAGCATTTAGGAATCTTTGTGGGTAAACAGTGGGTTGAGGTGACCATGGCTGGCTGCCAGATGCCCACCCAGCTGCTCTCTCACTACCCACTTCTCAACAGATCACGGGGAGAAAATTAGATTAAGAAAAAAAAAAAAAAGACACTTACCAGTTACCATCTCAGGTAAAACAGACTCGACTTGGGGAAAAATAATTTGCTAGGTCATTTGTTGATTGTTCTGCCATCAAGCCTTGAACTGTGAAAAAATCCTTTATCTTTGAGCCTTTCTACCTTTCTTCACAGTTGGTATCACAAAAGGCCTCTGAGGGGTGTAAGCAGCATTATTCCCATTTTCCACATAAAAATAAACCTGGCTAGCTTGGTTAGAACTAATTTTCTAATTAATGGCTCCCTGATTTTCTTTTTTCTTAGAAGTTGTGTCATTCCTGCTCACAATAGTACTTTTTGTTGTTCTTAGGCTCATTTGGGTTACTTTTCCCATGTGAGTATCTCTTCTGATTTAACTGTAGGTGGTTGGGGAGAACAAAAGAGAGGAGATAAATGAAAACGTACAGAAAATATTCATTAAAAGTGTAGGTCCTTGCCTTTCTTGCCACAGAAGAGCAAGATGTAAGATTGCTTTTCTTTAGCTTCTTTTCTCACAGCCTATTAACATCCCCTTACCTTTTTTTTTTAAATTTTATATTTCTTTCCAAAAATTCAGCATTGTGTTTAACGAGTGAAAATTCTCCTTTAAAGGTCACACCACTCTTAGATTGACTGGTCTGTTGATTGTAGTTGAGCTAGTAGCTTTAATTCATGTTAACTCCATTTGTTTTTAATTAAGCAATGTCTTTTAAGCAAAGATAGTCTATCACTATTGTCAACAGGTATATTTTGCTCTTTAATATCGAGTCTTTTGTTTTAATTTAACTGAGATGAAGCTTTGAGGGCAATTTACTCAGACTAA
This sequence comes from Stercorarius parasiticus, assembly GCA_013396915.1. NCBI lineage: Eukaryota > Metazoa > Chordata > Aves > Charadriiformes > Stercorariidae > Stercorarius > Stercorarius parasiticus. The sequence goes on along the minus strand of VWZL01001927.1, from coordinate 50,753 downwards.
AGATTTTTAAACAGGAATGCAAATTGTCTCACAATTTGCAACAGTCCAATTTAATCTAATAGCTTTTAAAAGGGAATTGTAATAGAAACAACTCACCTAGCCATACACCTAGTTGCATATTAACATAAATTGTCTCAGTATCAAGGGTGAACCAGGTGGCATTTCTGTTTATTAACACTGACCCTGTCCAATAATGACCCTTTCAGAAGCGGTGGGCTGCTGCTTCCTTTCTGCCCATCAGAAAAGTCCTTTGGTAACGGTATTCACAAAATATGCGTTTGGCTAATCAAAACTGAATTTTGATATGTGGGTTATAGCACTTAAAAAACAGAAAACAAACAAAAAGCCAACAAAATCCCCCCCATCTCTTTGGGTGAGCTCTGGGACTGCATTTTTCATCTGCTTACTTAATTTTTCTTGTTTTCTAAAGTGCATCAAAGAAGAGAGCATGGAGAAAGTTGCCTGAGATCAGTAGCAGCATCTGCCTGAATTAGCAGCGGAGCAAATTCGGATGATCTTGTGCCAGGACCTGTTAATGACAAAAGCATTGGTATCCGTTCTATTAAAAACATCAAGTTTTCTGACTGACGTGTTTTGTACGATGCGTATCGATGAGTCGGAATCGTTCCCTTAATAGTTCCAGGAATACGGCATTTCTTTCCTATCCTACATATGATTTGAGTGCCGCTTTTGCAGTACAAACATCATTGTTTGTTTCTTGCCGGTGTTAATCATATAATTCAGGTTACTTGCATAGAGTACAATTTTTGTGCAAAAAAAAACAGCCAAGAAAATGTAATCCTGTCTATGAAATTTGCAAGTGAAAGGACAGTAAGGGTCTTAGAGAGTATTAAAACATTTCAGATGATATTTGGCAGTGCAAGGCATATGAATTCTTAAATCTTTCTGAATTAGTAGTAATTAGTAAATATTATACATGCATTTCTAAGATTTTTGCTTTTTTTTAATGCCTTCTCTGTCTTTGACAGCAGAAATGGAAATTGTGGCAGTTGTGACTGGAATGCTAATAACAGAACTAGGCATTTTTAGTCAGCTGGATTCATTAGCTGCTTTTGCTTGAGTTGTATAACATCATTAGTATTTTGTGTACACTTACGCAATTGATTTGGTTTGCTTTTAACAACACAGAACAGAATTTCTTACACATTTTTTACCCTTTTGTTTGTTATTTCTTGGCAATTAAGCAACATTTGCCCGTGCAGCAAAATCCTTTTCTTCTAAGAAGGGGATTCTGCTCAAAGCACCTAAATTTTTGTTATTTCGTGTATTCAGTCCTTCTTCCCCCCTTGCTGTACTTTTTGATAATGGATTCTTAGCTTTTCCTACTGCTTCTAAATAGAAGCTGCCTCTTTCAGAAAAAGTAATGAAAAGGGAATCAACAACGGTAATCAAACTGAATTATAGCAAAGCTCTGGCTTCCAGCTAGCAATTGCTACAGAAACTGGGCCCAATTCATTATATACTCTTTGCACGTGTAATTGAAATGTCTTTCTTTTTTTTTTTCATAAACGTGTTCCCAAATATACTGCATATCTCTTATCCTTAATTAAGGGAAAAGCTCAATCTGAAACTCGGGCAATTACTAGAATTTCTGCTGGGCTGCAGAAGAACTAGATGAGGACGCCAATAAATACAATAGGCACATGCATGTTGCTGCTCTTCCGTATATTTTCACTGCTAAGAAGAAGCAGACCTAGTGAACAATACCTTGGACTTCTTAGAGGTGTTAGGAAAAAAATAAATCAATCCAAAAGTACAGTGGATATACTTTTTACTCTGGGACCAAAATTATTTCCTCTTTTCGATTTGGCCAGTTGCTTGATGCATGCTTTCTTGCAGGCTCTCTTTTGCAGGAGCAATTAATAGCTAAGTCCTGTCTGCTTACACGGGGAGCCCCAGTGCTCTTAACAGGAAAACAGATAGGGAGTGTTTTCTTCGCTTAAAATCCTAGTGGTTTTTTTTGGTTTTTCTGGTTTTTTTTCTCCCCATCCCCCCTGTTAGTACTCTGCTCAAAGAGATGTCTCTCTTACTATCTCTCACAGCCACATCTCCAGTACTGCTACTGCTGCTTTCTGTCTGCTGCCTTGTGCCTGCATTTATACACGCTATAGAAAAAGCGCTGGTAGATACAATTTTTATTGCACACCTCTCTTTCTCCTCTGCACACTTCTGCCTCTGGTTGACCTTATTCCCACGTCGGTTTTACATCGTCAGCCCAGCAGATTTTTGTAGTCAGCTACCCTCGATTCCTGATGCAGATTGCAAGCTGAAGAAGAGGAGATTTTTGGTTGCAGTGAAGCTTTACGCAAATTTCACCCCATTAATAGTGCCTGACCTTCTTAATCACGTCGGTGGTGTCTGAAATGGCAGCACGCTTCTTGTGTGTGTGTGTGTGTGTGTGACCACACGGAAGGCAAAGCAATAAAATCAGCACTTGATCAGCCTGAGCAGGTTACATGCTTCATGCTGGGTTTGCTGTCAAGACGTTTTTGCTCCAGTGAACCCAGTTGCATTTTGCTGCCTTTCAAATCTGCTTTGGGGATTTTTGGTTTTTTTTTTTTTTTTTTTTGTTTGTTTGGTTTGGTTTGGTTTTTTTGTTTTGTTTTGGTTTTTTTTGTTGTTGTTGTTGGGGTTTTTTTGTGTTTTTTTTTTTATTTTTCCTCCCCATGCCTGGTTTCTATCCCACTCCCCGCTGCCAGCTTTGTGCTGAAAGAAGCTGGCTACTTCAGGCAATCCTTCTTGCGGGAACACCTTTGTTAGTTCAGCAGAGGCTGCTTTGCTCCCTGCACCTGCAATCTCTGTCCCGAGGGATGTCACCATCCCATTTTCCTTACATCCTGGAGAGCAGCTATGGTCAAATTTAATGTAGCTTTGGAGCCTACCATACTGCAAATACCACTTTGCAGGAGGAGGGCAGTGCAAGATCTCTGCCAAAGGCTGTGCTGCTTAAGCCAGTTACCATTTAGCTTCACGAGCGTGCAGGTTTCACTGGTTAAAACTCCTAAAACTTCCATATTTTGGCTATCTGCCTTCCTGCCCACCTCTGCTCAGAAGAGAAGCAATGATTGGTTACAGGCCTTGTCTTCTCCTCAGCATTTACCGCCTGGAGCTGCTAGGGCAAAAAAGAGTAAATACATAAAAAGAACAAATATATAACACTGTTTAAGGAGCTACCTCTAAGGTATCTGAGGACTTCCTATATAAAATAAGATTTCTAGCAGGCTATCTGAAATCTCAGCCTCATCTCATTTCTCTGGATATACTGTTCCCTCTGAACTGCATGGCAATTTTTATGAGGATTTACTCTTAAAATCTGCATAGCAACAGATGAGTTGGCTATCATTATTATTATTATTATTATAGTCTAAATCATAAAGACAGCGCGAGTTCATGGGAGATGTTATTCTTTCTCACAAACCGCGCGCCTACATGGAAGCAGTGACCTTCCCCATGAGAAGTGTTTAAATTGGGCGCGGAGGTGGTGTGCCCTTCAGAGCTCTCACTAGAATGAGCTGAAAGGCCACGGGGCTGGGATCTGTGGGGACAAGCCGTCACCGAAAGCCCCGCTGCTCTCCCTGGAGTCGGGATTTCGCTTTGTGAACTTTGGAATATTTTACTCCGGCAAGTCCAATGTCCATCTGTGGGAGAAAAAGATGAAAGTGGGTGTCATGCAGTTTCCTGAGGGTGGTAATCAACAAAATTTGTGCTTTGGAGGGGAAAAGGAGGTTCCTGCTGATAAGAAAGGCTCCGTTTGATTCTAATCTTTTTTTTACCTGTTGAACAATTATTGATGACTTTCATTAATAGCGCTTTGTTGTCATGCTATGTAAAAGAGAATCATCAGTCCTGCATTAAGCTACATGTAAAAAGTCTGTCTTTATTTGCATGGTAATGAAGTACTACCTAAGGTGTTAGAAATAGAATCAATAGGCTAATGAGATTTTATGCAAACAATCTCAAGTAACAACCTGGTCTCACCCTTAGATAAAAGGATTTGTTTGAAATAGGAAAATACTTCAAAGTTGTTGGTTTTTTTTTTTAAAAAAAGGATGTATCCTTATATCAGTGCAAATTGAAACATGAAAAAGAACTTTTTTTTTTAGTGTAAAGTATTACAGAAAATAATTCTAATCTATCTACATGCAGTAGTAAATAACCTAATCAGGCTGATTCTTACAAGAAGGGGTATAGTCTTGTACGTCAGCTTCATTCTTTTCTTTGGTGCTAATATTTAGCCTAGAGGACGACATATCTCAAAGTCTACAACTGAATATAAACCATCCTCTCTGGAATAAAAAAATAAAATAATAAAAAAGCGTTGCCTACAGCTTCTCAGGTACCACTCGGGTACTTTGCAACTGGGGAAGAGACAACTTTGCAGGTGGAGGACTGACCCTAACAGTACAACGTTTTCACTGAGATAAACATGCCACAATATTTCGGAAAAGAGCGTGGATTTACTTTCTCAGCTTTATAGTGGTGCCTTTTTAAATTCTGTTTTACTTATGATTGATTCTTCATATCTTTTAAGTGAAACAGAATTGCAGAACGCACATTTTTCAGCTGGACTGTTCGGTTGCAAATTAGGATTTGCTGCAGTTTTTGGTAGGGAGGGGGAATGGAGCTCTCTGTTTTCTTGGAAAGAGGCAGAGAAAGCTGCAGGGAACTACTGTGGCCAAACCCCATTTGGTCTGCTCAGCCCAGCTATGCCTGGGCTATGGCACGGGGAAACCACCTCATTTTGTGTTACCAAGGCAATTAGCTATGCACAATGCTAAGGTGCTCTATAATAAAGGAAAAGTACAGAAATATGGGTTCAGCTGTGTGAAGTAGTTTGAAATATCACAAATGATGGATCTATCCAACACACACGCAAAATACAGGCAATGTAAACTACGCTGGTTTATTAGAAAGACATGCAAAACCCACAGACTGAGCAAGGCACAGTCAAGAAGCTCAGACAAAACAAAAAAATAAATCAGTAAAGATAGAGCTAAATGACTCTCTTTTTCCATTTTTCCCAGTTAACTCAAGTGTGAGAGAGAAAACCGCATTTTTATCCAGAAATCTGCCCTCCCACTACAAATCTTCCTTCTCTTTGCATAGGAAATACAACAGTTTTATCTATTTTCTCAAGTGCTCCGGTGCTCCTGAGCGGGTTTGTTTCCATCAGCCAGCACCATGGGTGTGTCTCGCAGCCAGGGGCAGACTCAGATGGACTGTAATGAAAAGCACGGGGAGAACGGAACGCTTCTTACATCCTCGGATGTAATGCATCCTTAAGGATGCATTTTTGCTTTCAGGTGCTCCTACTGCAGGAGCAAGCACTCCCACTGTTCATACTGGGATTGCGTATGCGCAGCTCTGAAATGGCAGAGGTGCTGTCAAACTTGCGTCGTAGCATCCTGTAAAAGAAGCCCTCGCTACCCCCAAGTACTGCATTTTTTTTCCATGAGCGCTCAAAACTGGATGGAGTCATATTATCTTTAGTGAGATGTGCGTTGTGCAACAGAAATATGTCTTGATCACAAATTTGACTCATTCTGTGTCAGAATAAGAAGTGCTTGGGCGCCGCTCCCTCTCCTCATGGTATGTGTAATGCTCCATCTGTTTAAGAGACCCCATTCCTTCCTGGGGGCAACCGGCCCTCCTCCGAGCCCCAACGTGCCCGCAGTGAAGGCTGCTCTCCCTCTGCTTCACATGGCTTTTTCAATAATGGAGGAGGAGAGAGAAATGTCCAGGCAGTTTAGGGTTTGGAGACCTTTGAGAGTGCTTGTCTCTCAAAAACTGAGCACCTCTCATCTCATTTGCCTTGCTTTGCTTAGAGATGCCAGACCTTTCAGGCTTTGTGGTTTTCTCCAGGACTGAAAATGTATCTAATCGATGTGTTTTGCTAATGAATAGGAATCTGAATGCATTTGCACTAAAATAAAATTATTTCTTGCTAGAAATGCTAATGCATCTTGTTCCTTGTAAGATAAAAAGCAGAACTTCTGCACGTCAGTTATTGCTTCCTTTTAAAATTTTTTTAATTTTTGCTTTCTGATGAAATCAAACCCCCTAAGAAGTGAGCAAAGCAGCATTTCATGGCAGAGTACTTGTGAAATGTGCCCCACGGTGAGATGTGTCTACTTGGAATTTCCTTGGGATACTGCCAAGATGCTGGTTGAAAGACAGCCATGCAAGTGAAAGGAGCCCTTCTTGAGGTGAGCGGTGCTTCATTTGACTTGAAAATTGCAAACTGTGCTTGGGAAAGGGTCTTGGACAACCCTAACAGCTTTTGTCAAACAGGGTCGGATTTTTGTGGGGGTTTTTTTGGGGGTGGGGGAGCATTGGTGTGGGGGAGAGGGTGAAAAAGCTGAGGCTTTTTGACTTTTAGGAATTTAAAGCTGTTGTGTCTCAGCCTGGGCGTTGTCTCACCCACTTCCACTGACAGCAGACTAGGTGAGACCTGTGCACCTTGTCCTCATCCTGAACCTCATTTTTGAAAGGAAAGGTAGAATGTAACAGCTTTCTGTGCTGTCGCTGCTGGCCGTTGGCAAGGTGATGTTGCTGTTGTGTGGAGGTGGGGAGCCAGATTTCACACGGCAAGCTGTGCTTTCTGGGCTAATGGTGGGCTGGCGATGCTTCCTATTTCCGTCATTTAGCTAAAGACTAGACAAAACTAGGTAAAACCGGAGAGTTAAACAGATAGGAGGGAAGAAGAGTTTTGGTTGGCGTGTTGTTTTCCATCAGCTCTTTTCACAAGCTTGTTTACTGAAAACACCATAAGTTTTTAATGATATATTTATTGGATTTTTATTAAAAGGGCCATTATTAAAAACCCCTGACAAGCTAGATAAAGCTTTCTGGTTTGGTTTTAACAGGTCTGCAGAAAACTTATGATATAATCTATAACTATTTATGAGTTTCTTTCACTGATGTAAATTTTTTTCTAATCCTTCTGCGAGGTCCTTCAGTTTCTCCTACTGTGGAGCCCAAGGGAACCAGAAAATTAAAATCTAAGGCAGTAATCACAGTAAATTATAATTTTACTGTCTCCCACATGAAAAATCAGTTTCTTTCATTTCTTGTTATTGTTAGAACCTTTGTCATGAGCATAAATTATCAAAATTTTTCATTGTTTAATATTTCATGTAAATTCTGGTGGAAGGAAGACAGTTTGACCTTTGTGCTGCACTGCCTTCTGGTTTGGGTTTCTTTTCCTGTGTCTTTAACAAAAGAATAATCAAAACAGCTGACTTCTTGCAGTTCTTAATAGCAGAGCCATTAAGACATCAATTTTTTTGTGGTCCTTAGGTGTGGAGATACCCCCTGCAGAAAGGTAGTGGCATGGGGGTGACCCGCCTGGGACTCTCCACTTCTCCTGAATTGCTCTGATTTTTTATACGGCCTCCAAAATTGAATTGAAATCACTCTGCTGTGGGACGGGGACAGATGAGATGTCTGGTGAACATCCAAATGACTACCTGCTCTCTGCTATTTTATCATGAGTTTGGTAAAGACTATATAATAGGTCTTGGGGGTCCTGAGCAGGAAATGTTGGCGGTGCAGTTAGGCTTTTCATAGATGTACTATAAACTCCTGAGGAGAGCTGGATTGAGCTTTGAGTTGACAGCAAAATCTCCAATCTCAGGCCAACTAACGGTTTTGTTATGGGTCTAGCTGGCCTTGGTATAGGTTTCCATGAAACGCTGGAATAAGAAAAAGATTAGTTCTACTTTTTTAAAAACAGTAAGTTTTTTTTAATTGGGCTTTTCTTAACGCCCCACCCCCACCCCCTCACCCCGCGCCAGTAATTTTCAGTGAGGAAGCACTGGTGTGTCATGGTCACAGGTCTTGCAGCGAGGGACAACTAAAGCCCCATAAACTCTGTAATGCCCAGTTATGTTTGACAATTTCTTCTTCAATTTTATTGCTTCAAGGAAATGGAGTATATTGTTTTCTTTCAAATTACAAAGAATCATAGAAATTGGTTTGTTGGCACTTTCTCTTTAGCACCAGCATTATTTTCCTATGTATGTTACATTCACCTTTCCCGACTCTCTGTTATATTCTCCTTCTTCAGTGTTGTATTTTATATCCCTTCTAGAGAAACAGCGGAAATGCTGTTCACCTCAGTGGGTGCTTGCTGACATGGCTGTGGCCACCGTTTCACAGCCACCCTCTCCTGAGTTACGTGCAGTAGGAAAGTGATATTACAGAACAAAGTATTTCAATGGCCGTCTTCCTTCAGCTCATGGCGTAGGAGAAGAAAATGTATAAACAGCGGAGACAGAAAGGAGAAAGCAGTGTGAGCAGTGAGGGGATTTCATACACCTAAATGATCCAGATAAGGGGTCAAAGTGTTTGGCTAAGTCAAGTTGTCTGTGTTTAGTCGCCTGGTTTAATGATACATGAGGACTAAGGGTAAACCCAGCACATTAGAGGCCACAGTTCAGCAAAAGCTGCTCTCTCCTTTGCAGTGCTGTTCCCTCCTTGCAGCAGCCTTGAATTCGTACGACACAAAGGCGACAAAACCACTGCCGTTATCATCCTCCCTCTGAAGCCGAACCTTTTCTGCAGTTTCCCCGCACCCCAGCTCCTCTGCTCACTTGTCTTGCCCAGGCAGGCTGAAAGAGAGCAGAAGATGAAATACGAACCCAAATAAAGGGCAGCTCCTGACTTTCTCATCGCGGGCAAAGGTCAAGTAAATAGTCCCTGCTACAGACCTACCGCTACTGCCCTATTAAAATCTGACATGTCGTTTATAGTCGGGTTTTGGGAATGCTGAGTGCTACGTAACACCGCATTCAAAGCCAGCTTGCCCGCTTCAGGTGCAAATCCTTTGAATAGGAGCTCTCATTACTCACTTCTTTCTCTGTGTTTCCTATTAAGGTGATTATGTTAGGCACTGACAGTAGAATAACCTTCTCAAGCTATCTGTGCAGTGACTTTAATATTGCAGATCATTTGTGGGAGATGTTTTGGAAAGTCTGAAGTGCTATTTCCAGAACGCACTTCTAATAGTGTGGAAATACAGTTCGTTTTAGAGGAAGTGCAGTTGTTAGTCAATACAGCAGGAATTGAAGGATAATGAAGAACAATTGAATGTGAGGGAATGAGTTCATAAAGCACTATAAACCTTCTAATTTCTAAGACACCAGTTCTGATATGATCCATTTACCGAAACTAATCCATTTTAGACATGGAGGGATTTTTTTTTGTGCAAAATCTTGAAGGATATAAGAATTCCTCCTGTTTTACTGAGGTTACTGATATGCTTAGCACTGAGTGTCTATGAGTTTTTTCCAGTCTGGGTAACAGGGGCTGGACAGTTTTTCACTTAACTGGGAGCTCCTATAACAGTGCCATAGCTATTTTTTCGTATGCTTTGTTTTATATGCATGCTTAAGAGTTTCCCTGAAGAGCCTTGTTTTCTGCAATCCCAGTGAGCAGGTTTTCCTTATGGGTATAAAGTGATTAGCATTTAATTCGAAGTAGTTGCATGTAAATGTGAAATTCCTGCACAAAATAAATCTTTCCACTTTGCAGAAAAGGTGGTTATTGATATCAGCCTCTTATTCTGCGTGAAAACTTTGATAGACATGATTGTCTCACTAATTCCAGGGATTTAATTTTGGATTAGTATCAAAAGGAAATCAATGTAAAAGTTTATATTGTACCTCAAAACCTATCAGTATTCTAACTTCTTATTAATTACATGAAGTTGGAAAATATCGTTTCAGAAAGACATTTAACATAAATGCCTCTAACAAAGACATGATGTCAAATGGAAAAAACAACGGGCAAAACTTTTTCACAGTATGGTTCCACATTTGTGCTTTGTGGCTGTTTCAAACGACATTTCTCGTAGTATTACATCATGTCTTGTTATTATCTGAAATGTAAGGCAGAGCAATGGTGTTGGCTTTGTATTTGTGAACCTGCTTGGTGGTATCATTGAATCTTCTAAGACTTCACCTACCCGATAAAGTGGTTTAATTGGAAACCAGTCTGTTCCTCTTTAGACTCTGAGGAATTAGGTTCATAGCTCTAATCTGTGCCCCTGTGGATGAAAAATAAAGTCATGGCTTCAATTCAGAGAAGCGTCTAGGCATGTGCTTAATCCTAAGCAATCCACGGGAGTCAATAGTGTCCAACAAATAGAAGTTAAATAGGCATAAATGGCTTGCTAATTTGAGCCTCTGGGCAGTGGAGCTCATCAATAACAAAACTAAGTGGATTAAATAGAAGCTGTGGTTCAAGAGCGCCTGTAAAAAAAAAAAAACCAAATAAGCCCCAAGTTTTCCTAATGCGGTGCTGCAATGTATGGGTTGAGTTGGGAAGAGGATCGTGGGTTCCGGTAAAGGATGCAAGAAATGAAGGGATGTGCAGAAGGTGGCTAGTGAGAAGTGCTCTGAGGCAGGTTTGAAGTGACAGCTGGAATGTGGAGTGACAGAGCAGCAGCTGAACCAGAGGGAGTGGGAGTTAGCCACTGGCATGTGAATTGTCCAGCACCAGCATTTTATCAAAAAACAAGTAAAGAAGCAAACAATCAATAGCAAAGGATGCAGAGCCAAATGTAACCCTTTGCTAGCCAGGTGTGCAAATTTTTCCCAGAATATATTTATAACCAGCTTTTTAAAAAATAGCATAGAGTACCTGGCTTTTCACTGCAGGTGGAAAGGTAGGGGAAGGTGTATTTTTTGTGATAAAGAAGGCTATGAAGAGAGAATAAAATGCAAAAGCAGAGACGAGGTCAAGCCTTAGCAGACACTTTTTCAGCTATGTGTGAAAGCAACACACGTGGAGAGCCATAGCTCGCGGCAGGGAGCCTGGCTTCCTGGTGGCGATGCTCTTATTAGTTCATAATACGACACAACCCACTGACATGAAGGAGAGCCCATCTAACAAGTGCCAAGAAGACACAGACCACTGAAGGGCATCAATTGCTGTAGCTTCTCTAATCACTGTGTGATATACCAAGGACAGGAAAATGAAAGACTTGCAGGGAAAGGAAAGGAAAATGTTTGAAGAGCTGCTCTTTTGGTACGAGGGAGGCTTTTAGGGCTTGGACTAGATAGTTAGGTTCCTCCCAACCCCCGTTTCTATTTATATACATATATAGCACTATATATTGAGGAATGTTGTTCAAAAAGTTTGGAACTCATATGGAAGATTTTGCTTCAGATATATGACCTGAATTTTAAGCTAAGCTCCATTTATTGTAGAGAGTGTACAAGGAGAGGTGTTTGGAAGAGTCAGAAAGAGGAAAATCAATTCCAAGGAAATAGAGAGCAAAGGATTTCTTGGGAAATAGGGAGAGTTACAAACAAGTGCAGGATCTGGAATCTGCAGAAACCCTTTTTCAGATGGAAAAAGAAATATGGTACAATTTATCTTGCATTTGTCTTAGATAAAATTTCTAATTTGGGCAAGGACAGATATTAAAGAGTATTCCTAGCCTTTCTGGAATTGTCTTTTTTTTCTTTTTTTTGGCTTGTGGGCCACTGTGAGAGTAGGGAGTGCCAATAAGAAGGGAAAAATAAAGCAAAAAAATATTAAATCCTCTGTTTAACAACAAAAAATCCTCCCTTTGTTATATTTTATTACATGTAAGTAGTATGAGAGAACTGGACTCTCTGAACATAACAAGACTGCTAAACTTCCAGAGAGAAATTTAGCTTAGCAAATCCATTACTACTCCTAAATTAGCAACTCCTAGTTCATGGTGCATGATTCCTTCGCTTCCTCCCCTTCCCTCCTATCTTCAGTTCTGCTGTGGAAAATAGAGTATTTGAAGGTTCAAGTAAATTCCCGAAGGAGCCACCAGATGTTTGGGCCCCGTCTGACATGAAGAGTAGGCAAGGGCTCTTCCCAGGCTCATCATCCACCCTGCTCTGAGGTTATGAGTGGTCAAGATTTGGACTCAGCAGTTTTCAGCTCCTGGACAGGATGTCATCGTCCTTGAAAAGAAATCTGGGAGCCTATTTCCAGCATTATAACCTACCTGTAAATTGCACTGTCATAGACACAAATTAAATCCCAGATTTTCTTCTGATGACATGCTGCTGAAGAATAAACCTGAATGAACCTGAATTATTGAAACAAAAAAAAAGAAAAAAAAAGAGTATTTACTTTTTATTGCAGCCACAAATCCCGGAGTTATTTAAAAGCTAAAACCTGTTATTTTGGGTTCTTTCTTCTAGCCTCTGCCTCGTACCCGATTTCAGCGTATTACAGAAGAGTTTCTCAGCCTGCCCTGCTGCCATATATGCAGATACTGTTCTGAAGACTCTCCCTGTGGTAATATTAGGATTAGCTCATTTTTCCTGCCAGATTTGTTTCCTACCAAATTTATCTCTAAAGCTATGAGGTTTTACATTAAAACTACACATAGATTAATGTGTCACTCCTAAAGTGATACTTCCTTTTCATCTATCAAAATAAATGTGGCACTCACTATAATTCATTCAAAATACCATCTTTCTCTGCTTTAATGATCATTTTCCATTTCCATAAAAGCAGAGAAGAACTCCAAATCCCAAGGAAGTTGATGGGAAATTTGTAATCGAGTGGAAACACGACTTCCAGCAAGATTGGTGAGTTTTCTAACAAAAAGAAGAGATTGTTCTTTTTGTGAGTAAATTAAGTCCCTAACAGCTAATTTAATATATATATCTCTGCTGTGAAAATAACGCAAAGGGCAATAACACTTTCTAATTACCTTTTTCATCTTCGTGAAGTTCCTGCCCACAGTTCAGGAAACAGAACAGCACGGTCCCGTTGTGCTCCCAGGCACAACGGTGAGAGGTGGAGCTACTGGGGGATGCCTCGTCCCAGCTCCACAACTGGGAAAAATGGAACACTTTCATTTTGAAGACTTGAAGATGTACTAAAAATATAACTTAAATGCTGTTTTCCTCGCCTAGAGGAGGAATACTTGCCCACATTCTTGTTCCTTCCTGCAATAGGTGTTTCTTTACTTATGTGAAGTTAAGCAGTGTTAGGAGTAGCCTTCTTGAATACAAATGCACATGAGACTATGCCAAATGGTTCATGCTTTTAGAGGAGACAGGATTCAGACCTGGGCATAGGACAACGTTTGACCTATTTTTTATGTCCATGAATAGATAAAATTCTGGCACGTCCTCTTCCTTCCCCTTCAGGTCTGTGAATCTACCCCCAACTCTTCATTTCCATTTTTCCCCTTACAGGAATCCCAAAGTGTTGTGTGTGAACTTAAAGGCAATGCTTTACTTGTAGTTCTCTGTCCTTGGGGTATTTCATTTCAGAGAAGACAACAGCAAATTAAATTTGATATTATCCTCGCTCTAATTTTTTTAATGTTCTTTTTCCTCAGCTCCTGAATGGAAAGTTGAAGAGTTACACAGCTCTCTGTGTAAGCTCAGTAAGGTTGCTCGTGTGGGAACTCTGAGGACGCACAGGTTAATTCCAACACCACCAAATTGCTGTTGTTTCCTGAGCTGACTTGGGAAGTGAAATCTGGGCTCGTGAAAGCAGCAGCAGAGGTCAGGCTGCAGTTTCACGTTTTGTTCCATGACATTTTTGAGCCTATTGATTAAGACTCATTCTGAATTTGTAGGTCAGCTTTTGGATCGTTCCTGTTGGGTAACAAAATAGTAAAAGAACTGCACTGCAAGTGCAAAGATGCCATTAAACTCATCAGACTGATTTTTGGAGCTGTTAGGTGAGGAGCATAGATAAGGGTGAGTGTTTGGAAGGGAAGTGAGCGGCCCTCTGACAACACTGGGCAGCAAAGGGCTGAGAGGCAACAGTGGAAGGGAAGGGAGAGTAGGCAATGCTAATTAAGCAGAAAAAATATTCACATTTTGTACGTGTGATGCCCTCCTAGTTAGCGTCTGGTATAGTTACTTCAGGTGAGGTGATTCATTCCTACCGAGTTTGAGCAGTGTTAGTCTGGTTAGTCGTGGTTCCCATATTATACACCTTGGGTTTTTTTGGGTAACTTAATTAAGCAGTGCTCATTTGTTTGAAAGGTTATCTTAGCTTAACTTTTTTCCCCTTGGAGTTTATTTTGAAGTTTGGTGGGATTTGTTCCTTATGTCTGTATGCGTGATATGGTTATCTGTTGGGTTTTTTTTTAAAAAAAATGCACACAGACTAATGAGTGACCGAGATCAAGTTTAACAAGTAACCAAACTCTCTTGGTGTGTTTCCCCTGGAATTTCACTGAGTTAGTTGGGCAGGGTTTTATTGATGTCAATGGAAACAGACACGGGTCAAAGGTTTAAATCTTCTCCTAAAACAGCTAGGGGAACTCTGGCAAGCGTGGTGGTTGTCCCAGCATCAAAGTTAAGGAAATTCAGGGCTTAATGGAGCGCTCATTAAATTCCTGTGGGCGGTAATGCATATAAACTGTTACATGTAAGGAGTGGCAGTATTCAGACATATTTATGAGGCTAATAAACGGAAAAATTAACTTGGTGTGTCCTTGGGCTGACTCAGCTGGGCACCTGGGGCGTGACATTTCCGGATTGGGAAACCATGGTAAGTCCCACTGCCTTCAGCATCTGGGGAGGCATTTGCTTTCTACCCGTTTCAGCTGATGAAAGAAGCAAGAAGAGATTTTAAAAGAGGTTTGTGGAGTTAAGGAGGGCAGCTCAAGCTGACCCAGTGGAGAGATGTGTGGAGTTTCATCATGGCATCTGACCTTTCTCCTCTCCTCCTGGTAAAGAGCGTTCTCTGCAGTGCCATAATTGGATGTGCTGTCCAAACTCCTTGCAGTGCTCAGCCTGTGTAGGAAAAAAGGCAAGAGCATGGAGTAAAATCATTTATCAGTCTTGGCAGAAGTTTTCACCCCAGGATTGTGATATACTGGAGCATCAGAAAGGGCAAAAACTTTGTTTTAGGCTTTCAATAGGAGAGCTTAGATAACAGGAGGAAAAAATAAAGGAGAATAAATAGGACCTCTTACCTTCTGCTCATAAAACGACCTTGTTTCCTGCTCCCAGGAGACTGAAAATGATGATTAATAATTTACAAACCTTCTGTCTGTTCAGTAGGTTGTGCATTTATGCAGCAATACTGGATTTTATAATAGCTCTAATCCCAAATTAATTTGCAGCCTTCCAAAAGTGGGATGTGATGGAGGGACTATGGTAGGAAAGAGTGATTCACGGTAGATTATGACCAAGAGTGAATGGAAATCCTGTGCTCAGCTACAACTGCAGGGATGGGGAGAGGGAGAATAAGTATATCTGAGATAAAATTTACACTAGGGTACTGAAGCTAATACCATGAAACCTCATCAGGGTTTTGAAATCCAAATTAAATTCCAGAGGCTTAGAGCTAATAACCCAACAATATAGCATTTTAAAGTATTCAAGCTTTAAAGTGGCGTAATATTGACTTTTATTGCCCCAAGGTCTCCATACAGTTTCCCTTTTCTGACTTCCATTTGCAGGTTTGAACCTGGAATAGCTAGTATCTCCAAAGTGGTCTGAACCCACATCTCTGTGAATGTTCATGGAACCACAGGATGTGGTTATGCCTCTGAAAGCACAATAACCCTTATTTTGATGCCAAAAGCCTCAATTGAAGTTAAAACATCCTCAGCTGAGAAGCTGTAGGGATAGTTTTTGATAATTCTTCATTTGGCTTTGAGTCATCAGTCTATGAACAGAGTGAGATGCAGCAGAAATTGTGGCTGCTCCACACACACATCACAAGCATGTAGGGAAGACCTGGCAGGACCAGGACACTGTAAGCTGTGATGCGGCAGGTTCTTGCATATGCACGAGGCCTCTTCATATGCAGTGGGTCAGACATTTTTTTTTCCTTTGAGACTATATCTTTGATTTATCCTGATGAAAAGAGAACGTCCCTTTCAAATCCATTGATTTTTACGTTAGCCATAATTTGAGATTGTCTCTCTGGGGTTTAGTTACCTTGGGGAGCAGAGAATTTCAGACAGAGACAGTTTAATGTGGAGTGGGATGGACACAGCTGCAGTCCTTTCTTTTGCAAGAGTTGTTTTAAAGTTTTGTTTCGGTATAGGCTGAAGATAAAAGCTTTTCACTGTTCGTTAACCTTTGTTTTGGTGGGATTCTGTTAATAAGTTATTTTACCTGCTTTGTTTTGCATCATTTCACACTCTTTTTGTTTTGCTTGCAGGCAAATACTCCTATTTTCTTGTCCTCTCTGCAGTTTGTCCTTGGTTTGGTTTACATTCATTTTAGTTATATTTTTTAGATACATTTTTCAGTGGAAGAGCAAATTGTGCCAGCTTGTTTAGAAAGATTAAGTTATTTAATGAAGGTGAAGGTAAGGATGTTTGAAGGCTCCTTTGTACGACTGAGTGTGCTCCCATTGATTTAAATTGACTTTCAGGGAAGTCCATGGCTAATCAGCTTATAGCATATATATTTGGTATTTATATGCCTAGTCCTGATATTAAGCTCCATTTCTAGGTAGCTGTAAGACTGTTTTTAATTATTTTATGATTACAGAACTCAATGCAAAAATATAACCTACCTGCCTGTATTAACAGCGGAAGAAGAGGTACCACTTGTAGTCACTTCCACATGCAGAGCCAGTTTAAGTCAATTGGTTTTATTATTACTGTGCTCTTCACACTCATATGCCTCAAATTGAACTGAAGCCATTTGAATTTATCTACTGTATCGAGGCAATCAAATGACAAGGAGTGGTAGTCGTTGAGGATGGATTACTTTGGATCTCAGTATCATATTTGCTTTTAGGAATATAGCGAGCCATTCAATTCAAGGAGGAATACTTCAGTTTTTAATTAATAGTTTCAGAATGCTGCTATTAACTTTTCTTTTAACTTCTTCCATTAATTAAAGATTATAGCTATATGGTCAAACAGATAGAGGGAAGAATGCAAACAGTATATGATGAAGTCTGCCAAAGGAAGGGATGTTCTCTTTCAACAAAAGAAAAATGCATCGCTCTCCATCAGATCTCTAAGTTTTAATATTGAGACTAACATGATCCAAAGCAGACAGTTAATTTCTTTTAATTGGTAAAGCATTATCACTTAGAGGACAGATAACAAAGCAGAGTTGTTAAAAGAACGTAAGGCATTAGACCATATAAATTGTTTTGTACTTGTGAGTGTATATTAAATTATAATTAAATATACTTTATTTATATTAAATAGATAATTTATTTTTATATATTTATATTACACGTATATAATTTATAATGCAAGTATTATTTTTGAATAACATCCAAGTAATTAGTTTGGGCGGTAGGTTTTTGAGTAAAAATGTGAATGTTTTGAATACTAGAAATGTACCCTTCAAAAAGAGAATGGATTTTGAAATGTGAATATTTGATCTTACATGGTATTTGGCTTGACTGTACAGATATAATTCAAAACCTTCTCTACCTGTAGTCATAAAGTTAGATTACGGCAGTTAGATTATGCTTGCATCCAGATACTTTGACTCTCAAAGTCACGTAGTAGGAGTCAAAACTTGGCCAATTTTAAAATTAAATATGTCAGTTACTCAAATGGCAGAAAATGGAAGGGTGAAAAATTATTTCTTCATGCTGAGAATACGGAGACCGTGCTGGTAATATCTGTTCTGCTCAGTTATCATCCCTAAAATATTAGCTTTGTGTGGGAAGGAGCAAACCACCCTTTGCTTCACTGTGGCAGTGTGTAGCCAGTCTTCTGCATATGTCATACTCCGACATCCAAAATGCTATTGTAGGCCACTTTGCAGATGAACTTTTATTTTTATTATAGGATTGTTTTTCTAACTGTAGTTTGCTAGTGAGTTTAATACTAGTATTACTGGTAATTTCTTCACATTGCAGTTATTAATTAATGGACACATCACTGTTTAAGACTGCCCTGTGCAGGCAGGAGATCTAGCTTTTGATTGATAACCTGCAAGTGGAATTCTCTCCCCAAGGAGATTATTAATTGTACTTTGAACATTATTCAAATAGTTTCCCTATACCGCTGGAATAATAAAGGGTGATTTAAGGAGACAGATCCTGAGCTGGTGGAAGTCAGTGGCGGCTTTCAGCTGGGGGGTCTGGATGCGAACGTTGCTCTAATGGTGGCATCACAGGGCTCCCTTCCTTTGGGATGGGTTTTTTAAGCTATGGGCTGAGTTCAACAGTATGTACCCGAGGTGGGAAGGTTAATGCTGACTTGGGTACGTCTTCAGGATGTTTCACTTCTCTTGGTTCCCTGCGTGTGCACATTTGCAGTAAGCCTTGGAAAGGCAAATTAGCACACTCAGCTGTATGCCTGGCTCCTTACAAATCACTCGGGGACAGACCATGTGCCTTACGCAGCTGGAAAAACTTCCATTGACTTGATAGGGGTGGACTTTCATTTCAGGCCTTTAATACATCTTTTGCAGCTATACCTTCTTTGAACAATTTGCTTCTTGGACATACACGCTTTTCCACATTCTTCTGCATTGATTTTCCCTATTTCAATTTTATTTTATCCTGCTGCTTTCTTCTGATTTAAGTTGAAAGTTCAACTGATAACCAATTTTTCTGTAACGCTGGTTATATTATATCAGTAAGTGGGAATAGCATAGCATCTCTGTTTTCACTCAATGGGAAGTGACAGACTGTTGATTAAAATTTATTGCTAATCTGCTTTGATGAATGTTTCAGAGTATGCTATTGTTTTACTTTTTCATTTCTGGACACTTTCTATTTCTGTTTTATCAATTCTGTTTCCTCCAATTGTTTTAGACATAATGTATGATGCTAATAACATGTCAGCTTCAAAAATCAGGAGCATAAAATGATACTTTTGCTGAAAGCTAGTTAGAGAGGAGAGTGATTTATAATGTCCTTTAAAATATGTAATTACATTTGTTTATTGAGATGCCAGTTACATACAGAAAAATAAGAGAAGATACTTGAATTTCCTCTTTCAAATTATTTAATATAGAGTCATAATTTATAGGTGGAAGGCAGATTTATTAGTTCAGCTAGCTCAACTCTGATCAAAAGGAATATCCACTTCCTAGCACCTCTTTAATCCTCCTTTAAGCTTCCAGCATTCCTTGAGAAGACTTTCATGCAAGTTTTATAGGTGTTCAGTCCATTATTCTCTTCTCAATTTTTTTCCTCTTTATCCAATAATACTACGCTTCAGCTCACCATGTTGAATCACTCATTTTCCTTTCAGGGATCCAGGTTTTATATTCCATGTGATCACTTCAGCAAGTTTTTGTAATAGCATTTGTAATAGTACCCACCTTGCACTGGTATAAAGGACTAAGGGAAATCCAGCTGTTGACTAATGTAAAAAAAGTATATGTAGGCTGATGTAAACTACTTCTTATGTCTTTTCACTTGGCTGCATATATTTTGGTCCTCGAGGCCCCTTTTAACAAGGCACTTAAGCGTATGATTACCTTTATCATAGAATCATAGAATGGTTTAGGTTGGAAGGGACCTTAAAGATCACATAGTTCCAACCCCTCTGCCGTGGGCAGGAACACCGCCCACTGAACCAGGTTGCTCAAAGCCTCATGTGATTGGCTTTCTGGGCTGCAAGCGCGCATTGCTGGACCATGTTTTGCATCGCCAAGTCCTTCTCCTCAGGGCTGCTTTCAAACCATTCTCCACCCAGCCTGTATTTGTGCTTGGGATTGCCACAACCCACATTCAGGACCTTGCACTTGGCCATGTTGGACTTCACGAGGTTTGCCTGGGCCCACTTCTCAAGCCTGTCCAGGTCCCTCTGGATGGCATCCCTTCCCTCCAGCATGTTGACCGCGCCACAGAGCTTGGTGTTGTCGGCAAACTTGCTGAGGGTGCACTCAGTCCCACTGTCCATGTCACCGACAAAGATGTTAAATAACACCGGTCACAATACCGACCCCTGAGGAACGCCACTTGTCACTGCCCGCTTGGACATTGAGCTGTTGAGCGCAACCCTTTGAGTGCGGCCATCCAGCCAGGTCCTTATCCACCAAGCGATCCATGGGTCAAATCCATGGATCTCCAATTTAGAGACAAGGATGTCATGCAGGACAGTGTCAAACGCTTTGCATAAGTTCAGGTAAATGACGTCTTTTGCTCTCCCCTTATCCACCAGCACTGTAACCCCATCATAGAAGGTCACCAGATTTGTCAGGCATGACTTGTCCTTGGTGAAGCCGTGTTGGCTGTCACTGATCACCTTTTTATTTTCCATGTGCCTTAGCAGAGTTTCCAGGAGGATCTGCTCCATGATCTTGCCAGGCACAGAGATGAGACTGACCGGCTTGTAGTTCCCCAAGTCTTCCTTTTCCACCACATCTCTGTGATGCCAATGAGATCTGTCCCGTCTTCCATGTGCTCCCATATTCTCGTTGACCACAATTCCTCCAGACTGCTCCTGGGAGTTGGCTCCAGTTGGCCTTTTGAAGAACAGGCATTCCTGATGGCCTCATTCCTCTACTGAGCAAGTTCCTGCCTGGATGTGCTATTCTATGCGTAGGTATGCCCAAGCATGTTTTGCCAGCTATCTCTAATTGGGTCGCCATCACTGCCAACTGATTGTTTTCTTATCACTTCTTCCCTAGTTTCTCTGTTGGTCAAACAATATATGCTTTGGATTATTTTTAACCATCTGTATTAGATAATATGTTGTCATGACATCAGATGTGTCCAAATTGGGACTTTTTTTCCCCCCTCTGCCCAGTTTTCTACTCTGTTTGCCTGGTGTTAACTGTGTCTCCCAATATAGAACAATTTGCCAGTTTCCTTAATATGGTTATTTCTCACTATTCCAGATCATTTAGGAAAATATTCAAGAACAGGAATGATAACCACGTTTCCCTTGTTACTACAGAAGGTGTCAACTTGGCATACTACTACTACTCATTATCTTTTGTTTACATTCAATTAGTCAGGTTTTGGATCTGTCCAAGCCAATTTGAATTAACATTTCAATTACTCTTTCATGAAAAAGAGAGTAAATACTTCATTAAATTACATGCTTTACTAAAATAGCCATTGATATCCATAAAGAAACTTTCTAACGTGACGTTTTACAATATAAGTGGTTTTGCACAAAATATGACAAACAGCCTTGAAATATCTGTCATTTTAATTAGGTTGCAATTCAAAATGTTAGATTTTTAATGTCTTCTGTATGAGGGAATAATAAACTGATCTAAGAGCTAGAAGGTCTCAGATTTCTTGAGAAAATTTCTGTGGTTTTGTCGGGAAATGGAGCATTCGGGTCCCTCTGAAACCACAAATCACAGAGCATCGTGCTTGTTGCTGAACAAAGACAGAACGAAAGGATCATCTCCATGCCCCAAGGTATTAGTACAAAAAGTTTCCACTGATGGAGAGAGGATCCAGGTTGAGGGCAGGTATCTGCCTGAAATTGTTTCCAGTTGCCTACAGGGCAACTTCTGCTGTCGTGTGCAATGATACAGCTCTCTTGAAGTCAGCAAAATAGCATGAGTGTTTCTGACAGCTATTTAACTACGTAATACGGAAGAAATGCACCATAATTTGTAACATGTCCTTCAAGAATATCCAAGTTCCTGTATCATATGACGAACAGTTTCACCACAATTTTGATGCTTTTACTGGATGATTTACGTTTTTTGGAGTCCTCCCTTCTTTAGGCCACAACCTAGTTGATCCCTTAAGCATGTGTCTGACTTTTAAGGATATACTTAAGCATGTTCATATTCAGAGAAGTGCTTAAATTTGTCCTTCACCCTAAGATGAGCTACCGCTGCGGGAAACTGGCTGTCAAGCTATGTTGCAGTTCACATAGGTAAGGGCAACCACTAAGGCACTTAAACTTCGTATAAGATTTGTTGGCCGCCTTTGACTCAGCAAACAAAATCAGATATTTTTTTTTCCTTTCCATTCACAGACCAGGTATTTTAATTAAAGTATACTTTTCCTCTTGGCCTATTTGCCAGCAAGAATGAACCTGATAAAGCAGTAGCTCTACTGGGGCAAAACAATGTCTCTGCTCCTACAGTTGCAGAGTAGACACTTAGGGTGTGAAGGTATTTTGGAACAAAGACATAAAAAATCCTGATTATAGGCTGGTCACATGCTTGGCATAATTAATACTACACTGGGAAGTTTGCTTTCAGTTCAGTTGAACATACCTACTTTTAACCTTGATGACAGAATAGTTTTGTATAAGCTCAGTCATAGATTAATGTTGAACAGATGTAGGTGACTTTTTTTTTTCTTTTAAAACCTACAGCCACCTACATTGTGAATATATTAGCTGGAAAGCCATTGCATCAGCGCTGCAATACGTAAGTACTTACAGGTTTCAGACAGCTGTAAGATGCTGAGAACTGCTATGGAAATTGTAAAATATTTATTAATACAATAATACTGCTTTATCTTGGATTCAGTTTATAATTTAAAGTGTGTATCACAAGGGTATCTTTGTTCTTGGAAGTAGTTTTGAAAATGTCACTTTAGACACATGCTGTATAAATATGCACCTTTCTTTGCTTCATACGTAGGCAACATAAATTGATCTTTAAATTTAAGCAACCATTTCTTATTATATTCCTGAATAATGCATTTGGGTATTTTCACTTCTGCTGCTGAAATGCTGTTTACAGGCAGGAGAAAACTCTGACTGCAGCTGAAATTCAAGACTTTTATGTAACTGGTCTTAGTTATTGAATTTGGAAATAATAGAAAGGATATGTCTGTCTTTCCATAGAAAAGCTTCAGAGAGCCTGATCCAATCTCCCAAGTGCTAGGGAAAAAAAGCACTCCTGAATGAAATACATGTTAGAGCCATTTCAAGATCAGAAATATGCAGTTCTCTTTCTGCATCTACTGCAGTGTGGTTTTGTGTAGGTAATTTGGGGCTAGTTTCTTCCATCCTTGCTTGTGAAATGCCTTCAGGTGTGCTAAATATTTTTCACTTTCCATTCTTTAATTTGGGGTGGTAATACTTCACTCAGGTCTGGATGTGGCCTCAATGGCAAGGACAGAGGAGACCACACTACAATTTAGCTTCCTCTATGTTTGGTCCTTTCCGTGTCTTCTAATACTGTGGTGCCGATGGGTGAAGGACCTTAAGTCCTTCTTAGACTTATAGTCCACTTAGACCATAGTCCACTTTCAGACCTCTACAAAATCTTCACCTCGAACTATCTTACACTACGAGCCTGTTTTCAAACTTCATTTTATGTGTATAAAGAGCTTGGGGAACATTATCTGTGGAGGACTAGGTTTCCGTTGGCTTCTGTAAGATCTTTTTGTTGTGTGGATATGCCATGGCTACCCTTAGGTGCTCCACTGGAAGGCAGCTGAGGCACATCTGCATGACATGGAGGTGTGAGTTGTCTGGCCTACAAGTCCGTAGCTAAATACAGAACCTCATCTCCTTGTACCTGGGGTTTGACCCAGTGCTTAAGGGCTCGTCAGCAGTGGAAATTGCTTTCGAGAATCTGATGAGGGTCTCGCTGACTATCTGGTGACAAAAAGGGGAAGTGGAAGAAACTCGTAAACTGATGCTAGGAACAGCTGCCTTAAGTCTGCAGCTGACACGGATGAGCTACCACAGAGGGTCCAGTACAGCTGCATTTGTCCTTTCTGCATTATTAATCATGATTTTCTTGTAAGCAAATCTCAAGTTTTAATGGTCTATGTGAACCTCAGGTGGATTTCAGCTTGAATGAAAGGAGGAATGTAGTAGAAGCAGCAGAAATGTAGTGCTTTTACATGTTTGGCTTTTTTTGTGATTTTTGTTCTCACTTTAGTATTTTCCTTTTTAAATGACCTCCTATTTATTATGCAAGGACATTATTATGTATCATGGCACGAGTAGGACATTTACAAAAACCCGCTAAATTAAATTGCTGATTCGGAGACCAGACTGCAATCAGAATTTGATTTTTGTGTGTCACCTTTTTTTTTAAGACCAGACTTGGGTTAACCTTCAGAAATTTTAAGAGTGGCATGGTCTTGGATCAAAAAAGAGGCTTGAGTTCTGTTCTTAAATAACAGGCAAGTTCAGCCCTTGTTTACATGCATGAGAGTTTTACTGACAATGATGAGCTTAGAGCTTTATATGCTGCTTGCACAGAATACATAATCAACAGTGGAAAATAACCAAGACGCCAGCTTTTAAAAAGACAGGCTTGAGATACGTGCTGCGATTAAGGAGGTGTTTTAGATACTCCCATAATAAAGTGCTCTGAAGGGATGAATATTGCTTGCTACCAGACTGAAAGGTGAATGACTGCACGGGATACCACAACCTGGCAGAAAACTGTTTTGTTGTCTCAAATCACGTGAGACATATTGTATGTTTCATATCGTATATGTCATAACACAAGAACCTCATATTCTTATGAAGCGTATCATGAACACACTTCATTCATTAGTTCCAGCGATGCCAGGACCAAGCAGGATCAGCAGGTTTTGGGTACAAGTGGGAAAGCTGACCTGAGGGTGTTATCAAAGCTAGACCCAAGCCCTATACTTACAAAAGCTTAATGATAAATGTACTAATCAGTAATGAAATATATTAAAAAATCTAGATTATACAATAGTTAATTTGAAATAAAGAAAAGATGAAAATTTAAGTCTTATTGCTACTTTTAATCTGGAGACATCCATCTTTAAGAAATCATCTTTCACATGTTTTTTATCTTAATGGTTCAAATTGAAAATTGGCTGGCGCAAGGTTAGTCTGTTCACCTTCAGCTATCTTTGTAGCCAGGCAAATAAATGACCTCTGAATCTGTCTCGGAGAAGCTTGCAGACAGATATTTTAACAGGTAAACCATTGTTTTTAACCTTGAGCATATAGAAGACAGTGGCAGTTCCCTTTATCAGCAAAAGGAAGGAGTCATCCATCATCTCTGGATTTATGATGCTTATAACTGAACTGGTGACAACGATGGTGCTCCAGACTTTCTGCTGTAAATTGCCTGCTCTTGTGGTGTACTGCAAATAATTTTGATGAATTTAGCTGGGCCATTAAGCTCATTAGCTCCTGCAGTGGTTATGGGCTGACATCCACTCAGGTCTGTAGTTAGCAAGCAGTTAAGAAAGAGGATTTTTATAATCCTTTGAAAAAGCATACCCCCCTTCATTTTTCACATTTTAAGCCTGTTTTTAAAAGGCTGATTCCTATGAATGTAGACTGAGAGAGTTGGGGATGTTCAGCCTGGAGAAGAGGAGGCTCCGGGGAGACCTTACAGCAGCCTTCCAGTACCTAAAGGGGGCCTGCAGGAGAGATGGGGAGGGACTTTTTACAAGGGCATGTAGTGATAGGACGAGGGGCGATGGCTTCAAACTGGAAGAGGGGAGATTTAGGTTAGATATCAGGAAGAAATTTTTCACTATGAGGGCAGTGAGGCACTGGCCCAGGTTGCCCAGAGAAGCTGTGACTGCCCCATCCCTGGAGGTGTTCAAGGCCAGCTTGGATGGGGCTTGGAGCAGCCTGGTCTGGTGGGAGGTGTCCCTGCCCAGGGCAGGGGGTTGGAACTAGGTGATCTTTAAGGTCCCTTCCAACCCAAACCATTCTATGATTTTATGATTTGTGACCTGCCTTTGAGCTGAATTATGGAGCAACTTTATCCCTCTGTCAGCTCCCGGCCTGGTTCACTCTGCTTTACAGAACCTTTCTCCATGTTTTGACCCTACAGAAATATACCTTGAATTTCTGGAACTTGAAATAACTACAGGCAATGTAAAATTCATCCTGGTCTCGGCCTTCTCTCCAGAGATGGATTACGTGCTTGGAAGCCCGTCACCATTATAAAATGTGATAAATCCAAGTCCTCCATGGACTGGTATAAATCAGGACAGAAGTGTGATTTCAAAAACAAGGCAGCACATTGCTGCACACTTTATACTTACAGATACACCCTCATAGGACTTGCACTTCTGAGCAGAAGAATATTTTGAAAGCTTTGGGCACTGTGTTGCACAGAGATTTTAGACACTCCCTTGTTCTACCACAGTTCATTCTTTGCAAGCTCCAGACCTTCATCTGTAATGTCCTGATTATCAGTGGAAATAATATAACGCTGGATAGGTTTTCCAATCCTCTATTGGCAAGATATTTTGTTTGTTTGCTTGTTTTTAATTAATATTTAATTGGGTGTGCAGACAAGGGGTTATATCATCAATTGTTGTAAACTGGCTTAGCTCCGTCAAAGCTAATGTTACTGTGTTGATTTATACAACCTAAGAGGCTAACTTGGAGTTAAAGGAAAGGGCAAACACTTTCTTCATAGGAAGAAAAAGGAAATTAAAAAAGGAGATGTCATGCTGTGATCTGTGGTATGGTAATAGTGGTTTGTTGACTGCTGGGGAAAAGGTGACTCCTGCAAAAGAACTGGAAAATGATTGGGAGCTTTTTGCGTTTTTTTTTTTGCCCCCCCCCCCCTTTCTAATCCTACTATCATCATAGAAAGTTTATTGCCAATTAACTTTATGGGAAGGAATTATAGTGGTGGTAAGCAATTAAAGAATACAGTATGCATTTATGTGGTGGTGAGCAGAATGAATATAACTTAACTTGCTTTTTAAACTTTGCCCTAGCATTGTCCCTAGATATCAGACACTCTTTTAACTGAGACAAACTGCTGTGATCAGAAACTGTATTTTGTTAAAAATCAGAACATATAGTATTTATTAGTTTTAGTTATGAAACTCATATTGGAAATAGCACACAAATGAACTTCTTATCCATAAAATCATTGAAACATAACATGACATTTACTACCTGTGGTACATAATTAGACTCCTGTTCACTTATACAACCATTCCATGATTTATTTCAGCCATTGAATGTGGTGATATTGAGACAAGTTGGCTTTCTATTAAAAAAATGAAAATTTTAAATTGAACTCTTTCTCTCTGTACTCCACTCTCAGAAGGTGTTGTTTCAGATGAAATAGTCAAATCTGCAAAAGCCACCCCTTATTCTGTTTATGAAGTGCATCACTATCTATTGAGCTGTTTTTTTTCAGTTATTTTCTCATTGCATTTGGTGAAGTTATTTATCTAATCCTTCACTATCGCTCCCTAACAGTGATTTTAATTATAAAATAATTACTCTATTAACCCATCCATAATTAATGTACAGTATTAAAGATGATCAAGATCAGGCACTTAAAAATTATTCTTCAACTTTTCCATTTGTAAAATGAGGTCCAGTTTCAAAATGAGGTTTTAGATATGCCTTCAAGTTCTGTTATTGAATATCAGCATTAATAATTTATTTAAATTCAAGATTTTATTTTTTTTTATTGCAAACTTTGCATTTCTCTAATATTAGTTGCATGTTTGGTGTAGAGACGTAGTCATTCTCCAAGACTTGATACATTACCCTTTGATTTGTTTTCTTACTCTTTAAGAACTGCTAACAAGGTAAAAATTTTGCATCCTCGCTCCTTTTTTCCCCAGGGGCTGGAATTACCTGCAGATTGTTGCCCTCTTTCTTGGACTTCTCTCTATAGCACATGTTTTTGCAGTTCTTAGCTTGCCATCACTTTGAAATGTGTATGTGCTTAGACATAGCGCTTAGAGGTACAGTTTAGCAATGGTTTTTGTCAGAGTTAGGCTGATGGTTGGACTCGATGATCTGAAAGGTCCCTTCCAACCTGGGCGATTCTATGATTCTGTGTCGCTGCACAAAGCTATCTTCTTGCCATTGACTTAATTCCTGTTGACCTTGATGAGGTAACAACAAGATGATCTCCGTAACTGTGCTGGAGCAAGGTGCGCCACTCTGTCACTTTATTCCTCTGAATAAAGCTGGTCATGCAGTTCTTGGCTAGTATGATTTCTAGTTTGGAAGCCTTCAGTGAGACTGGAGGGGAAGCTGGATGCGTGGGAGGACAGCCCTCCTCAGAGAGAAAGAAGGTGAAATTCTTTGTTGGCTTTTAATAGAAGAAAGGGAACTGAGATTAACATCCTACAGCGTGTGAATCAATTGCATAAGTAAAATTTTAGCTAATTTGGAAAGAAAGGAGCAATATGAAGGTGCTGTTAGCTTCTGTTAACATGCAAAAATGGTTCTACATCCTTTCTGGCATGAAAATTTCAGATAGACAGGAGGGAAGGTTGTAGGCTGAAACAAGAAGTACAAAGTGGTCATTAGTTGGAGCAAAATGTATTAATCACGATGCTTAACACAACGATCGGGGACTCTCACTTGTTGTAGTGATGAATATGAAAACCTTAGTAAGGCACCCTCCATCTGAGACATAAAGAAATTTGAAATATTTGTGAAATTTTAATGCCAAAAGTGATTTCAGCTTAAATAACAATCTCGGAGCACTTGTTATAGCATTATGCATTTTATTTTACGTAAGTACCTTTTAAACTGCTTTACAAGCATTCTTCACAGCGGGTACCTGTTTCAGAAAGCCTGAGCGAATGAGAAGCTGAAATTACATTTTCAAACATGACAGAGGAGAAAATTTTACAAGGACTTACATAGATAAAGATGCAAATTTAGATACTTTGGAAAACCTTAACAGGTTCCTAACCTGAAATCCATCTGCATCTTTAGTTGGGTAAATGACACTAAAAATGTGGCCTTTAGCTACCCTGTCCTCTGAAGTGACTGTTTTCTGGAAACTAAATCTATTTTTTAAAAGAGTTTCCCCAGACTTAAAGCTACTTAAAAGTTTTAAAGTATCTTATCGGAGATGTATATTCTATACTGCGTATTTCTGTCTGTCATTAGCTGTGAAGGACAGTTCCTTAATGTAATCAACAACATTAAATTATAGCCCTAGATGGGAAATTAAGGTTAATTTTGCACACAGCAGAAATGCAGAGGGGACTGTCTGAATAGGTTGTAACTAACGTGCTGAAATGTGATCTATCGCTGACCTGCATGCCACCAGCTGTGCTGGAGACACCACGTCTCCTGTCAGCATCGTATACTGGGGTAGGAAAAGCGGTTAGGGGCCTGCATCTTAAGCAAAGCACGGCTGGTATTGCTGCGCCTGCTAACAGCATGCTAGAGCAAGAGTTAAAAGGGATCGACTAACGTTGCAAACAGCCAAACAGCCGAAACCAACGAGTCAACAGGGGTAGCTGAAATAATGCTCCGATAACATTTAACAAATTGTAGGTTTGATGTGCCAGTTGGGGAAGTTATCACTACACAACACATAAGAACGATGGCACATGAGAGTGACGATTCCAAAGCATGTGCACACTCACTCACAAAGGAGGGTCTCTTGCTCAGGGGTACGCAGAAGATGTAATTCTCGCCCCAAAGCGGTGAGGGCTCACTCAAGGGTATCCAGAAGAAGTGTTCACTCACCAAGGTGGGGACTGAGGGCACTCAGTCCCATAGCTACTTTGGACGATGTCTCGATCCAAAGGGAGCGCTTCCGATCACAGACCTGCTGTTCTGGGGACAACCACTCAAAGGGGGTCTCTGGCAGGAGCCCCGTTTTACAGCCTGGTTGGACCTGAGCTATGGCCACCTATTGGTCATGTCCCAAGGCCCCGTTGGCTGGGGACCCTCTACCTGTTGAACAAGGGTCCCACCTCCCTTTTCCCATCCCTGGGGGGGAAAATGCCCGGTGGTCTGCACTCAAGCAGGCTGCGTACACCCAGCAGCCATGGTAAGGGCCTGAAAGTGCTGTCGGCCGCTATGTTCAGGGCCTTAGCCCCTGTCAGGGCATGGAGGAGCCTGGGGGAGGAAGTGTGTGTGCCCCTGCCACGGTGCTTCATGTAAACTAAATACTAACTGGGGATATTTGCGGGCAACTTTTGATTAAAGTAAATGAAGCAGATCTTTTGATGCTACCGGGTAATAGCGGAGAAGGGAAGAAAGGATGGGCACGGTCAAAATATAGTGGTAATCAGCGGTGGTGCTACAGTGTTTTAATTCACAGTGTGAGATCTGTGTGAAGCCTTAGCAAGGCTTTGCATATATACCAGTCCCCTAAAATGAAAAAAAAAATCCAGTTTGAATTGGCTATGATTTTTGTATGTTTAGTTTAGGTAGCAAAATAGAAATATCTCTGAGTTGCACGGTACTTGAGTTTGTGTCTGCACTGCAGCACACTTTTTCACTGACTGGCGCCTTGTTTACAGCTCCTTTGTCTAGTAAATCTTCCCTATTGTTTTGTCTTTATTGGCTGTGCCAGAAGGCTACTGAGCTAAAGCACATAACCGCTCTGCTCCAATACTTAGGAACACTTTTGCATTGCTCATCCCTCATTTTAACTGGCAGTTATCTTGATGTAAAATATCTGGAAGTCTCAAATCACCTAGAATACTCAGGATCTGGAAACAGTATGAATTTTTGAAGCAACTATTCATTTAATAGAAGTGGTATAAAATTAGCATGGAAAAAAATATGAACTATCTTAAGCAAGACAGTTCCTTTTTTTTTTTCCCATGTTAATTTTATTTATTTCAGAAAACTTTTCCAGCACAAAATCATGTCAGCCTGCTATCCAAATTCTTAACTGCTGGCTACCTGGTTTTATGATAGGGCCTGTGTCTTTTCTGACACTTTTATTTGTAATATGAGACCCTGAAAGCCACATATCTTTATGTGATCTTTAACTTGATCTTTAAAGATCCCTTGTTTTCAGGAAATTTCCTAATGGAGTGGTTATAGAGGGCTGTAGGTTTTTCCCTTTGTCTGTATGTTTATACTGGGTATAAACCGGATTTCTAAGTATCATGCTCACTTGGTAAGGCAAAAACTGACCTTTGCCTCTGAGCTAGCAGCTGGTTTCAGCCAGGACATCTATTGCCATGGAAATGGTCTTCCTCTGAATGAAAAGGAACAGGACACTCTTGGGTACATCCTTTCTGCTCTCAAATACCTGTATCGCCCAGCAGGCTGTGGTAGGTATGCCGGTTTGGGAAAGCAGAACAAAAGCTGCTGTGCTCAGCATCTGGGCAGCCAAACCAAGGACTTGTAAAAGCTTTTTATCCTCAGAAGCTTCAGCTGTTGGCAATGCAACTTGGAAGGACAAGTGTTTGCACACCGCATGCTGTCTACACTAAGCTTGCAGGGAAGAAGCTAAATTCCTAATTTGCCGAGCTGTTCTGAGAACTAGGAGCAAGGAGCCACTGTGAGCTCTGAACTAAAGCATGATTAAAAAACCCCAACATATTTGTTCATATTTTGATATTTGAATAATCAGGCTCTCTACCACTCCACTGTAAAACAAAAATGATAGTTTTAATTATGCTTGGTTTAACAGTTTTTTTGGGGGTTGTTTTTCCATCTATGTCCCTATATTGTTAGAGGAATCTTTCACTATTTTTATAGACAGACTGTGCTAGCTGTCACTACTTTTCAAAGAACTGGCTGATTGTTCCTAATTAATAGGCTGTGCTCCATTTGAGAACTAGTCGAGGCTAAAGGTTTTGGTGGTCTTTAGTTCTTCCTGGTAGAGAGAAGTCATAAGAGTCAAATATCACAGACTGTATTGTTCACCGTTATGGGGGAGGCAAGTCTAATGGAGTCTGGTGGAGAGCAGGAAACCCAGGTTTGCCAGTGCTTTATGGCTCTTGAGCTTTAGGTAATGTACTGCAGCAATTTATTTTATTTTAATGATGGAGAAGGTGAAACATGTAATTTTTCAGTCATTTCACACATGCCATTAGCGACATAATTTGAAAAGATAATGATTTACAAACCACCTGCTATCTGGCAGATGCTTAAATATTAGCACGTGCATGGAATATGGTATGAAACATATCTGAGGGTTTTAATTGCCCACCAATGTAATAGCTTATTTTCTCCTAGAGAATGGTTTCTGTACAGGTTAGTGAGGTAGAGTTGCTTTTTCGTTTGAAGTAGATCTGCTGGGGATGTTTTTTAATAGACAACAAACAAGGAGGACCTCTATAGATTTAATCTGTCCTTTTCAATTATTTTTATACTAGCAACTTTAAGATGCTAGTTGGCAGGAATGTCCTGCAAGATGGCAGGAAATGAAGAAGAACATCAGGTTTGTAATAAAGTGAGACCTTGGAAAGCAATCTGAGAAAGACGCTTGTGACATGTCTTAATATATCAAGAAAAACAGTGATTTATACTTTATCTAAAATGTGTTGAGGACCTCTGATCTTCTCAGGAGTCCTTGAAAGTCAGGAGTAAAAGTCATGTTCACTAGAAGGCCCAAGGCATCACAAATCCTATGCTAAGCTCAAGGATGCAGTGGTGGCTATGTCATCGGTGATGCTTTCAGCAGCGCAGGCTCCAGAACATGTGGCTTCAGAACTTGTAGTGAGTGTTTGTTATTATTTTATGGATGCACATGTACCTTTTATCCATTTAATAGTAAGGAGCTAAAGCTGGAGTTGGTGCCATTCTGCACCCAAAGTACAACATCTTGATCAAAAGAGGATGCTTTGCTGGGAAAGAAAGCCTTCAATCTGAGTACCCTTGGAAAGATTTGTACCCTGATACAAATTCAGTTCTGAAACTGCATTTTCTTACTCCTGTTCACTTTCAGTGATAAGTAAAAAACTGTCATCCCCCCAACCCAGAAAACTCCGCACATAAATAAGAAAAAACTGTATCCACTGTGGCAGCATAAGCTTGTGAAATTGCTTAGAGGTACCTGGATAAGCATCCTAATGCAGAAACAGCACCTGGACTATTAATTTTACATGTGGACCAAAGTCAAGTGGAGATTGTGAGCTTGATAAGGTGTATTTATTATGAATATTTGCTATGATTATAAAATGTTGCAACAGTCCTGCAGACAATAGGATTGTAAAATCAAGGCCAAGGTATTTGTGAGGTGTGTTCTGGAGATACCAGACAATGAGAATTTGCTTTAGCCACCATAAAGGATGCGATCTTGGCTGCTAATCTGAGCAGATGGAAGAGGCTGGATATTTTAGTTAATTGAGAAATTATAACCTACTAGGGCATAGCCTGTGTGCTCAGTGAGAAGGAAGGAGCACAGTCTTAGATGACACTTAAACTAACTTGAACATCCTTACACTGACGAATCTAACACAGGCTGGAGATGCCCAGGCTGACTGGAGAGAGTAATCACTCTACTTCACTCACTCCTCTCTAATGTGGGCTTGAAAGTGCTGCATCGGTTTAACTTGTGCCTGCAAATTGAGGCTTTCAATGGTAGAAGCTGGTTTTCAGTAGCTTTTCTGATAGATATTTTTCCAAATACCTCCTTTAAGGAAGTAGATGCAACTCTACATAAACTAAGCTTGGATATTAATTAGTCAAGCAAGAGTTAGTTTAGGAATCAAGACCTGGAGGTAACCGAGCACCGGGATGTTGCAGCATGAGGTGGGCACTCAGAGGAGATCTGGCATGGTTAGGATGGAGGTAGGTTAGGATGGTTATGATGGTCATGGTACCGGCCATCCGTTGCTTGCACAGCTTGAGTTTTTTGTGGGCTATTTGGGATGGACTAAGGCCACCAAGGAGCAGAAGCGGAAGGAGGACAGGGCTGTTCTTTTCCTGTTATCTTCCTGTGTCTCAAGGCCCTGTATTAGATGAACTAGGTAATTGGGTTTTTGTAATTCAAAGTTGCAGTAATATACTGGAAGGAATGATAACTGCTCTAGGTTTTTCAAGGTTGCTGAAAACGTAGCATAATTTGAAAAAAATGGATTTTAAACATGAAATGTTCTTGTATTTATCCAGCTTACATAAGGACTAGAAACCTTGCTAAATTTGTCTTGGTGTAAATTTAAAACAATGGCTTGGGGAAACATATGTAAAAATGGAAGTGTTAACAATCCCCCACATGTTCCCCTTGATGCATGACGGTTTCACTTAATTCATACCCACTTCACTTGCAGCCTGATTCTTTTTCCTCAACTCTCTTATCCATAATTTTGAGTGATTAATGATTGAGATGTTATTTAAATCACCGAGCCTTCCTCTGTCAGAATTTGTGACTAACTTGCTAATGGAGAGTAAAAAACAGAACAATCTGTTCTTTTTTTCTTTCTGTTGAAAAAGTGCTAAAATTTTGGAAATTCCTGTTCCCTGCTACAAGGGCAACATCTCCCCTCCCAACGAAACCAGAGGGATGTCTCGGAAGGAGTGATAAATGTAAACATTTGCCCCTGGCAGATAAGCAGTGTCGAATAAACTGGATTTGACAGCATTAACGAATTTACTGTGTTGGATTTGAATGCATTAGCTGTGGTGAGCTGTGGAAAGGTTTGATAATGTCATGGCTTTCAAATTATGGTCTTACCAAAGCGCTTAACAGATTTGTCTACTGTTCCATGTCTGTAAATGACTACATAATTTACACGTTTAATGGATGTTAGATTACCTGTCTGCCATTAGACTCTTAGACTACAGTGAATGAAAAACAGAAAACAGTATTTTCCCAGGACATAAATGCTTACTTAACGTCAGTGGTGCAGATGTATCATACTACATGTCACAATGCTGTGGCTTTGGAAAATATGGATAAAACAGATGGTTATACCCAGCCATTAACTATATTTAAGAATTTCGATCTGTTACCCACAGAAAGGTGGCTTGGAAAAGCTTGTTTTATAGTCATTGCATGTTAGAATGATGTTCGATCAAAACAGTGGTGTTGAACATTGATAACCTGGTAAGATAATCTCTGCTATTCATAAAGGTGACCTTGAAAAAAAGGTTTCTTCACTGAGGCAGCTTCATTTTTCTTTCTTGTCTAGCAATAAAGGAAGTAACAGAAAATAGCATAGCATTTATTATGCAATTAGTAGCACTTAAAATCCTAAAATGAACATTAGAGTAGGTTGAACATACACAGAGAAGAATGCATTTGAAAATATTTCGGGCTATGAAATTTAGTATACAGGTAGGAGTAGACAGGTTTTAGTGACCTAACTAGTTACTATCTTTCTCATAAGATCACTTGAAAAAGCCCTAAAAAATTAGTGGATCTACAACTAATAAACTCTATAAAAGGTAAGCTATAAACTTGCAATAGAGTTCCATAGAAATATACTCTATATCTAATAGAGTATAATAGAGTTTAATAGAGAATTTTTTATATATTTTTCGAAGTAACATGTAAAATTAAGAAGAAAATTATTCCAAGTATGAAAATTTATAGACAGCCTTTCTTTCCTTATTGGTATGCGATTAGGACTCCTCCATCTGGATGTCGCATTGATACATCATCTAAATGATGTGCATTGATGCATTCCCCACACCATCTTCGCTTGGCTCCCCAGCCTCTTGTGGCAGCTTTGCGTATGCCATTTCAAGACACTTGGGGAAAGTTAGTTCAGCCTGGCGGCAAACTGCTGTTAAAACTTTCAGCCTGTAAACTGAAACTTGTGCTGGACTTCTCATCCCAGTCTGGCCATTTTCTGTTACTTCAAAAAAACCACAAGCCCTATTTCGATCTCAAGTTCTGAATCTGCCCTTCTTCTTGGGGCGCGTGGGCAGCGAGTGGCCTCAGTCAGCGTTGGGTTTGCCACCAGCAGGAGGAAAGAAGGTTGAGTTGTTTTAACGCAGAGTTTTGGTAACAGAAATCAGCCTCGATTTTTGATGGGAAATATTTGCCTTTGTACTGATTATGACACTCTTTCTTTCATTGTATTTGCTGTTTCATTTGCTTAAACAAGGCTGATAAAGATAGTATCATTCCTTAATTACACCCTGCCAGCTGAAGTTTTTGTCGTATGTCCACGTCCTTAATAAAGCATACGATAATTTCACTGATTATAACCCATTATTCAATCCTCCAATATCTGAAAGCTTTTTAACTCAAATGAGGTTTC
Source organism: Stercorarius parasiticus (assembly GCA_013396915.1). Lineage (NCBI taxonomy): Eukaryota > Metazoa > Chordata > Aves > Charadriiformes > Stercorariidae > Stercorarius > Stercorarius parasiticus. The sequence goes on along the minus strand of VWZL01001927.1, from coordinate 15,032 downwards.
AGCTTCCCCAATCTATTACAATTTTCAAAGATGATTTACCCCCATATTAAACAGGCTTGTAGTTTGTGTAAATATAATTTATACAAGTATTTGAGGATCTGTTTTACTAGTTATTATCTCTATTGTCAGTATAAAATGGAAAGACCATGGTATAAGTAAGAATCAGACCATGTAACTTAGCCTACTGAAAAATCTTATTTAATCAAGTTCAATTTCTGTTAGGTATCCTATTTTCCATTGTGTATAATTAAACTTAAAAATAACTGTCTGCAACTATAATGTGTAACAGCAAAGGTAAGTTGCAGTCTTGAATTTATTCATAATACACTATTTACTTGTAATAATGATCTGCTCTTTATCCATAAACAATAGAATTAAGTTTAATTGTTCATCGATTTTAGGAAAATAGGAATTTAGGAATATATAGGAAATATATAGGAAAATATAGGAAAATATGTATTTTCCTATAGTGACTCCAGTTACAGTTCTCAGGACATAGTTACGTAAATCCAAACATTTCTAAGTAGTTATGTCTAAGATATCATATATAAAATTAATAAGTATGTGGAAAAATAATTAATTGTAAGAAATACTAGCACATGTTGAAGCTGGCATTCTCAGTGAAAACATCTGCTTGTTTTTGTTACAGTGTTGCTACACATTGCTAGTGCTCTGTTTTTTTCCCTTAAATTATATTTTTCTGTAGTAATTTTAGATAATCTTTCAGTCCAAGTTTTTATGGGGGCCATTATTTCACAGAGGGAGGAAAGAAATACAACACAGTTGTGATAATTTAGCACTACGTAAACGAGCCTGTCTGCCATGCTACAAACTACCGCCAGGATGAATGTGCCTCCAAACTTTCTTTTATTTCCTTAGTGCCATCCCAAGTCTGGGAGATGCACCCATGCCTACCAAACAGTGAGGGAGCACCTATTTTGAGTTGGATTCATCATCTTTAGGGTGAGGACCAAACCACCTTGAACTAACTGCGGAGCCTTCGGTTGTCATTTGAGAGAGGCGCTGATTTCAGGTAACATTTCTACTATAAATTCCAAATCAAAGAAACTACATCTTGATTTCGGGTCTTTTTCTAAATCAAAAAAAACAAAAAAAAACCCAAAAAGCAAACAACAAACAAACAAACTAGATTTTGACTAGTGTAATGCAGATTTCCTGTTACTTAGTATTTCATTCTTTCTTAGCCACTTTAAGGACCATGTAGCTGACACGATCAATAACCACAGAATCATAGAATGGTTTGGGTTGGAAGGGACCTTAAAGATCATCTAGTTCCAACCCCCCTGCCCTGGGCATAATCATCTATCCTTCTTTACCTCCAAGTGAATGAATCCTGGTGCACAGGGACTGTATTGATGTCCTTTGGGCTACCTATTGATTTAACCACAGCAAACTGTTTGGAGCATCAATGTCTTTGCTCTCTGGTTTGCCAAAGAAGTATTCCATAAGTGCTGTGGTGTATTAACTGTCAGAAATCACATTGCTCAGAGCAAATAAATACAGGCTTTTCTATTATAAACTATTGTGAGAAACAGGTCAGACTGGTGCTCGGTCATATAAATTTCCATCTGAAAAGTAAAACAGGCTTGCTCAAGTCATTGGACAGATATCTGGTGTACTAACCTCTGTGTTGGTGTTACCCTCTTACCTGTCCTCTGGCTTGCTCAAGGTGCATAAAAGTGTGACATAGTCACGCCTCTGTAATTTTGTGTTATAACTAATCGATCTAGGTTGTTAAAATAATTTCTCATATAAACATTTATTTCTTGATGCCCTATTATTCCGTCACCTGGTATTCACTCTTTCATCTGTGTTAAAATGGGTTTTTGGATGCTCAAATTTGTCTCCAGACGCGGAAGGTTTGTGCATCTTGGCAGCCAGTTTGTGCTCTGCTACACGCACAAAGTTGACGACAAAAACTGTAGGGGAATAAACTGAAATGATTCTTTAAAAGTTTTTCAATGAAGCACACAGAAAATGTAGGAGATTGTTGAGATTCAACAGCTGTAGGCTGCTGGGAAGATCTCACCAGAGCTGCTGTTCTGCCAAATAGTCAAGCATTTTGCTCTCAGCAGCTCTCTGTGATTGCGTGTGTGCTTGTCCTTCCCACTACCAAGCTTCTGTCTTTAACAAAATTGTTCACTGTTCACATCAGCGTGCATATTGCTCATCTCTCCTGCTATTCATGTTCTCCACCAGCCGCCCCTGCTGTGCGCGATGTCTGCCCAGCCCTGCCAGCCGCTCTGCGCCGTGCTTTGCTCCTTCTTTCTGCAATACTGCTATTCCTCACAGGTCCCTCAGCTTCACAAAACTAGCTGGTGTTACTGGATGGGCCCCAGTTGTGTACGATGTGCAACGTAAATGAAATCTCTACTGCACGCCTATGGGGCCTTTTTTACTGAAATCCTCTCTCTCTCTACCAGGTGCTGAAAAAGCATCCTGACCCATCTGGCTCCCTTCAAAATCCTTGGCAAGAGCTGCTTTTGCTTTAAATATCACATTTGTCTTTACTAAGGAAGAAAATTAACAAACAAACAAACAAAAAATTGAAAGCAACCCAAAATAGTGAAGCATTTGCCTAAGGTTATGAAGAAATTTAAAAATCTGTGGAACCAGGACCAAAATAAGTGACCCTGGATTGAAGAAAATGGCCAGCAGAATTTTTCTGGAACATTTAAGAGTTTTCCTATGTATGTCATGCTCCTTTCCAAATAATGCTATTAGACATCTCGTCCTTTCCCCACAGGGCTGAAGACCAGGCTCTGCCTGCTGGAGCCCTGCAGAGACTGGGTGAAGAGTGACCTGTCCTGCGTTACGTGTCTGATGGCAGGCAGACCAGATGGCCACAGCCCTTGCTGAAAGCCCAGGTAACGCTTGCAGGGAACATGAATTCGAAGTGCCCGTGAAGGAAACATAAAGGTGAAGTGCCTGGGCTCGGAGTACACAGGGCCTCATGCCACGTCTGAGCTGATCAAGAGTGCCGGAAGCATTAGTCGGCATCAAATGCTCAAAAGATGTCCTTTCACACACATCAAGTTGAACGTGCTGTACATCCCTAAGCAAGCACAAAATAAGGATAAAAGTGCTGAATAGAAAGTAGCTGTTATCAGTGTGCTTCATGTTGCACCTTTTGCATGTAAAGAAATAAATTGGGGATAGAATGCAGCACCTACTGTTGGAGATGACAACGTAATGAGCCACCACAGGTGTTCTGGTTTTGTGTGCTGTCTGTAGCTGTGCAGTAGTAGGCTTGGATTCACTTATTTTCCTTCTTTTTCTATTAAACCTGAATTTAAGACCTTATTTCATGAAGTTCTCAACAATGAATCAATCATAAGAGCTGACTGGACAACTTTTGTACAAAGCAGTGGCCTATTGAGTTGATGGTCTTCTTAATGGAAGCCTTCTGTAGTCCTCAAAACTTTGGTCACTTTCTGAAAAAGAAAGACAGACACAAATTTACAATCTGGCTTTGTTTTAGCTCCACATTGAAATGATGGAAAAACATCTCGGATACTTTTACAGTATGGAATTATGTCAACTCACATTTCCCTATTTCCTAAGCTGTTATGACGGGCAATTGTTCCCCACTGCAGTCCATCTTTGCATAATGTGTGTTTATGTGAGCAAAGTCTCAAAAAAGAATATAAAATCATAAACTCCTGAGCAATATAAGTTGGACAATATATTAATTCTGGTATTCCTCACTTTTTAAGGCCAGTAATAAATGTATCCGGAAAATCTGTAGAAATGTTTATAATAAAGGGCGTTGAGCAACCAGCTCCATAATTTGCTCATGACACTGTTTTTAAGACCTTGATGGGTTTCTACTTAGGACTCTTAAATTATGAGAGGCTAAATAATCTTCAGAAAAGAAGGTAAATAAAAAAACAAGTGTGAAAAGAAAAAGTATGACCTTGCAGTACTTGCATACAAGCAAGCTGGATGAAGGCATGGTAACCACACAGCTGCTATTCCGTGGGATGACAGCTTCTCCATTGTAGAAATATCAGGGATAATCATCCTGTTCAAATTACAGTTTTTAATTTAAGCAAAACTTTTTTCTTACTGAGAATATTGTTATGTTATTTTCATTTTATTAGTTTATGTATACAGCTACTAAGTTATTTGCATGTTATGGAATTTTATTTTATATTTAGCAAATGAATGGCATCCAAGCAATTTTAGATTTAATTTGATCAATATTTAATGAATTATAATTATCATTACAACTCAAGTTTTGCACTGTCATATATTGCTGCATGATGTTTAATCAAGGAGAGAGAGAGAGACTAAAATATAACTGGAAAACAGCTATCAAGTTTATGTTAAAGAAACGTAGCTGGATAATTAACTAAATTACAGAGGTCTAATTTAATAATTTTTCTAGTTACCCCTTTAAAATTTAATTCCAAGAGCATTTCCCTAATTTATATTTTTAAATATCTGCAATATTTATTTCAAAAAATACACAGAGAGCAAAAGCACTTTGTGGTATCCATGTTTGAAATTTCTGCATCACTAGCAAAAATTCCCAGGTGCTCTGTCTGGAAAACTGAGAATAACATTTCTGCAGTTTAAAAAGGAGATCTGCCTATATGGACAGAATAGCACAGTCAATAGACTTTGCTTAGACATCACTAAGAGACAGTTGTGTAAATACCGTGGGAATCGGACAAACCAATTAAGGTTAACGTATCTGAAGACAGTGCAATGGGTCATGAAAATCCACAAAAATTGTATGTTTAATATTAGACCTCTTGTTCCACACACTGAAGATATATTTTACTCAGAAATGCAGGCGATTGTTTGTATTTAGTAATGCCAACATGATTTCACAAATTTTTTTGGTTAAGTAAAACTTACGAATGGTGAAACATCTTCTCTGGTACGGCACTCTAGCTCTGGTGGGAGGTGTCCCTGACCATCGCCGAACTAGATGATCTTTAAGCTCCCTTCCAACCCAAACCATTCCCTGTTTGTATGTGTTGAAATGTGTTTTGAACAGGAAGCCTGGAAAAAGTGTAAAAATTTCTGTTTCACTTTAAAACAAGGCATTTAAAGTATGCAGTTATGGGGTTTGGAAAAAAATTAAAAGTTTATGTATAAGTATTCGGAATAAATGATATGCTTTTTCTTTCCAGGTGTTTCTGAAGAAGGTAACTCAAGACTCACCTCGTTTGACACCATGTCCACAAACAAGGCTGAGTTACAAGTGTGTAGGTGCAATGCCCCTCTGCTCTGCAGTGTGCTGCTACCTTCACCGCTGTTTGTGTCTTCCATGTGAGTGCTGGGCTTTTGCTGTTAGCCGAAAACTAGACAAAGATGCTCTTCACCCACACACTTGTGGCTCTTGTTTTTTTCTGGCAGCGACAGATGACTCTATATAATAGAACATACATTGAAACCCCCAATTTATTATCTTTCTCTAGACAATTACTTGTTTACTTCAAGTGTAAAGTTAGACAACTTAAGGCTAAGAATAAGTTGCAAGACTTTACCCATGAGGGCAGTTTACTATGGGCACAACTTACCTAGGGATGTGGTGAAATTTGTGCCACTTGGAATCTTTAGATCTGAATCGAATACGTAGCTAATATATAAATACATATGTGTGTTCAACATGAAATTATAGTTACAGGGAGGAAATTGCTGAATGAAATTCTGTGGTGTTCAAGGTGTATGAAGTGCCATTTGTGTTATAAAAATGAGTCCGCTCTGGTCTTAAAGCCTGTAAGCCATAATCATACGGCCAACAGAGGCATGAGCTAGCTGTCGAATGATTCTTGCTTTTTGTTGATATGAAGAGGGTGTATTAGGTAGAAAAAGTGAGGTGGGGGATCTTGTTCTCAAGGTGGCAGAGAGAGGAAAACAATTTCAGTAAATTGTTCTGATTTTTTTTTCTGATTTTTTTAATTTAAGAAAGTTTGTGGTGTTTCATATCTAATTTGAAATTTATTTGCAGCCAGATAATGAATATGTTGTGATAAAAAAATCTATGTTAAACACTGTCAGTTACAGCTAAATGAAAATGAAAGTATTTTTAGCTTAACAATAGTTTTCCTTATTTGAAGACCTTTATTCTTTTAGCTCCCGATTTGGAATGTAGTATGGGGTACTGGTCATGCGTGATGATTTACCATGTTGTAGCATTCAGTTTTATTTGGAGTGAGGACTGGAGGTATCTTTTAGCCTTTCAAAGACAGATAAAGAGTATAAAAATCTAAAAGCAAAAGACAAATGACATCCAAGCCCAAAATGTTTATCTGTGTAAAGGTTTTAGTATAGAGATACTGTACAGCCCAGCCTTGCTTAATAGTTTCAGGACTGGACTCTTAATTTGGTTATTTTTGTCATAAATCATGTTTTAAAATAATGTTCTTCTTATTTTCCTGATGTCGTAACATTTTCTTGAAATGCGAAAAAATGCCTAAATTCTAATATTATTAATATATGCAAAATACAACTTCTGTATGTGATGCTATTCATCACATCCCAAATTAATCATCAGGGACAGAACCCGATATCTCATTTCAGGCAAAGACCAATAGCTCTTGGGCAAATTAAATCATCTTTCAGAATTATTTCATTCTGAAAAGCTAATAATTCAATGGAAATGGATTTTTAGAGGAAAAAAAACTGAGTGTGTTACAGAATCTTTCTGTAGGGTTCTCCATCTCATACATTAACATTTCATTCCACATTTTAAATCAGAATTTGTTGAAAAATAATTTACACTGTTGTTGTGAGTGTCACAGTCCTTTAATGTTTCTGAAGTGATAATAACATGATTTGGAAACTCAAGGGAACATCACGTAAATCTGATTGAGACAGAGACAAACACAAAGGAAGGGATGGATATGGAGCAGGAAATTCTCATTTTTGCAATGACATTTTTATCTCAGCTTTTCCTTCCCCTATTCTACTTGGGAATAGCACGGCCAACCACTTCTACAAAATAGCGTGCAATCTGCTGTTCTGTTACCCTTCCCACTTGGTATGAAGATTTAATGGAGAGTGGAAAATGCATCAAAAGCATATTTATTTTTAACTTTTCTGCTATAAGTAGCAGATAGCTCGTGGCTACGCAGCGAGGGAGAAAAGGACTTCTATCCGGTACTGAAGTTGGGAACAAGGGAGATGTTGTACTTAAAAGGGGAAAGGCTTGTTTGGGATACTTTTTGTTCCAATAAGTGTTTACAACACTTGCCACTTTAAAGATATGTTGGCCATTTAAAAATAAAACCAGTATAGAATATTTTTCTTTTTTTTTAATTATAAAGCAGGTGTTCAGGTATGCCCTTCTGAAAGGAGCAAGAGCTGAGCTCAGCCACACTGCTGTGTGTTGAATGTTGTTTGATGGTACATGCAGGCTCTGCTGTTGCAGATGCTTGCAGCTGAGTGTTCGGCTTGCCTCAGCATTAGTAGAGTCATAATATACTCAAATAGCCAAAAGAGAGGTTGTTTTGCAAGTTTTCAGAATATATATTTTTTTTCCTTTATATGGATTCCTTTTTTCTAAGTATATTTATGCTTCTGGAGGTGTAAGAAGTGTGATCATCGTCAAGGCTCACACTTAATAGGTCTTAGTAGGTTTGCCTGTGCCCCCATGTCGTCCCGTGTGCTACACTGCCCTCCTGCACCTGCCCTGTGAGACCCGCTCACCCCTCCGCTACCTCTGAAGGAGCTGCAAAAGGCACCTGAGAAAAATAAGTCTATCCTCAGTAGGCTTGGTTTTGCTCTCCAGGGATGTCTCCTTTCACTGGGAAGTTCTCAGCATCGGCTGTTGGAAAAAAGGATGCAAAGTCCTGCTCTGTTAATGCCAGGATGTCTACTTTGAGATTAAATTTGCACAATAAACAATATACTGAATACTTATGAATCTTTTCAGCATAGTCCTAGCCAAGACATAATTTGATCCGTATGCTTCATTGAAGTGACATATTAATTATTGATTATGCTTAATGAATATGCTAATATGCAGAATTCAAGAGGTTTCTGCTGCCCTGCTGCGCTCTCTAGGCTCTCATACATTTTGTAAGAGGTGTCTGTAGGAGACAGTGTCTGGGCTTATGCCAAGGCACCATAATGAAGACCACATACAGAGTTCAAGGGCTGGTGCTTGTCCTTCAGGAATAACATCAGAAACTTCTTTTGTCTGACAGTTGTTCTTGAAATTTTAAATCAGATTATTCACTTTTTCAGTGTGTAAATGGGGTAAGTTATTAGTGTTTTTCCATTCAGCTGGGGACATAAAATAAGGTTTGACCTCATTTTCCATCTCATATCGGGGGAACGACAAAAAATAAGTGTAAAGAAGTTGAGGCCAATGGTCTAGTCAATAATATATTCAAACTTAAGCACTCCTCCTGTATGCATTTGCAATGAGACTACAAAAGCCATTAAGCCTTTCTTTCTTCTTGCTGTTTTTAATACTCAGGTGAAATAACCAATATGCACAGCGGAAACAAAAAGTTTCTGCAGATGAGGCCTTGATTGTGGTTTTGAATACAGCCTCCAGCAAAGGCTGATGTTTAAATGCTTCACTCTAAAGACCCCCGGGGTGCTCTGCAGCATCTATGGGGACCTCAGCAGATGCATTCGTAAACCTTTACAGTTGAAATCCTTTATACAATAACACATATTAAAGTAGTGACAATTAATGTAATAACATAGATGAAAATGGAAATTAGTCTAGTGTGCCAGGCTTGAAAAAAATGTGCTATTGTAAGACTTTACAAATGTGAGACAGAAGTGTATCTTGAGATCATGTTACCATGGGCACTCCATGAACTGATGAAATATCAACATTGAAACTATTAGATGGCAAAGAATAAAAGCCACTCTTCTATTTTTTGAATACTGAATTATTTAATTTCAGCAATTGTTATTTTTCTGTTGTTTTTCAAGTGTTAGCAGGCTCTTGCCAGTAAATCATAAATTAAATGATGCTAGAGCTGCAAGCCAAGGCCCCATGAGAAATCAGATAGTACAGAAAGACTTGACCCCTAACTGTGTATAAGCACAGTCTGTGTATTCGTGAGCAAGTAAAGAAGTACTATAAAAAGGCAACAATACCGAGTCACTTCAACAATCAGTTTTTATTATTTATAATTCTATTTCAAAATTCTTTACAGAGTTTGTGAAAGTCCTTTCTTTCCTGGGAATTAATTCAAGGAAGTGTAAATTCCCCTGTGAGGATGGGACCGTCACTTTTTGGAGTGAGTGAAGAGTGTAGATTCAGGGCTAGTGAAATGCTGATGTGTCGATATATGAAACTTCCATCAGTAACATGAGCTGGAAGCTGTGGCCCTGAAACCAAAGACTGTTGCATCCTTCCTCCTGGTGCATTTGGAGAGAACCTGCTGGCTGCGGGACGTCTTACTGATGTGCAGGAGGTTCACCCGTCCTGGAGGTCCAGAGTTCAAGTACTCTTGAATTACATCCTTTTCCTACGTCTGTCTCGTTGCATTTTCCTGTGAGGAGAAGGAAGGATTTAAAACAGGTTTTCACTGTTAGGGATGTCTGATCCATGTTAGAAGCTTAGACTCAACGGATTGATCCTTACAGGAAGGTCTTGTGTAGAGTGAGCTTAAAGAATAGGTTGTAGAATTTTAATACATCTTTACATGATAGGTTTGTATATTACAAATTTTAATTTTAGTGCAAACCAAAGTACTAATATGTAGCGTAAACATGAAAAGAGATTTCCCCCCAGATCCTGGAAACGCAGCTGACAATATCTGTTAGAGATCTCTGCAGTTTGTAAAAAGGAAAGTTAAATTATTATAAAAGAATAGGCTTCAGATATTCTAAAGATCACAGTTTTTTTCCATAGCAGAGGAGCAGATAAGATTCCTTTTTCAGCCAGGGGAAAACATTTCTTATTCATCCATCAGTTGTGCAAAAACGGGTGATGTGATGAATTAATTTAAACTGGCCCAAGGTTTCCTAGAACAGTAGAATAAATTGCTGTGTAACAGTACGTTCTCCTCTTCTCTTCAGATCTAGCCTAAAATCTCATTGTTTTATGACCCCTAAGCATGGTCTCAGGGCACATGAATGCACTGCTGCTAATCATCTCTTCTGCTGCAACCAGAATATATTCCTGCCAATGCCATACTATACCACAGTATGGTATCCCACACTGGTGGGGGATGGTATGATATACCTTAGATGGTGTTCCATAGTATAGATATTTTTGAAGGGCAAGTACTTTTTCTTGGGGTTTTGTGCAAAGACGATCTACGTGAATGGTTTTGCAGAGGATGCAGAACATCCTGCTGCTTTCCTGACTGGATATATTCTTCTGAAAGAGCATGCAAATTTGTTCTTAAGTGATTTTCATTGAAAAAGTAAGGATTGTTCCGGCTTCTGGAACTGGATGCCTTAAAAAGACTGTCCTGAAAGGTTAGGGAAAAATGCTGATTGTTATTATCTATGCTGTCATGGTTTAGCCTCAGCTGGCAACAAAGAACCACACGGATGCTCGCTCACCCGCCCACAGCTGTGGGATGGGGGGTAGAATTGGAAGAAAAAGGCAAAACTCATGGGTTGAGATAAAGGCAGTTTAAGATAACAGCAAAGGGAAGAGGAAAACAACAACAGTAACACTGAATGTGCAGAACACGACTGTGGTCCCACCACTCACCCACTGCATCTGTGAAGCCCCAACCCGCTCCCAAGCATCAACTACCCGCCTCCTCCCCTGGCCAGCTTCCCCCCTCCATCTATAGACTGGGCATGGAGTAATGGTGTCAGTCACACGCTGTGGAATACCTGTGTCCCTGCCAGCTCCTATCCCTGCCAGAACCGGGACTTACGCTAATCACAGCAACAGTTTCCACTACCTGACGAAGTAGCACTCCCTACCCTCAGACCGAGTGGAGGCAACACAAAGGATGCTACATTGAACTTGGTTGAAGTGAAAGGCTTCTGCCTTGAAGGTAAGCAAGAGAAAACTCTGTGTTTCTGTGGTTGCCGCTGGGGGTCAAATCAATAAGTACTCTGTTTTCCTTGCTTGAAGTTTATGCTTTCTGTAAGAGTGTGATTTTGCTTTCAAAAAGCCTTAATTCTTCTTCCTTGGGAAAACAAATTTCATCACCAACCCATAAATAATCACAGGAAAAAATAATAGCAGCCTAATTTACATCTAACCTTTCTTTTTAATGATTAATGGATACTATTTATGTAAACTGTTTCTACATTCCAGTGTGAAATGAAATTTAAATTGCAAATTTTGCAGTGGTGTATTTTAACTGGTGACCCTTTCCCCAATCACAAATTAAAAAAAACCCAATTACATTTGTAATAAAGATGCTAATGCATTTCTTGTTTTTAGGGCACGTAAAGTTCTTGCTGCCAGCAGTTTTATTTTCCCTGTCGATGAGCCAATAAAAATGTATTTTCCAAAGTGCTCCGAGATATGTGCATGTGCGCATTTAGGAAAGCAACTAAGGAGTAATTCTCAGCACATCCACTTTGCCGCAGCATTCACGGTCAAGTTAAACCTAGTGCATGTTGAAGGCTCCGTTGTTCTACCATTCTCCACAGTCAAGAGCAGCCCTTTGGGAATGTAGGTTTTCGACACATTTGAGGCATTGAACCTTCACACTAGCCAAAGGGCTCTTCAGCAGTCCTGATTACTCAGTCCTTCAAGGCTGGTGCCAAAGATGCTCCTCTATGCCTGCCTACAGAGGTCTAAGTGCTGCACTTCGCTTGGATGGCCCTTCATCCAGGGCCACCAGGAGCAACTCCCGGCTTAAATGCGACCCAGGTCCCTGGAGACTGTCCTTCTCTAACAAACAGCTCATTTGAAGTTATTTGCATTCTGGAGAGCTTTTGATTTAGGATCTTGGAGGCAATTTGGTTCTAGCCAAAGCGTACCTATTAAACTGTGGTATCTTTCTTTTGCTTCTAATTGAGTTCAGAACACTTTTTGGGGGTTAAAATGAGAAGGCATTTTTGTAACTCATTGTTGCTTCTTTTGAACTCTTAGAGAGGACACAGAAGGAGCGGAGAGGAGGGAGCTGGAGTGTTTTCCATGTGTCTCAACGTATTCAGGACCGTATTCAGCTGTGACTTTCAAAGGCCGATACAGATCTGCAAGAACCCTCGTGAAAAGGCTGGTGGCCCCTGTGAGCTGTATAAACCCAACTGAGATGGAATTAAAGCTGAGGTGCTGCAAAGTCCTACGAACTTGTCACATCACTTTGAGGATCTTGAAGGTAATGAGGAGAAACAGGGACTTTCCAAGTGTGTGTGTGGGAAAAATTACAGCAGAACAGGGTGCGTGTTGCTGCTTTAGGGATGCTGAGCTTCTGAAGGAGATATGGACAGTGCTATTCAGCTGGATGTATTTTCATCCCCAAGACAGCAAACTAGAGAGAACCACATAAAAACTACTTGAACTACTTGAGAAGTCTTTTTTTTTTTTTTGAGAAGGCTTTTTTTTTGGTGGGGGGAGAAGCTGTGTTCTATTTTTGTAGCAATGTGCTGTCAGAAAAATGCAGGACCAAATGCTGTTTTCGGTTGTGTCTATACATCTACGGGGGAAGTAGAAAAGTGATAAGGACAAAAAAAAATAGACAAGTATACAGAAAGGCAGAGTTTCGGTACTGCATAGTGCTGCTTGCTGACAGTGACAGGAGACAGAGCGAAACGCTGGTCGTGCACTGTTTGCTGGTCTGTGTGACCAGCGATAAGAAGATCTCTTTTACTTGTAGACTGAGCAACCTTGTTCTATGAAACATGAAATGTAGAACCCCTGGGTGTCGTTTTAAGAGTTGCAATGCAGAATAAAAGAGCACTTTAATATATACCTACTACTATACCAGGCATATAAACCTTCTCAGCAATACTTTTGAAAACTGTGACAGAGATGAACCCAAGGAATTTCAAGCTGTAACTTTTGCCTTGGCTTCTAGGAGTACCCAGTTGCTCCTGACTGTGACAGGTCTCTTGGGAGAGGGAACACCATTGAGTGGTGGGAATCCACCCGATGTGGAGCTGTGGATAGACTGACAGGGCCAATAATTTAAACAGCACAACCACCTCGCTTTAACTTGTGTGAAACTAACTGCTTGATGTCGCAAATGGCTTATCAGATGCTTTGGATGCTGTAGATGGCTCTTTGGAGCGCTGTTGATGGCACGGGATCTGGAGGGTGCTCAGGCCAGCAGCTACCAGCACCCCAGCTGTGCCCCAAGGATGAACTGGATGCTGCTTGTGTACGATGCAGAGTCACTGCATAATGACTGAGCAACCCTTGTGTTCTGAAAACCCCGAATCTGGGCTTGGGGATGGAGGCTCTAAATCCGGTGTGATGATCTTGGTGCAGAACACTAGCATTTGCGTTTGTATTTTCTCAAGTCCAGGGAAGCCCAGTGTTGGTGGTTTTGCTGGATCATTGGCAGGTGCATTATATGCACTTAGTCTTTTGTAACTTTGCTTAGCTCTTATCATTAAATGCGAAAGCTCTGAAGTCTCAGTGCTGGCTGTAATCACTTCTATCTGTGACATGATGTAATTAGTTATCCTGACAATTTATTAGCATATAACGTTGTCTTTGTATTGCCATCAGCCTTGAGCCCTGTCATTGTGTGTTTTATAGAGTTTCCTGCTATTATTCTGGCCAGCAAAAGCCCACCTGACCTTGCTTCTTTGCTTAATGTCTCTATGTGAAGACTGACTTAGTCTGATTTCTCTTTGCTCACAGTACTATCTTATTGCTTATTTTCTCATTTATTTTTTATCTGGAAGTTTTGTGTAGTTACATTTAAGAGGTTGGATCCCTTCAGTAATTCATTCTTACCACTTATTGTACAGGTGACCAAAGCATTCAGCTCAAGGGATAAGAATTCATACAAGGAGTGATGCTCTTGCTGCCCTTCAGAGCAGGATTCTGTGTAACAATAGGTTCAGACCTTTCCCGACAAAGAGGCACCAAATTGATTTAATGGACTGTTACAGCCACAGACAAGGTTTCAGATTAGAATAAAACCACTTTTTTCACCTTCAGTTACTTCACTGCGGAGGTTAGTGGCTTTTACTGAACGTGAACTTAATTCTGATGATACTAGAAGTAACACAACTGAGTTTGTAAATGAGCATGGTTAAATGGAGTCTGTAATACATAAAAATGAAAGTTTGACTATTTCACCTTTTCTTTAATGAAGGTATTCAGGCAAGGTATTAGTTATATTGCTTAAACAGTTTTGGTGTAATACGGCACTGAAGATGCTGCACTTGTTAGCTTGTTGATTGCGTGGTTGGGTCAGTGCTAATCATGACTGACAAATAATTTAAGCAATGTTTCTAACTCTATTAAAGGATATATTCCAACAACCACAAAATCCTCATCTGAAAGGCAAATTCTGTGTGATACAGCCCACTGAGAATCATTCCAAGCTGTGCACACACCAAAATGTTTGTTGTGCTGCTGGATGTGAATATTGACTTTTAATTTACCCTTTAAAATTAAGATCAGGAGAAGAGAAAACCTTTTCTAAAGAGTTTTAGCTCCTTGTTATTTAACCAATTATCAGTATACGCTTAAGAAAACACCATGCAACATCCCTCTTCCGTGACTTGTAATTTACCTGAATGGGGAAGGGAAGGCTCTGGTGGCAGGTTTATTTTTGCTTTTTAATAAAATTATTGATTTTCTACAATCTGATCTTTGCAAGAGAAGAGACTGAAACCATTGCCTGTTTCCACCCCTTCTAAGTAAATGTTTTGAAGGCATCATACTCTCCCTCTCTATAACCCTGTAAATCTTGCACAGCTTTTCATGCAACAGAGGGGCAGTGTTCTTCCTCATCCTCACACAGGGCAGAGCAGCCAGCCTCTGGGGACTAGGACAGAGAGGAGGGCATCCACGCGCGCACCCCAAGGTGGACACTCTCTGTGTAAATGACCCATATCACTATATTATTGCACTTAGAGGCAAAAAGTCAGGGGGAAAGAAGGGGTCACGGAATCACAGAGTGGCGGGGGTTGGAAGGCACCTC